>CAXAJV010000473.1:122500-135000 GCA_963969225.1 Xylocopa violacea
CATCCGTCCTCTCTTATCGTAGCTATGAACGATTATAAATAATTCCAGCGGTTCCACCTTCCGCGCGTAACACGCAGAGATCGAAACGGAGCGGCTCCTTTTCCCCGATTTATCACCCTGATCCGTCGGAACGACGGATAGGCCGAGTTGGAGCGCGCCCACGCGAATCTCTCTGCTGCGTGGAACGGGAAATAAAAAAAAAAAGGAACGCACGCGTGGAATTACATAACCAAGCTGCGCTTTCCGGGGACTGGATGACCGGCTTTTTGATCGCGCGGTCCCGTCTCGACAACGAAGACATGGGGTGACCAACAACTTGTGGCACCGAGCAGCACCTCGTCGAAGTATAACTTCGAGCCTCGCCAATGGGGTGGGCACAATCTCTTCCCGTATCTACTTCTCTAAACGACTCTCCTCGTTGCGCGTGGCGTTACCGATTCGAGTTCTGTGCTTCGGAATCTGCGGACGCGCGTCACAGGCCAGAAACGTTACAATCGACCATATATATATATACCAAATGTTCCGATCGACACCGGGCTGACAGACAGAGGCAGCACACCGAGGACGCACGGTAAATTCGAGTCTCGACGAACGTGGCTGGGGTCAGATTCGAACATCCCAAGATCATCAGCGTTCGAAGAGGAAATGCGTCCCCGTGCGCGCGTTTGTCTGTGGTCCCCGACAATCGACGGCATGTGGAAATAAAATTCGAGATCGACTTCGGCAACGACGGCCTATATACATTGTATGTATTCGAGTGACGGTCCGCTCAATTTCTTCCTTACACAAAACATGGTATACGCGCACAACGCGCGGAGAGAGCAGAGAGAGAACGGGTTATTCTGATGATTGAACGCAACAACACCCTGGGGCTGTGCGAACTTCGAACGATCGGATGCGCATCATCGTCCCTCACGTTACGACGATGTCGCTCGCTCTCTCTTTCTTGTATATTCTCTTCTCTCTCTCGACCGAGTTCCCAACAATTCGATTCTCTCAGTCTTGCGGCAAAAGAAAAATTCATTTTAAACGACGTCGAGCGCGCGGCATATCAATCGTGCGTTAAAGAGACGCGCGAAGAGTGGTCATGGTGTGTGGCGGGTGTGCGAATTTGGAATACGGAACAAAATCGGCAGTCGAAACACGAAGCGGTTCCCCGTGGGCGGTCGTCCGGTTAAACGAACGACTCACGACGCCACGAAGAACTCGCGCGAGTCCGTGATCGACACCGTCGATTTCCGTGAACCCGTTTAACGCACGCCGCACGCGCGCACACGTTACACCAGTCGCATATAGTCTCGGGGCACGGCCACAGACGACTCGGACGAACGTCCAACGATCGCTCGTACGTCGCGTATCGCTCCTCTTTTTCCCTTTCGGTGCGCCCGAACTCAGAAACGTTCGTAAATGGAATTCGAATGAACGACGGCGGGCAGATTCGAGCACCGGAGAGAAAAGATTCGACGAAACGCAACGCAAGCAGTATTCTGGTTACGTGAACGACCCTCAGCTAGGCGTGGTCCAGGAATTGTATCCGTGGACCGCAATGTGCGTTCGAAATGTCGATGTTCATGTGTCCTGCAGTTCACACGTTGACGCGCAATTAGCTGCGTTCTTCATCGACCCACGAGCCAAGTGATCCACCGTTCAGGGTAATCGTATATGTATATTTTTTATTAATTGTTAAGTCTCTTCGTACTAAGTTTCGAACAAGTCGAGACCCAAACGTCTCCGGCGAAGGAGACGCGGGCGTCGCCCGAATTCTCGGCGACACGATACCGTCCTACGGATGAAACGGACACGCCTGTTTCAGGGTGTTTAGGATACATCCTTTCGGATTCACGCCAGTGTGCCACGCGTCCAGGTAGATAAAATTTTTCGAAAATTCGTTAGGACTCTTCTTCGCGCGTATCGCGCAGACCCTCGAGGCGGTCCCCCCTTCCTCCCGACAACACGAAGCGAGCTTGTAAAATTCGATCTCGCAACGGCGGGTTTATTAAGGGACTCTCGACAACGAGGAAGAATACGCAAACGCGAATATATCGTCGTCCCCTCTGAACGAATGGCACGTGGAAGTGAATACAAAAAAAAAAAAAAAAGAAAGATATCCAACACCCAGCGGCGTATTGCTTTCGAGAAGTTGACGACGTTCGTACAGGTAAGTCGTAAAATATCGATGGGACTCGCCGTGAAACCTCGAAGCGGTCTATAATTTTACCCACCCGACAACACGAAGCGAGCATAAAAAATTATTCGATCTCGCAACGGCGGGTGTGTTTCCAGACTCGCGACAACGAGGCTTCGCTCGGCGAAGCGGTCCCCTCTGAACGAACGACACGATCAAAACCCGAACACAGGTGCGTGGTACAAGTTCCTCAAATTCCACGATCCACTGCACGATCTGTGCTTCAGAGCTCAGGTGATAAAAAAAAAAAAAAATTCGTTGGGACTCGGCCGCCAAAGCCTCGAGCGGTCTACCGTTTTTCCCCGGCAACACGAAGCGAGTATAAATTATTCGATCTCGCAACGGCCGGTTTCTCAGACTCTCGACAACGAGGCTATGGCAAAAAGCAAGTCCCCTCTGAGCTTGCAGCACAATTGTGAAACGGGAAAACGAACAAGTACCAGCGGCGTATTGCTTTCACGCAGAGACGCAAAATAATGGTACACACTCGACCTGTCGAATATGCAAAGTCGACGACATAACTTACCGTTCGGGTAAGAAAAATTCGTTAGGACTCGTCGGTTAACAACACCAACACCTCGAGCGCGGTCTGTATAATTTTATTTACCCGACAACACGAAGCGAGCATAATAAATGAGATTCGATCTCGCAACGGCGGGTTCATTATACAGACTCTAATCGCCAACGAGGCTTGGCCCGACGAATCGTCCCCTCCGAACGGAACGGTACGATCGACATTAACACAACCAGGGTACGCAGCGCGACACCACGCTCTTAACGAATTCGAAGTCGACGACGATCGTCGTTCGGGTAAAGATTCGTTGGGACTCGCCGTCGTACACAGCCTCGAGGCGGTCTGTTTCACCCGACAACGCGAAGCGAGCATAATATTGTTCGATCTCGCAACGGCACGGGTTTTCACAGACTCTCGACAACGAGGCTTGGCGGCGACGAATCGTCCCCTCCGAACGGAACGGTACGATCGACTAAAACAGGATACGCGCGACACACGCTCTTAAAGGAATTCGAAGTCGACGACGGCGCGTCCGTTCGGGTGAAGATTCGTTGGGACTCGCCGCACGCGCAGCCTCTGAGCGGTCCAATTTAACCTGCGACACGAAGCGAGCATAAAATGGTTCGATCTCGCAACGGCAACGGGTTTTCATAGACTCTATGAGAGCGAGGCTTGGCGGCGACGAATCGTCCCCTCCGAACGGAACGGTACGATCGACTAAAACAGGATACGCGCGACACACGCTCTTAAAAGAAATCGAAGTCGACGACGGCGCGTCCGTTCGGGTGAATGATTCGTTGGGACTCGCCGCACGCGCAGCCTCTGAGCGGTCCAATTTAACCTGCGACACGAAGCGAGGATAAAATTGTTCGATCTCGCAACGGCAACGGGTTTTCAGACACTCAACAACGAGGCTTGGCGGCGACGAATCGTCCCCTCCGAACGAAACGGTACGGTACGATCGACTGGTATAAAAGAGCGGGCGACACACGATCCTGCGAATTCGAGGTCGACGACGGTACAACACGTTCATCGTTCGGGTGAAGATTCGTTGGGACTCGCCGCGCGCGCAGCCTCGAAGCGGTCCAATTTAACCTGCGACACGAAGCGAGCATAAAATTGTTCGATCTCGCAACGGCGGGTTTTTTTCTCAGACTCTCGACAACGAGGCTCGACGCGACGAATCCGTCCCCTCTGAACGGAAAAAAAAAAAAAAAAACGATCGTCTAAAGGAACGATAGAACGCGCGGTGCGGTCCTTTTTCCCCTTGTGTACGCTCTGCGTTTGTTTCATCCATTCGGACTCGCACAATTTTACCTTGGAACGAATAGCTCCGCGGTTACGCACAGATTCGAGGACAGCGGTCTCGGTCTCTCTGACACGAGGTGAGTTACATACTTCGAGCAGTGGATGTAATATGATTGCATGCCGTCAATATCGGCGTTTCATGCAACGTTCGTGGTTTTTTGTTGTGTGTTATTTCGAATCAGTGGATGCGGCCGCGGGTCACGAAGACCACGCGCGAGCTCATTATTTATTTTTTTAATTTCGTCATTTCAATTTTTTCGGTGCCGTTGACAAGCCATCGGGCAACCTTTAAAAAAATTTCACACAGCAAATCAGTGGATGCGGCCGCGGGTCACGAAGACCACGCGCGAGCACTTTATTTTTTTTTTCTTTTGTCTGTGTGCGTTTTGTAACGCATGCAGTATGTAACTCCTCGTCCCGAAATCGAGAGAGAACTGGACACGCAGTTCGTCCTCTGGTTTACGCGCTCGAGCCCGGAGGCTCGCTTCTTCCCTCCCTTCGATCGGCTGCCATGCCGACACGGAAACGCGGAACGGGAGGTCTGGCCTCCGCACGTAATCCGACGTGTTCCGGGCATTATATGCGATCGAAGTTTGGGTTTTGGTATTTGTTTGATCCTTCCCTCCAAGGGAATTTTTATTTCAATACGACTTTTTTCGTTAATGATCCTTCCGCAGGTTCACCTACGGAAACCTTGTTACGACTTTTACTTCCTCTAAATAATCAAGTTTGGTCATCTTCCCGATAACATCGGCAATGCCGAGGCATTGGCCGCGCACCAGTCCGAAGACCTCACTAAATAATTCAATCGGTAGTAGCGACGGGCGGTGTGTACAAAGGGCAGGGACGTAATCAACGCGAGCTTATGACTCGCGCTTACTGGGAATTCCTCGTTCATGGGGAATAATTGCAAGCCCCAATCCCTAGCACGAAGGAGGTTCAACGGGTTACCCGGGCCTTTCGGTCAGGGAAAACACGCTGATTCCTTCAGTGTAGCGCGCGTGCGGCCCAGAACATCTAAGGGCATCACAGACCTGTTATTGCTCAATCTCGTGCGGCTAAAAGCCGCCTGTCCCTCTAAGAAGATTTGTTTGTACGTTGGTAGTAAAAACCCACCGACCGAAGCCGGGGGCCTTCGAGATACCATAATTTACGTCTATTTAACAGGCTAGAGTCTCGTTCGTTATCGGAATTAACCAGACAAATCGCTCCACCAACTAAGAACGGCCATGCACCACCACCCACCGAATCAAGAAAGAGCTCTCAATCTGTCAATCCTTCCGGTGTCTGGGCCTGGTGAGGTTTCCCGTGTTGAGTCAAATTAAGCCGCAGGCTCCACTCCTGGTGGTGCCCTTCCGTCAATTCCTTTAAGTTTCAGCTTTGCAACCATACTTCCCCCGGAACCCAAAAACTTTGGTTTCCCGGAAGCTGCCCGCCGAGTCATCGGAGGAACATCGGCGGATCGCTGGTTGGCATCGTTTATGGTTAGAACTAGGGCGGTATCTGATCGCCTTCGAACCTCTAACTTTCGTTCTTGATTAATGAAAACATTTTTGGCAAATGCTTTCGCTTTAGTCCGTCTTGCGACGATCCAAGAATTTCACCTCTAACGTCGCAATACGAATGCCCCCATCTGTCCCTATTAATCATTACCTCGGGGTTCCGGAAACCAACAAAATAGAACTGAGGTCCTATTCCATTATTCCATGCACATAGTATTCAGGCGAAAATAGCCTGCTTTAAGCACTCTAATTTATTCAAAGTAAACGTACCGGCCCACCTCGACACTCAGTGAAGAGCACCGCGATGGGATGTCTGTTGGACCGCCCCGTGAGGAGCTAAGCCCACCGGTAGGACGTATCACATAATGCCAGTTAGACACCGCGAGCGGTGAACCGACACTGTGACACACAGATTCAACTACGAGCTTTTTAACCGCAACAACTTTAATATACGCTATTGGAGCTGGAATTACCGCGGCTGCTGGCACCAGACTTGCCCTCCAATTGATCCTCGTTAAAGGATTTAAAGTGTACTCATTCCGATTACGGGGCCTCGGATGAGTCCCGTATCGTTATTTTTCGTCACTACCTCCCCGTGCCGGGAGTGGGTAATTTGCGCGCCTGCTGCCTTCCTTGGATGTGGTAGCTGTTTCTCAGGCTCCCTCTCCGGAATCGAACCCTGATTCCCCGTTACCCGTTACAACCATGGTAGGCGCGGAACCTACCATCGACAGTTGATAAGGCAGACATTTGAAAGATTCGTCGCCGGTACTAAATGACCGTGCGATCAGCTGTGGGTTATTCAGAGTCACCAAAGCAAACGATGGACGCACGGGCGAACCGCACGCCACCGATTGGTTTTGATCTAATAAAAGCATTCCTCCCATCTCTGGTCGGAATTCTGATTTGCATGTATTAGCTCTAGAATTACCACAGTTATCCAAGTAATTTCGTGTACAATCTAAGAAACCATAACTGATTTAATGAGCCATTCGCGGTTTCACCTTAGTTCGGTATGTACTGAGACATGCATGGCTTAATCTTTGAGACAAGCATATGACTACTGGCAGGATCAACCAGGGAACCGTACCATGAGTCGTCTCTCTCTCTCTCTCTCCTCCTCCTCTTTTTCACCATCATCATATCATCATCAACTCTTATAAGAGTAGTTTGCTCAACGTGTTTTTAGTCGTCGTCGGTTCTCTTAGAGACACCGATCGACGATACGAAATAATAATATATATATGTATATCGTTCGAATATCGCAATATTCGTCATAGTTTTGTTCAGTGGATGCGGCTGACGGGTCTTTCGGACCTCGCTCGAGCACATTATTTATTTTTTGTATTTCGTAAAATGCATCCTCGGTTAGCACATATGTTCAATAATACCGAGGTATTGCATTTTTTCCTCCTCTCCTTTTCCTTTCTTTTCTTTTCTTTCGAGAATGAGACACTCCCAAAAATCGTACGTTCCCAAAATCGACTTCACAAGTCGCCTTCCAACTGAACCGTGTCGAGTAAGCGCGTATACACTTCGCGCTGAAAATATACATCGTCTTTACCACGGACATATCCCCTTGCGAGGACTTGTCGGGTATCGACGAGCAAGCGCGTATACAATTTTCACGCTGGTTATATATTTTTGGGCACATTTTTGTCATTTATTGAATACATATTGTCACCTTTAATCGTCTATAGCACGGACATCTCTTGCGAGAACATGCTGGGCATCGACGATGCAAGCGCGTATACGATTTGTCACCGCTTGTTATATCGGTGTACGGCACCTTTTATCGTCTATAGCACGGACATCTCTTTCACGCTGGGCATTAAGATAGCGCGTACAGAGAACATGCTGGGCATCGACGATGCAAGCGCGTATGCAATTTTCACGCTGGGCAAATATCGCCGAAAGCACGGACATCTCTTTCACGCTGGGCATTAAGATAGCGCGTACAGAGAACATGCTGGTCATCAAGGCGAGGAAGCGCGTACAATTGCGTCACGCTGATTTATCGTACACCTTTTTTCTCCATCGTCTATAGCACGAACATCTCTTGCGAGAACATGCTGGGCAACGACGATGGCAAGCGGTTATAATCGTGTCACGCTGTATTGTTTAATATGTATATAAAGAATACCTTTTATCGTCTAATGCGCGAACGCGTAGTACCTCTTGGCACTCCATTTGACTATAACAGAGATACTACACACGCTCTCACACGCTGGGCATTATGATAGCGCGTACAGAGAAGCGTGCTGTTCGGCATAGACGAGCAAGCGCGTACAATTGTGTCACGCTGAAGTATATTTTTGTATCTCGCCCTCCTCAGGCGAGCTGGCGCGTACCAAGTGCGCGCTGGGCATTCGACACGGGACACCTTTTGGAAGTTCGTCGAGAGACTCCTCTGTTTCGTAACAGATCGTGTCGAAATGACATATACCATTTATTCTTTTGTCCCCTTCAGTGGATGCTTATTTTTTATTTTTTGTTTCGTTCCTCAACTCAGTGGATGCTCATTTTTATTTTTTTTTTGTTGAGGAACTTGTTTGGTATATCATCGGTGTATATCTATCTCCATATACACCTTTCATGCGTATAGCATATTATGGACATTTCGTACACACATCTGGTACGTCCAAAAATTCAATATGTATCTCTAGAGTCCGTTCCGAGAGCTCGGAGCGTAAAGATTTAGAATCGATGCAAGGAAGGTACAATTTAACCGAGTAAAACTCGGATAAATGGTCACCAACGTCACCGTTGGACGCTCGCCACATATGGGCCATTCGGTCAAAGACACCGACCCGTGGCAATGCAGTGTGGAGATAGATAGGGACAGGTATATTCTAAGCCCGGCCCCGGGAGGGGGCTCGGACATGCTTCATCGCCATATATGGCATACGCGTAAGAGATACGCCCATTACCCCACTCCCCCGGCGAGCCAATACCGAGGGAGCGGGCGCGGAGAAACCAGCACCGCCATGCACCACTCATATTTTTCGTCATTTAAGTACTTTGACTTATCCGTACATTTTGTACATTGTGTTATTCATTCAACACCTCTTGCGTAGGGAGAAGACCCAGTCCTGACTCATCGTCGGCTGTAAGGATATTTGATCTACTAACGCACCAATAGGTCAGGATTAACTTTGTTTTTAATTCCCAACCCGACAAATTACGTTCGATTATTTTTGTTCGAATTCGCAGTGGCAGCCCTTTGCTTCACCCACACAGATCTAGCTGTGGGACTACTGACGGCGGGAACCACGAGGAGGTGGCTGCTTGCTAACTATGGCCCGTAGGAGGTCACAGGTATTTTTATCCTTCCCACCTGCTATCCTAGAGATTTGCACATGGAGGCAACGACTAGGGGGGGTGCTCCCCTACACCATCTTAAATCCCAATGGGGCCATAGCTTCTCCCGCCCTAGATAGGGACAGGTTTGGGAATCTCGTTAATCCATTCATGCGCGTCACTAATTAGATGACGAGGCATTTGGCTATTTTTTTTTTTTTTTTTTTTTTTTTTTTTTTTTTTTTTTTTTCGTTGGCCGTGAAGGAAGTATTTACAAGGAAAGGGTTGTTTGGGGCACGGCTACCCCTTGGGTTGATCTCCGCCACAAGATCAACCCTCCCCGTGTCGCTCCCAGGTCGCAGGTGGACCGCGAGATGTTATGCGGTTCCACCTGGACCAATTCATGTGACTCCCTTGGAGCACGCGCGTGGTAATTCCGCGCAGCAGTCCCGACGTCAAACCCAAGCCCAGCAGCCAGTCAGCGGAGCGGGACGACCAGACACCGCGCCAGGACAGCGTGCAGGTCGAGAAGGAAATGTCCTCCCGCCTGACGCTATACCTGGACGCTATACCCTCCACGAGGGAAGAGTTATGGGCATAGTATGCCCTCTTCCGCTCGTGGGAGTCGTCCAGAGGTGGAACTCCGCTGACTATCTGCGCATCGATGACGCAGACTCTCTCGCGCTGGACGCAAACCAAGTCCGGTTTACGTTTGCCCTCGGCCGTGTTGAAAATTGGTTCCAATTGAACCGTCCAACCAGATTTACGGAGTCCAGCGGCTAGCGTATGGCATACTGCGTTATGCCGCAGGACTCGACCACCGTGGGTGCGAAAACACCCCTGGATGACGTGCGCGGCTGTCTCGGTCGACAGACAGCCGGCACGACATCGGGTGGCCTGCCCATGACGCCTAGCACCTCTCGACGTTCGTATTAGCGTCGGGAGGGCATTAATACGCACATGAGCGTATTGGACAAAATCACGGCCGGGGATCGCGAGAGAGCCTGCGTCAACCCATCGCGATGATAGCGGCGACCTCGAACATTCCCTCAGCTCAAACCCATCGACGCTCAAATGGAGCCGATGGGACCACCACTTGTCGCGTGAGTACCTCGAGGCCAGGACTTCACCATCTCGGGTAAGTGCCCGAGTGGCCCACTGAACTCTCGAGGTGACCCACGCGGACTCCGCAACCGCCTTGATACAGGGCGATTGCGAGCGTCCCAGGTTAAGCAGACGTTGGCGCATTAACCCTGGGACCGTGGTGGCCAAAGAGGGAATGCCGAGACCGCCATCGGCGATGGGTGCGTGTACAAAAGCGGCTGGCGTGTCTTTGGGCAGCCTCAACCATCTTCTCACCGCGGCTCGCGTTGAGAGATCCAGAGCTCTAAGTTTTCCCAGTGTGGCGCGACCAAGCACCAACGTGTGGTAGAGACGGGGAAGCAGAAAGCAACGCACTAGTTTTAGGCGTTGCTGTGGCTTCAGAGGTGCACGTGTTATCCTTTCCAGGTACGTGGAAAGATCGGTCTTCACTTTCTTTGGCCCCGACACGGAAAAGTTAACACCCAGGTACCGCCATTCCGCGGAGGTGGAAATTTGCGGAATGGAGGACCCGTCTCCTAGATGGTATATTGGAGAGGTGATAACTTTAATCTTTTTAACTTTTCCGGCCGGAACCAAAGATAACACCGAGCACTTCTGAGCATTAAGCGCAAGCCCGTGCTCCTTTGCTCGTTCCTCTACCACACGCAGTGCCGTCTGCATACCCCACTGGGAAGAGGCGAATAGGAGGATGTCGTCCGCATACGCAAGCGCATCCATCCGACATCCCCCAAGATGGAATCCGACGCCAGGAGGGATCGCCTCTATGATATTGTCCACTACCAAGCAGAACAATATCGGCGAGAGCGGATCACCTTGCCTGACGCCGCGGCCTATACTGTAGAGCTCGGATCTCTCACCGCGAACTTCAAACGTCGTGCTGCTGCTAGAATAAAGGCGGGAGATGTATCTAACAAACTCGCGAGGCACCCCCACGGACTCCAAGACTCCTGCAATGGAATGGTGACTTACAGAGTCGAAGGCTTTCGCGACGTCTAGGGAGGCAACGTGGACTTCCCGCAGCTTGGTGCGGGACTCGCTCAGAACTGCGGCAAGAGCTGCAATATTCTCACCGCAGCCATCGTCCATACACCGTTGCCTCAGGTCTATCAACCCAGACGCGCGAAGCCTCGACGCAAGAATCTTGTGGAGGTGCCTCACGACCACCGACGTGATCGAAATAGGACGGTAATCGGCCGGCGAGTCAGTACCTGACTTCTTGGGCACGAAAACCGTCCTACTCGATAGCAACGCCGGGGGAAACCCGCCAGCAGCCAACACGACGTTGAAGAAGAGAGCCCTGATAGATGGTGGCAGGGCCCTCCATTGCCGAACACCAATGCCGTCCGGGCCGGGAGCAGAACGAAGCGGCAAGGTGGTTGAAGCCACTTCTTCGCAAGATACAGGATGCCACAGGTGAGCCAGTTCGGGCCGCGGCTGAGATGTTAAGCCGGGCGGAGCAGGCTTAGAGGCCTGGCTAACATATGGTCCCCAATGTCTCGCCATTAGCTCAACATTGGGGATACTGGCTGAAGTATCACCTGTGCCATCCAGTATCTCGCGTGCTGCCCACGACATATTGGACCGGAATAGCCGCTGGATGCGAGCATACTCCATCCGTCGTTGGGCCCTTCTGCCCGGTCGGACGACATGGCGCCTTTGGCGGTGAGAAGAATGGCCATATCCGGCTGGAGGGAAGACGGAGGTGAGCCAAGATGTTAAACGATCACATACGCTTACCCCATCCAAACACTCCTGGGCCAGCTGGGAAAGAGTGGAAGATTCCCAGCCTCGGATATTTTGGACCACCGGGATCAGACCCCGAATGGCGCCAAAAATATCCTGCCCGAGTTGACCCAGGAGGGATAGGGAGGTTGGAGAGGCAGCGCATGCGATCGTTGACCCACCTCTGCCGGGAGCCAGAGGCGTGGACATCCCACTAGGTGACGACATGGGAGAGAGGAACTCAGCAGAAGAGTCACCACTTCCGCTGGAGGAGATGTTAATGTCGGCCATGGCTGCCGTAACAAGGGCCCGGTACCGTTGGCCGCGACGTACGCCCTTGATGGCTTCTAGAGTCCGACCAGGCACCATGGAGACCAGGTGCTGGTTAATAAAGCGTACGCCGCGACGTACAGCCATGGCCTCCTCTCTCGCCATAAGGCGAAGTTCCTCATCAGTCCACCTACGCTTAACTCCCGGCAAGTCAATCTCCTCGTTAACAATGGCCGGATGTGCTGCCCTACGATGCACGCCAAGACCGATTTTGCTCGCAAACGCTCGATCGCAGTCTGGGCAAGGGAAAGACGTCGAAACTGCTTCAGGAGACACGGGATGGGGAGCGACACGGGGGGGTGTCCCTTGAGACGAAGAAGGAGCCGCAGGACCGGCGGGCCGAGGCCCCCGCCGGAGATTATAGTTTCTTCTTACATTACTCGAGCCTGCGGTATACAGGTCCGACGGGGTGGCAACCCGACGGACCCGAGTGAGGAGCAAGCCCCCCACTAAGCCAGAGCCCCGTTAGCCACCGGACGAATCCGGTGCCCAGGTTCCACCACGAGGAGGAGGGGTTGGCACATGTTGCCGCCGC
>CAXAJV010000473.1:140000-142500 GCA_963969225.1 Xylocopa violacea
CGCCTGTTTCAGGGTGTTTAGGATACATCCTTTCGGATTCACGCCAGTGTGCCACGCGTCCAGGTAGATAAAATTTTTCGAAAATTCGTTAGGACTCTTCTTCGCGCGTATCGCGCAGACCCTCGAGGCGGTCCCCCCTTCCTCCCGACAACACGAAGCGAGCTTGTAAAATTCGATCTCGCAACGGCGGGTTTATTAAGGGACTCTCGACAACGAGGAAGAATACGCAAACGCGAATATATCGTCGTCCCCTCTGAACGAATGGCACGTGGAAGTGAATACAAAAAAAAAAAAAAAGAAAGATATCCAACACCCAGCGGCGTATTGCTTTCGAGAAGTTGACGACGTTCGTACAGGTAAGTCGTAAAATATCGATGGGACTCGCCGTGAAACCTCGAAGCGGTCTATAATTTTACCCACCCGACAACACGAAGCGAGCATAAAAAATTATTCGATCTCGCAACGGCGGGTGTGTTTCCAGACTCGCGACAACGAGGCTTCGCTCGGCGAAGCGGTCCCCTCTGAACGAACGACACGATCAAAACCCGAACACAGGTGCGTGGTACAAGTTCCTCAAATTCCACGATCCACTGCACGATCTGTGCTTCAGAGCTCAGGTGATAAAAAAAAAAAAAAATTCGTTGGGACTCGGCCGCCAAAGCCTCGAGCGGTCTACCGTTTTTTCCCGGCAACACGAAGCGAGTATAAATTATTCGATCTCGCAACGGCCGGTTTCTCAGACTCGCGACAACGAGGCTATGGCAAAAAGCAAGTCCCCTCTGAGCTTGCAGCACAATTGTGAAACGGGAAAACGAACAAGTACCAGCGGCGTATTGCTTTCACGCAGAGACGCAAAATAATGGTACACACTCGACCTGTCGAATATGCAAAGTCGACGACATAACTTACCGTTCGGGTAAGAAAAATTCGTTAGGACTCGTCGGTTAACAACACCAACACCTCGAGCGCGGTCTGTATAATTTTATTTACCCGACAACACGAAGCGAGCATAATAAATGAGATTCGATCTCGCAACGGCGGGTTCATTATACAGACCCTAATCGCCAACGAGGCTTGGCCCGACGAATCGTCCCCTCCGAACGGAACGGTACGATCGACATTAACACAACCAGGGTACGCGGCGCGACACCACGCTCTTAACGAATTCGAAGTCGACGACGATCGTCGTTCGGGTAAAGATTCGTTGGGACTCGCCGTCGTACACAGCCTCGAGGCGGTCTGTTTCACCCGACAACGCGAAGCGAGCATAATATTGTTCGATCTCGCAACGGCACGGGTTTTCACAGACTCTCGACAACGAGGCTTGGCGGCGACGAATCGTCCCCTCCGAACGGAACGGTACGATCGACTAAAACAGGATACGCGCGACACACGCTCTTAAAGGAATTCGAAGTCGACGACGGCGCGTCCGTTCGGGTGAATGATTCGTTGGGACTCGCCGCACGCGCAGCCTCTGAGCGGTCCAATTTAACCTGCGACACGAAGCGAGCATAAAATGGTTCGATCTCGCAACGGCAACGGGTTTTCATAGACTCTATGAGAGCGAGGCTTGGCGGCGACGAATCGTCCCCTCCGAACGGAACGGTACGATCGACTAAAACAGGATACGCGCGACACACGCTCTTAAAAGAAATCGAAGTCGACGACGGCGCGTCCGTTCGGGTGAATGATTCGTTGGGACTCGCCGCACGCGCAGCCTCTGAGCGGTCCAATTTAACCTGCGACACGAAGCGAGCATAAAATTGTTCGATCTCGCAACGGCAACGGGTTTTCAGACACTCAACAACGAGGCTTGGCGGCGACGAATCGTCCCCTCCGAACGAAACGGTACGGTACGATCGACTGGTATAAAAGAGCGGGCGACACACGATCCTGCGAATTCGAGGTCGACGACGGTACAACACGTTCATCGTTCGGGTGAAGATTCGTTGGGACTCGCCGCGCGCGCAGCCTCGAAGCGGTCCAATTTAACCTGCGACACGAAGCGAGCATAAAATTGTTCGATCTCGCAACGGCACGGGTTTTCACAGACTCTCGACAACGAGGCTTGGCGGCGACGAATCGTCCCCTCCGAACGAAACGGTACGGTACGATCGACTGGTATAAAAGAGCGGGCGACACACGATCCTGCGAATTCGAGGTCGACGACGGTACAACACGTTCATCGTTCGGGTGAAGATTCGTTGGGACTCGCCGCGCGCGCAGCCTCGAAGCGGTCCAATTTAACCTGCGACACGAAGCGAGCATAAAATTGTTCGATCTCGCAACGGCACGGGTTTTCTCAGACTCTCGACAACGAGGCTTGGCGGCGACGAATCGTCCCCTCCGAACGAAACGGTACGGTACGATCGACTGGTATAAAAGAGCGGGCGACGCGATCCTACGAATTCGAGGTCTACGACGGTACACACGTTCGTCGTTCGGGTGAAGATTCGTTGGGACTCGCCGCGCGCGCAGCCTCGAAGCGGTCCAATTTAAC
>CAXAJV010000473.1:147500-150000 GCA_963969225.1 Xylocopa violacea
GATGCTCATTTTTATTTTTTTTTGTTGAGGAACTTGTTTGGTATATCATCGGTGTATATCTATCTCCATATACACCTTTCATGCGTATAGCATATTATGGACATTTCGTACACACATCTGGTACGTCCAAAAATTCAATATGTATCTCTAGAGTCCGTTCCGAGAGCTCGGAGCGTAAAGATTTAGAATCGATGCAAGGAAGGTACAATTTAACCGAGTAAAACTCGGATAAATGGTCACCAACGTCACCGTTGGACGCTCGCCACATATGGGCCATTCGGTCAAAGACACCGACCCGTGGCAATGCAGTGTGGAGAAAATTCGACAACCGACACGGGACAGAGCAGTCGAGAACGTATTCTCGAGGAGCGGTGGACTGCTTCTCAACCGAAGTCATAGAATAGCCACGCGCCCGACGCTACTCCGCCCGGCCGGCTCGAACCGACCTGTCTCCTTATAGATACGGAACGGCCGGCCGGGCGGTCGGCGCCGGCCGGGCTAACGCACGGGCGCTTACGGTGGTAAACTCCAGCGGCGACCGACCGTCCGGAAAGGCTGCTGTAACTTAGTCGCGCGGAGGCGCAAGTATAAAGTGCTATTAACGTTGAACTTTTATGAACGGAAATTGTTTAAACATAATGAATATATACGGAAAAACATATTTCTAGAATATAACGAATTTTAATCGATTTTAACATTGAAAAAACGCAGTTATAAAATACGAAGTCAACGAAAAACACGAAAAATCGAAAATCTGACACGTACAAATGAATTCTACAATCAAATTAATCGATATTACGAAAAAAAAACCAAGCGTTTATATAAAAAAATTACCGATAAATTGACAAAAACCGCCAGTCGTGTCGGTTTCGGGAGACTAAAAATTATAAATTCGACTAAACAATGCGCTAATAAATTCAATCAATAGCTTTCAATAAGGTTTCTGCAAAAAAATTGTTAGGTCAACGGTTTAATTTACGAGAAAATAGCGAAAAACCGCCGATCGTGTCGCTTCCGACCTCTCGTTGCGAATATTTTCTAAGTTCCCCGTCGTGTCGCTTCCGACCGCTCGGCGCGAATATTTTCTAAGTTCCCCGTCGTGTCGCTTCCGACCGCTCGGCGCGAATATTTTCTAAGTTCCCCGCCGTGTCGCTTCCGACCGCTCGGCGCGAATATTTTCTAAGTTCCCCGCCGTGTCGCTTCCGACCGCTCGGCGCGAATATTTTCTAAGTTCCCGGTCATGTCGCTTCCGACCTCTCGGTGGGAATATTTTACAATTTCACGGTCATGTCGCTTCCGACCTCTCGGTGGGAATATTTTACAATTTCACGGTCATGTCGCTTCCGACCTCTCGGTAGGAATATTTTTCAAATCTCCGGACGCATCGCTTCCTACATTTCGGTGAGGATATTTTTTACGTTTCTGAACGTATCGGTCCCGACCTCTTGGTGCGAATATTATATATATATATATATAACATAATATAACCTAACCTAATACAACCTGATCGCACGGTGCGAATATTTTCAAAGTTCCCCGCCGTGTCGCTTCCGACCTCTCGGCGCGAATATTTTCAAAGTCCCCGGCCGTGTCGCTTCCGACCTCTCGGCGCGAATATTTTCAAAGTCCCCGGTCGTGTCGCTTCCGACCGCTCGGCGCGAATATTTTCTAAGTTCCCCGCCGTGTCGCTTCCGACCGCTCGGCGCGAATATTTTCTAAGTTCCCCGCCGTGTCGCTTCCGACCGCTCGGCGCGAATATTTTCCAAGTTCCCGGTCATGTCGCTTCCGACCTCTCGGTGGGAATATTTTACAATTTCACGGTCATGTCGCTTCCGACCTCTCGGTGGGAATATTTTACAATTTCACGGTCATGTCGCTTCCGACCTCTCGGTAGGAATATTTTTCAAATCTCCGGACGCATCGCTTCCTACATTTCGGTGAGGATATTTTTTACGTTTCTGAACGTATCGGTCCCGACCTCTTGGTGCGAATATTATATATATATATATATATATATATATATATATATATATATATATATATATAACATAATATAACCTAACCTAATACAACCTGATCGCACGGTGCGAATATTTTCAAAGTTCCCCGCCGTGTCGCTTCCGACCTCTCGGCGCGAATATTTTCAAAGTCCCCGGTCGTGTCGGTCCCGACCGCTCGGCGCGAATATTTTCAAAGTCCCCGGTCGTGTCGGTCCCGACCGCTCGGCGCGAATATTTTCTAAGTCCCCGGTCGTGTCGGTCCCGACCGCTCGGCGCGAATATTTTCTAAGTTCCCGGTCGTGTCGCTTCCGCCCGCGCGGTGCGAACAATTTCCAAGTTCCCGGTCGTGCCGGTCCGTACTTCTCGGTGCGAACATTATATATGTAGAACGTAATATAACCTAACCTAACCCAACCTAACCTCTCGGTGGTATTATTTTACAGAAAGCCGGGCGTGTCTACTCCTACTTCTCGGTGCGAATATTATGTATATAACATAAG
>CAXAJV010000473.1:155000-160000 GCA_963969225.1 Xylocopa violacea
TCGCTGTTGGCCCAACCGCACCGTACCTTCCAGCCCCTGACGAAAGGGAGCATGGATGGCGACGCCAGGGTTACATCGATGAAAGACTCACCCCTCGTCGACCAATAGGTGGGCGGCTGCCGAGCGTCATTCACAACTTCCATGCCAAACGATCGGATGAGCGCTTCGAACATCGCACCTCTTTCGTCTGTTCTCTGTGGCCCCCAGAGTGACGACCGAGCGTTGGCATCTACCGACACTATGAGTCTCTTCCCCCTCAGAGACTGAAACACCATCTCGAGGTGTCTGAGGTGCTCCTCGATTTCGTCGCTATACTGGAAATAGCATGATGCGACGTATACCGAGAAGCCGGGCGCCAGCACTTCTGCACACACACAGTGTTCCGTGCTTAGCTGCGAGACAAAAATCATCTCGAAGCGAGGGTTGCAAACGACAACCGCAGCCCACGGGAATTGTGAACTGACGGCCGCCACCCTCGCCCCGATCCCTAGTCCACTAACGGTGTGGCTCGTGCCAGAAGACCTGACGTATGGTTCCTGCAATAGCAGGACGTCCAAGTGTTTTGAAGCTACGAGCTGTCGCACCTCGCCTGCAACTGTGGCTGAATGCTGCATGTTCAGCTGCAGTATCCTAATGCCCGTGGTCTCGATTACGGACGGAGACGTCGTCGTCGACGTCGATACGTTCGCGGTCGCGGGCGCGGGCGCGATGGGGTTTCGGGATGACGCGGTCGCGGAGGGCAGGTTCGCGGGGCTATCGCATGAGTTAGTTCCTATTTCGATTTCAGTCTCAGCCGGAGATACCGGATCCGGCCTGAGCCTCGAGTCGCGTTTCGCTGCGCGGATTTGGACAGCACGAGGGCTGATGCCTGGAGGCCGCGCCAGTGTCGTGTGAGCAGAAGCACACCCGGTCGCGGCTTGGCGATGATGCCGAGGAGCGGCCGTCATCGAGCGCGTTACCGGACGGCTTCGTTGCTCGACAGTGGGGCCAGCACCTGGGGGCGAGGTCTCGGGCCGAAGGATGTTCGCCCGCCTTGACCTATTCATCGCCACGATGACTTCTCCCGGTCCTGCCCTCACCCGGAGATCCGAATGGAGGGCTATTTTACCTCCGGAGTGTTTAGGACCAAGCGACGCCATCATGAAATTTGCGAGTTTAGGGGATGATGCTTCTTACGTGGAGTGAAGGTGGGGTCGTCGCTCCCCATCGGCGCGCATCACACGCCGCTCTGCCTCTTGGTGCTTTCACACTTGTCGGGAAGGTGGGGTCGTTACTCCCCATCAGCGCGCACCGGCGCTGCCCTGCCGGGGCCGCGGTCTCCTGATTTAAGTAACCGGGAGACGCACGCGAGAGCCGTTTATTGTTCTAGAGTGTGCCTTAGTTCCGCGGTGAGCACTGCGGACGGCACACGTGGATGGGGGCTCGTTGAGCTGGTAGGACGGAACGAGTTCCCGAGTTATTGGTGTAAGAGATAGGGACAGGTATATTCTGAACCCGGCCCCGGGAAGGGACACGAGTCTGCTACCTCGCCTTAAGGGCATACGCAGCATATTCCTATCGACTTGCCAACGCGAACCAGTCCTCTGGAACGGGAGAGGAAAAACCCAGCAGCGCCGCGGCGATCGTTTTCCCGCGGTGTGGGCCCTTCAGTTACCCCGACGCTCGACCGAGACTAAGTCTCGTTCGGCCGCAGGGGCATCCGCGGGGAACCTCGGGGAGGCGGGCCCACCGCATGCTCGCGTGCATGCTCGCCCTGTTCCTGTTGGGAGAAAAGAGATAGGGACAGGAATATTATTCTTAACCCGGCCCCGGGAGGGGGCTCGAGTATGCTACCTCGCCATTATGGCACACGCGGAAAAACACCCTTTTTCCCTACTCCCCCGGCCAAGCCCCCGCCGAGGGAGCGGATGTGGAGAAACCAGCACCGCATTGCACATTTGTTTCGTCATATAAACTCCTGCTGCGCGTCCAGCCGCGCAACAGGGTCAGTTAGTTTATCGGTTTTGGTGCATCGTGTTATCTTTCAACACCTTTACGTAGGGAGAAGAAGACCCCTCCTGACTCCTCGTCGGCTGTAAGGACTTTTGTTCTCCGAACGCAAATTTGGTTTTGGGTTCAATATTGATTCCCCAAAGCCTACCCAACGTTCGGGAGAGATAGGGACAGAATATTCTAAGCCCGGCCCCGGGAGGGGGCTCGGACATGCTTCATCGCCATTATGGCATACGCGTAAGAAATACCCATAACCCCACTCCCCCGGCGAGCCACTACCGAGGGAGCGGGCAGGGAGAAACCAGCACCGCCATGCACCACTCATTTATTTTTCGTCATTTAAGCTCTTTGGCTTATCCGTACATTTTGTACATTGTGTTATTAGTTCAACACCTTTTGCGTAGGGGAAGACCCGCTTGACTCATCGTCGGCTGTAAGGATATTTGATCTATAAATGCATAACTGGATTGAGTAAATTTTATGGATTACCCAATCTGCCTTTACCTTTAATGTACGCACATCGCAGTGGCAGCCCTTTGCTTCACCCACACAGATCTAGCTGTGGGACTACTGACGGCGGGAACCACGAGGAGGTGGCTGCTTGCTAACTATGGCCCGTAGGAGGTCACAGATGTCCTATCTGCTATCCTAGGGGTTTGCACATGGCGCCATCGCAACAGTGGGGATAAATCCCCGACGCCATCTTAAACCCCGTGGGGCCATAGCTTCTCCCGCCAGATAGGGACAGGTTTGGGAATCTCGTTAATCCATTCATGCGCGTCACTAATTAGATGACGAGGCATTTGGCTATTTTTTTTTTTTTTTTTTTTTTTTTTTTTTGAAGGTGGAGAAATGCATTACGCACTGGCCCTGACCATTGCTGGTCAGGAGTGTGGGACTCACTCGCTCGCAGAGCATACCCACTAAAACTCCACCTTGTATTGTGCCTGTAGGTGTTCGGGCAGGCAGCACCCATTGTGCTAAGTTCGATTTCGTTCTTATCCAATGTCTCTTCTGTTCCTTACAGATGTCGATGTTGATTTGCTAAATGTCCAAAATGCATTCAGCCCTCCAATTAGGGCTCGGGTCGATAGGATCTTTAGTTCTTTCTTGCTTATGATCTTTCTATCAGTAAGTTCTGAGGCCGATCTTTGGCTCCAGATCCCACGATAAGAAATGGTTACTGACGAGAGCACCACCTCGTCGATCTTATATTTCTCCTTAACGGCTGGTTCTAGGTCTTTATAATATTGGACCTTCCTCTTATGTGCTGTGTCCAGGCCAGATTGCTCGCTGACTACTTGCGCGTCTATGATTACTGCTGTCCGGTCTTTGACAGCAATCAGATCAGGCTTTCTCAGGCCTTCAGATGTTTGGAAGTGTGGTTCTTCCTCTACCTGTTGGTAGGTTTTTTGCAGAGCTCTTTTGACGTATGCTGCAATAGCATTATGTCTTTTTACTCTTGCTGCATGAGTTCTATGGCAGCGCTGCAAGACGTGACTCAACGTCTCTATTTCTTTGCAGCCAGCTCTGCAAAGGCGGTCGTTTCCTCGCCCTCTCGAGGTTCTTGACCGCGTAGGCAGGGAATTAATCCTTAGCCTGATCGCGTTTATGTAATCACTTCCGCTAAGGAACCGGGTTCCATCAATTACCCACTGATGTTGTTGTGGGACTTTACTGGATTCTGCTAATGCAGAACCGTCATACGAGCGATGTAAATCTCTGGCCCATTTTCTATTGAGCTCGTCACTACATTTGATCTCCTCACAATCGTCTTTAAGCCTACGTCTCGCTAGCTGGATTTCTTGGGAGTGATATTCATTCATCGTACCTCCCTCTTTCATAAGGCTTTCAAGCCTTTGCTTTCTCATTAGGGGCATAAGCCACCGCATTGATGGAATAGATAGACCTCCATCCTTAAAATTAGCGTGTATGTAGGCACTTAAGACGTCGTGCGGTAGATTAAGCCATTTTCTTATTGCCGCTCGCACTAGAGTGTCGATCTTCTTAAGCCTACTTAGGTTTGTGTTACCTAATATCAGCAGGTGATACAACCCTGGTAACACCATCACTCTAAGTGCGAAGAGTCGCTGTTGCGGCTTTAGTGGTGCCTTAGTTAACTTGGCTATGGCTTCTTCGAGCTTTCTCTCCGGCTTGCTAAGCAAACGTCCTTCCGGAGAGAATGGGACACCGAGGTATGTCCATTCGTCCTCACGTTTAATAACAGGGAGATCTTTCCCAAGGCACGTGAACCTGGTCTTATGGTCCACCACCGACTTTTTCATATGCGGTACATTTCGTATTGCCACTGTAAACGACTTCCCGGTGTTGAGCATTAGCCCGCATTTAGAGAGGTAGATCGAAGCCTCATCTATCATCGCTTGGAGCCCCTGCTGCGTTTGCGCAATTAGCACGAGGTCATCCGCGAATGCAAAGGCATTAAACTTTTGCCCGGCAACCTCCACCCCAATTTCAGATGGTATCAATTTTAGGAGTCTATCTATTATCATGTTAAATATGATAGGGGACAGGGGATCACCCTGTTTGACCCCACAAGTAGGGTGAAGCGGTTCTGACACCCAGCCATCACACTTTAGCCGAGTGTTGCTCCTTTTATAGGTATCCATAATGTACCTAACCATATCTTCTGGTAACCCTTTGGTTACCAGAGTGTCTTTAATGGCATTGTGCGTGACTGAGTCGAACGCCTTGGCAATATCAATGGAAGCCATAAACATAGGCTTGAAATGTTGTCGGTGGTAACGTAGGAGCATGTCCAGCTTAAAGACGTTTTCGGAGCATCCGTCCGCTGCGACAAAGGCTCTTTGCCTACTATCTAGGGGAACTAATCCACTAAGACGGCTCGCTAGAATTTTGTGGAAGGTCCTTGTCATGACAGAGGCGACTGAAATCGGTCTGAAGTGCCCAGGCTCGCTCGCTTCACTTTTCTTGGGTATCAGTGTGGTTCGAGACTCCAGCAGATGTTTTGGGAGTCTTCCACACAAGAG
>CAXAJV010000473.1:165000-167500 GCA_963969225.1 Xylocopa violacea
GAAGAGGAAATGCGTCCCCGTGCGCGCGTTTGTCTGTGGTCCCCGACAATCGACGGCATGTGGAAATAAAATTCGAGATCGACTTCGGCAACGACGGCCTATATACATTGTATGTATTCGAGTGACGGTCCGCTCAATTTCTTCCTTACACAAAACATGGTATACGCGCACAACGCGCGGAGAGAGCAGAGAGAGAACGGGTTATTCTGATGATTGAACGCAACAACACCCTGGGGCTGTGCGAACTTCGAACGATCGGATGCGCATCATCGTCCCTCACGTTACGACGATGTCGCTCGCTCTCTCTTTCTTGTATATTCTCTTCTCTCTCTCGACCGAGTTCCCAACAATTCGATTCTCTCAGTCTTGCGGCAAAAGAAAAATTCATTTTAAACGACGTCGAGCGCGCGGCATATCAATCGTGCGTTAAAGAGACGCGCGAAGAGTGGTCATGGTGTGTGGCGGGTGTGCGAATTTGGAATACGGAACAAAATCGGCAGTCGAAACACGAAGCGGTTCCCCGTGGGCGGTCGTCCGGTTAAACGAACGACTCACGACGCCACGAAGAACTCGCGCGAGTCCGTGATCGACACCGTCGATTTCCGTGAACCCGTTTAACGCACGCCGCACGCGCGCACACGTTACACCAGTCGCATATAGTCTCGGGGCACGGCCACAGACGACTCGGACGAACGTCCAACGATCGCTCGTACGTCGCGTATCGCTCCTCTTTTTCCCTTTCGGTGCGCCCGAACTCAGAAACGTTCGTAAATGGAATTCGAATGAACGACGGCGGGCAGATTCGAGCACCGGAGAGAAAAGATTCGACGAAACGCAACGCAAGCAGTATTCTGGTTACGTGAACGACCCTCAGCTAGGCGTGGTCCAGGAATTGTATCCGTGGACCGCAATGTGCGTTCGAAATGTCGATGTTCATGTGTCCTGCAGTTCACACGTTGACGCGCAATTAGCTGCGTTCTTCATCGACCCACGAGCCAAGTGATCCACCGTTCAGGGTAATCGTATATGTATATTTTTTATTAATTGTTAAGTCTCTTCGTACTAAGTTTCGAACAAGTCGAGACCCAAACGTCTCCGGCGAAGGAGACGCGGGCGTCGCCCGAATTCTCGGCGACACGATACCGTCCTACGGATGAAACGGACACGCCTGTTTCAGGGTGTTTAGGATACATCCTTTCGGATTCACGCCAGTGTGCCACGCGTCCAGGTAGATAAAATTTTTCGAAAATTCGTTAGGACTCTTCTTCGCGCGTATCGCGCAGACCCTCGAGGCGGTCCCCCCTTCCTCCCGACAACACGAAGCGAGCTTGTAAAATTCGATCTCGCAACGGCGGGTTTATTAAGGGACTCTCGACAACGAGGAAGAATACGCAAACGCGAATATATCGTCGTCCCCTCTGAACGAATGGCACGTGGAAGTGAATACAAAAAAAAAAAAAAAGAAAGATATCCAACACCCATCGGCGTATTGCTTTCGAGAAGTTGACGACGTTCGTACAGGTAAGTCGTAAAATATCGATGGGACTCGCCGTGAAACCTCGAAGCGGTCTATAATTTTACCCACCCGACAACACGAAGCGAGCATAAAAAATTATTCGATCTCGCAACGGCGGGTGTGTTTCCAGACTCGCGACAACGAGGCTTCGCTCGGCGAAGCGGTCCCCTCTGAACGAACGACACGATCAAAACCCGAACACAGGTGCGTGGTACAAGTTCCTCAAATTCCACGATCCACTGCACGATCTGTGCTTCAGAGCTCAGGTGATAAAAAAAAAAAAAAATTCGTTGGGACTCGGCCGCCAAAGCCTCGAGCGGTCTACCGTTTTTTCCCGGCAACACGAAGCGAGTATAAATTATTCGATCTCGCAACGGCCGGTTTCTCAGACTCGCGACAACGAGGCTATGGCAAAAAGCAAGTCCCCTCTGAGCTTGCAGCACAATTGTGAAACGGGAAAACGAACAAGTACCAGCGGCGTATTGCTTTCACGCAGAGACGCAAAATAATGGTACACACTCGACCTGTCGAATATGCAAAGTCGACGACATAACTTACCGTTCGGGTAAGAAAAATTCGTTAGGACTCGTCGGTTAACAACACCAACACCTCGAGCGCGGTCTGTATAATTTTATTTACCCGACAACACGAAGCGAGCATAATAAATGAGATTCGATCTCGCAACGGCGGGTTCATTATACAGACCCTAATCGCCAACGAGGCTTGGCCCGACGAATCGTCCCCTCCGAACGGAACGGTACGATCGACATTAACACAACCAGGGTACGCGGCGCGACACCACGCTCTTAACGAATTCGAAGTCGACGACGATCGTCGTTCGGGTAAAGATTCGTTGGGACTCGCCGTCGTACACAGCCTCGAGGCGGTCTGTTTCACCCGACAACGCGAAGCGAGCATAATATTGTTCGATCTCGCAACGGCACGGGTTTTCACAGACTCTCGACAACGAGGCTTGGCGGCGAC
>CAXAJV010000473.1:172500-175000 GCA_963969225.1 Xylocopa violacea
ATACAATTTTCACGCTGGTTATATATTTTTGGGCACATTTTTGTCATTTATTGAATACATATTGTCACCTTTAATCGTCTATAGCACGGACATCTCTTGCGAGAACATGCTGGGCATCGACGATGCAAGCGCGTATACGATTTGTCACCGCTTGTTATATCGGTGTACGGCACCTTTTATCGTCTATAGCACGGACATCTCTTTCACGCTGGGCATTAAGATAGCGCGTACAGAGAACATGCTGGGCATCGACGATGCAAGCGCGTATGCAATTTTCACGCTGGGCAAATATCGCCGAAAGCACGGACATCTCTTTCACGCTGGGCATTAAGATAGCGCGTACAGAGAACATGCTGGTCATCAAGGCGAGGAAGCGCGTACAATTGCGTCACGCTGATTTATCGTACACCTTTTTTCTCCATCGTCTATAGCACGAACATCTCTTGCGAGAACATGCTGGGCAACGACGATGGCAAGCGGTTATAATCGTGTCACGCTGTATTGTTTAATATGTATATAAAGAATACCTTTTATCGTCTAATGCGCGAACGCGTAGTACCTCTTGGCACTCCATTTGACTATAACAGAGATACTACACACGCTCTCACACGCTGGGCATTATGATAGCGCGTACAGAGAAGCGTGCTGTTCGGCATAGACGAGCAAGCGCGTACAATTGTGTCACGCTGAAGTATATTTTTGTATCTCGCCCTCCTCAGGCGAGCTGGCGCGTACCAAGTGCGCGCTGGGCATTCGACACGGGACACCTTTTGGAAGTTCGTCGAGAGACTCCTCTGTTTCGTAACAGATCGTGTCGAAATGACATATACCATTTATTCTTTTGCCTTCTTCAGTGGATGCTTATTTTTTATTTTTTGTTTCGTTCCTCAACTCAGTGGATGCTCATTTTTATTTTTTTTTGTTGAGGAACTTGTTTGGTATATCATCGGTGTATATCTATCTCCATATACACCTTTCATGCGTATAGCATATTATGGACATTTCGTACACACATCTGGTACGTCCAAAAATTCAATATGTATCTCTAGAGTCCGTTCCGAGAGCTCGGAGCGTAAAGATTTAGAATCGATGCAAGGAAGGTACAATTTAACCGAGTAAAACTCGGATAAATGGTCACCAACGTCACCGTTGGACGCTCGCCACATATGGGCCATTCGGTCAAAGACACCGACCCGTGGCAATGCAGTGTGGAGAAAATTCGACAACCGACACGGGACAGAGCAGTCGAGAACGTATTCTCGAGGAGCGGTGGACTGCTTCTCAACCGAAGTCATAGAATAGCCACGCGCCCGACGCTACTCCGCCCGGCCGGCTCGAACCGACCTGTCTCCTTATAGATACGGAACGGCCGGCCGGGCGGTCGGCGCCGGCCGGGCTAACGCACGGGCGCTTACGGTGGTAAACTCCAGCGGCGACCGACCGTCCGGAAAGGCTGCTGTAACTTAGTCGCGCGGAGGCGCAAGTATAAAGTGCTATTAACGTTGAACTTTTATGAACGGAAATTGTTTAAACATAATGAATATATACGGAAAAACATATTTCTAGAATATAACGAATTTTAATCGATTTTAACATTGAAAAAACGCAGTTATAAAATACGAAGTCAACGAAAAACACGAAAAATCGAAAATCTGACACGTACAAATGAATTCTACAATCAAATTAATCGATATTACGAAAAAAAAACCAAGCGTTTATATAAAAAAATTACCGATAAATTGACAAAAACCGCCAGTCGTGTCGGTTTCGGGAGACTAAAAATTATAAATTCGACTAAACAATGCGCTAATAAATTCAATCAATAGCTTTCAATAAGGTTTCTGCAAAAAAATTGTTAGGTCAACGGTTTAATTTACGAGAAAATAGCGAAAAACCGCCGATCGTGTCGCTTCCGACCTCTCGTTGCGAATATTTTCTAAGTTCCCCGTCGTGTCGCTTCCGACCGCTCGGCGCGAATATTTTCTAAGTTCCCCGTCGTGTCGCTTCCGACCGCTCGGCGCGAATATTTTCTAAGTTCCCCGCCGTGTCGCTTCCGACCGCTCGGCGCGAATATTTTCTAAGTTCCCCGCCGTGTCGCTTCCGACCGCTCGGCGCGAATATTTTCTAAGTTCCCGGTCATGTCGCTTCCGACCTCTCGGTGGGAATATTTTACAATTTCACGGTCATGTCGCTTCCGACCTCTCGGTGGGAATATTTTACAATTTCACGGTCATGTCGCTTCCGACCTCTCGGTAGGAATATTTTTCAAATCTCCGGACGCATCGCTTCCTACATTTCGGTGAGGATATTTTTTACGTTTCTGAACGTATCGGTCCCGACCTCTTGGTGCGAATATTATATATATATATATATATATATATATATATATATATATATATATATATATATATATATATAACATAATATAACCTAACCTAATACAACCTGATCGCACGGTGCGAATATTTTCAAAGTTCCCCGCCGTGTCGCTTCCGACCTC
>CAXAJV010000473.1:180000-205000 GCA_963969225.1 Xylocopa violacea
TCGATGGGAGCCGCGCCGGCCACCACGCACGCACTTTCCCACGATATCCGGCGATACGCGCCGGTAACCGCGATCAAAGCGCGGCGCTGCGCGGACCTGAGCACCCTCCACTCCCTCTCCGAGCACAGGTCGGCCCATCCCGCTGAGGCGTATGCCACTTTCGGGACGAATGCTCCCCTGTATATCCCGGCTAGGGAGTCGAAGCGAAGCCCCCAACTACTCCTCGCCAGCCTACTTAATCTCGCGAACAGCGACCCGACCTTGTCGCTTATTTTCTGGCAATGCGTTCGGACGCGCATTCCTTTATCGAACGTGACGCCTAGGTACTTAACCGCGGGTCTAAATTTTATCTTCGCGTCTCCTATACGGATGGTCGGTGGTCTACCGGCAAGGTCGGCTTTCGAAGGCCGAACGGCCTTGCGTTTTCTATCGGGACGGGCGCCTCCTCTTCGACCTAAAATTTGCCGCTCGATCCAGCCACTCTTGAGGACAATTGCCTCCGTCTTTGTGGCCGAGATTTCGAGTTTGGCCGAGCTACACCACCTAAGTATTTGGTTCGCGACCTGTTGACCTTGGGTCTCGAGGTCACGCCTACTATTTCCGCTTATTAGGACGAGAAGATCGTCCGCATAAGCGATAAACCTATTCTCGACTGTGGTCTGGAGTGACCGCAGGAGATCGTCGAACATGAGGTTCCAGCAGGCGGGACCGAGTACGGAGCCTTGCGGACACCCCCTCGTCGCCTGCTTCGAAACCTGTTCGGAAGCTATCGAGATCTTAACCCGTCGGCCGTCGAAGTAATTAGAAATTACTCCGAAAACATTCCGAGGGCAGTCTCGCTCTCTAAGGGAATTCAAAACTAGGGGCCACCAGACGTTGTCGAAGGCCCCGGAGATGTCGAAGAGCATTGCCGCCACGTATCGATCCTGCGAGGCATCGACCAGGCGGCGCAACTCCACGATAGCGTCCTCCGTCGACTTTCCGGGCGTGAACCCGAATTGCCGGTCGGACACTTTTCCAGGCGCCAACGACGTCTGATAGAGGCGCTTCTTGAGAAGCTTTTCGAAAAGTTTACCTATCACTGAGAGGAGGCAGATCGGACGGTAGGATTTTGGATCCTTCTCGTCCTTCCCTTCCTTAAGAAGTACTCGTAGAGAGCCCTCCTTCCAGACGAAGGGAAAGACGCCCCATTGAAGGCATCCATTAAAAAGCCGCGTAATTTGGCCGGGAATGACTCTAACCGCGGTTTTCAGCGCGCGGACCTCGACGTGGTCCGGCCCTGGCGCTTTATTATTTTTGAATGTTCGAACGGTACTCACGACCTCTGCCTCCGTGATGGGGGCAGCGTCGGGAGTACCGGGCGCGATGCGTGCGCCTTCCCTAATGACACGTTGGTCCGGCGTGTCTTCTTCTTCCCGGTCGTCGGGGACGTGTGCCTCCAAGAGCAAGCTGGCTGTTTCGCGGCAATTCGATGTGACTACACTACCACGCCGGAGAGTGCTGAGAACTCTCTCAACTCGGAGTTTCTTCGCCTGGTACTTGTATACGGTGCTCCAGGGCCCCGAGTTTCCGTTCGACGTAACAAATCGTCGCCAGCTTTCGAGCTTCGTCCGCTTCACCGTCCTACTGTATTCCCGCAAAGAAGAACGGTACTCTAGCAGTTTTGCCCGGCGGGCGGCTTCGTCTCTTTCCCTCTGGAAGGCACGACGTAGACGATACACGTGCTTTTTCTTTTTGGTTAACTCGCGAGTCCACCACGGGTTGGACTTTCTAAATACGCGTTTACGTGGCATCGACGCGGCGCAGGCGTCAGTAATGACGCCTGTGAGCGTTTCCGCCATCTTCTCGACGTCTTCCATAGAGTCGAGCCGGAGGGCCTCAAGCCTCGATCTAGATAGATCGGCTAGGCGACCGCAGTAGCGCTCCCAATCGGCCCGACGAGTGTCGAACCGAGTGCTCGCACCACCCCGATCCGCCGCTTTGGCTCTCGGTACCCTCAGCCCGATATCTATGGCGTTGTGATCGCTATTGGCCCAGCCGCACCTTACCTTCCAGCCCCTGACGAAAGGGAGCATGGATGGCGACGCCAGGGTTACATCGATGAAAGACTCACCCCTCGTCGACCAATAGGTGGGCGGCTGCCGAGCGTCATTCACAACTTCCATGCCAAACGATCGGATGAGCGCTTCGAACATCGCACCTCTTTCGTCTGTTCTCTGTGGCCCCCAGAGTGACGACCGAGCGTTGGCATCTACCGACACTATGAGTCTCTTCCCCCTCAGAGACTGAAACACCATCTCGAGGTGTCTGAGGTGCTCCTCGATTTCGTCGCTATACTGGAAATAGCATGATGCGACGTATATCGAGAAGCCGGGCGCTAGCACTTCTGCACACACACAGTGTTCCGTGCTTAGCTGCGAGACAAAAACCATCTCGAAGCGAGGGTTGCACACGGCAACCGCAGCCCACGGGAATTGTGAACTGGCGGCCGCCACCCTCGCCCCGATCCCTAGTCCACTGACGGTGTGGCTCGTGCCCGAAGAACTGACGTATGGTTCCTGCAACAGCAGGACGTCTAAGTGCTTCGAGGCTACAAGCTGACGCACCTCGCCTGCAACTGTAGCTGAATGTTGCATGTTCAGCTGCAGTATCCTAATACCCGTGGTTTCGATTACGGACGGTGACGTCGTCGTCGACGTCGGTACGGTCGCGGACGCGGACGCGGACGCGGTGGGGTTGTGGGGGGACGCGGTCGCGGAGGGAGGGTTCGCGGAGCTATCGCTTGATTTTATTTTTGTTCCTATCACAGACTCAGCCGGAGATACCGGATCCGACCTGAGTCTCGCGTCGCATTTCGTGATTCGTATCTGGACAGCGCGAAGGCTGATACCTAGAGGCCGCGCCAGAGTCGTATGAGCAGAAGCACACCCGGTCGCGGCTTGGCGATGATGCCGAGGAGCGGCCTTCATCGAGCGCGTTACCGGGCGGCTTCGTTGCTCGACAATGGGGCCAACACCTGGGGGCGAGGTCTCGGGCCGAAGGATGTTCGCCCGCCTTGACCTATTCATCGCCACGATGACTCCTCCCGATCCTGCCCTCACCCGGAGATCCGAATGGAGGGCTATTTTACCTCCGGAGTATTTAGGATCGAACGAAGCCATCATGAAATTTGCGAAATTAGGGGGGGTGATGCTTCATACATGGAGTGAAGGTGGGGTCGTCACTCCCCATCGGCGCGCATCACACGCCGCTCTGCCTCTTGGTGCTTTCTCACGTATCGGGACGGTGGGGTCGTTACTCCCCGACAGCGCGCACCGGCGCTGCCCTGCCGGGGCCGCGGTCTCCTGGTGCAAAATACCGGGAGACTCACGCGAGAGCCATAAAATTCGAGGGTGATGCTTCATACGTGGAGTGGAGGTGGGGTCGTCACTCCCCATCGGCGCGCATCACACGCCGCTCTGCCTCTTGGTGCTTTCTCACGAATCGGGAAGGTGGGGTCGTTACTCCCCAACAGCGCGCACCGGCGCTGCCCTGCCTGGGCCGCGGTCTCCTGGTGCAAAACACCGGGAGACTCACGCGAGAGCCATAGAGTTCGAGGGTGATGCTTCATACGTGGAGTGAAGGTGGGGTCGTCACTCCCCATCGGCGCGCATCGCACGCCGCTCTGCCTCTTGGTGCTTTCTCACGAATCGGGAAGGTGGGGTCGTTACTCCCCAGCAGCGCGCACCGGCGCTGCCCTGCCTGGGCCGCGGTCTCCTGAGGCAAGTTCTCAGGAGACTCACGCGAGAGCCATTGAATTCGAGGGTGATGCTTCATACGTGGAGTGAAGGTGGGGTCGTCACTCCCCATCGGCGCGCATCACACGCCGCTCTGCCTCTTGGTGCTTTCTCACGAATCGGGAAGGTGGGGTCGTTACTCCCCAACAGCGCGCACCGACGCTGCCCTGCCGGGGTGCACCTGAGTTCCGCAGTGAGCACTGCGGGCGGTACACGTGTGTGGGAACTCGTTGAGCTGGTAAGACGGAACGAGTTTCCGCGTAATTAGAAATAAGTTGTCGTTGGACAAATGAGCGGAGTCTCGACTTCGAGATAGGGTATCCACTGGTCGACCGTCCGAGCGTTCGATACGCTCGGTTGGTCGACTGGGACCCATGCGATGACCGATCCGTGGGTCGGTCACCTGATTGTTTAGACTAGGGCATTTTTGCCCTTTCCGAGACTCGACGGGAGACTGTTTGGTCTCCCAGCCTTAGCCAAATACGAGCCAGGCCGTAGTCGCGCAAATACCTTGAGGAGTGATCGGCCGGAAGTCGACAAACTGCCTGTTAACTGACATCTAGACGTGCTCGCACTTTACGTTTTTGTGGGGCCTCGTCTAGCTGACAAGACGAATCCCCTACGCAATTTTCGAGTTTTTCGTGCTCGAGGTCTCACTAGACACTCGAGACACAGATGCCAGGGGCTAGTTGCCTGCTTATGTCGACAGGATGAGTTTATCAGGTCACTGAGTGCCCACTTCTACTGAATTTTTCACCATCACTCACCGTTCCTGTTTCGACGGCTGACTAGACCGACCACTCTTCAGCTTCGGAGGGTGGGGTCGCCATTCCCCAACGGTGTGCACGATCACCGTTCCGTGCCCGAGAGATAGGGACAGAATACTCTGAACCCGGCCCCGGGAAGGGGCACGAGTCTGCTACCTCGCCTTAAGGGCATACGCAACATTTTCCCATCGACTTCCCAACGCGAACCGGTCCTCTGGAACGGGAGAGGAAAAACCCAGCAGCGCCGCGGCGATCGTTTTCCCGCGGTGTGGGCCCTTCAGTTACCCCGACGCTCGACCGAGACTAAGTCTCGTTCGGCCGCAGGGGCATCCACGGGGAACCTCGGGGAGGCGGGCCCACCGCATGCTCGCGTGCATGCTCGCTCTGATCCTGTAGGGAGAAACACACATGATTAGTACAAAAGTTTAAAATTCGCGGAGGGGGAGGAGGGCTCGACGGAGACAGTTAGCTGCGAAGATGTGCAGCGCTGCTCCGCCTTGCCCCGGCGCTCCGACAACGCCGGGGTGAGCCGTCCCCAAGAACGAGGGAGGGAAAATATCGGATTTGGATGGAGCAAGCCTACTCCAGGAAACCTTTCAGCCAGAGCGATTCTCTGCTGAAATCGGCGAGCGTGGAGAAGGCCTCTGGTGACGACACCAGATACGGTGCCGCCTCCGGCCATCTCCACTCACTCGCAGGAACGCAAGTCCGCAGAGCTTCCCTCTGCGGTTCGAAGATAGGGCACTCCAGGAGGAAGTGGCCTACCGTGTCCACCGCACTACCGCAGACGCACGTCGCGTCGTCGGCAACGGCATACGTCAAGAGACGAGCCATGAAGTTGCCGTGACCCGACAGCACCTGCGTGGTGTAGTGATTCGGCTTCAGCCAGCCGGCAGCCAACCTCTCCCGGACGTCCCTGAAGAATTCGAATGTTGTGCGGCCCTTGGGGGAAGACGTCCACAAGGCTTGCCACATATTCGTCGCCTCTTCTTTTACGCGTTGTTTGCCGTCATCCGCATCGCTTGGGATGACGGCGTTCCCTAACCTGGCGTCTTTTCCTCTACGAAGATTGTAGAGGGCCCTATTTTGCTGGACGACGATATCGATGGGAGCCGCGCCGGCCACCACGCACGCACTTTCCCACGATATCCGGCGATACGCGCCGGTAACCGCGATCAAAGCGCGGCGCTGCGCGGACCTGAGCACCCTCCACTCCCTCTCCGAGCACAGGTCGGCCCATCCCGCTGAGGCGTATGCCACTTTCGGGACGAATGCTCCCCTGTATATCCCGGCTAGGGAGTCGAAGCGAAGCCCCCAACTACTCCTCGCCAGCCTACTTAATCTCGCGAACAGCGACCCGACCTTGTCGCTTATTTTCTGGCAATGCGTTCGGACGCGCATTCCTTTATCGAACGTGACGCCTAGGTACTTAACCGCGGGTCTAAATTTTATCTTCGCGTCTCCTATACGGATGGTCGGTGGTCTACCGGCAAGGTCGGCTTTCGAAGGCCGAACGGCCTTGCGTTTTCTATCGGGACGGGCGCCTCCTCTTCGACCTAAAATTTGCCGCTCGATCCAGCCACTCTTGAGGACAATTGCCTCCGTCTTTGTGGCCGAGATTTCGAGTTTGGCCGAGCTACACCACCTAAGTATTTGGTTCGCGACCTGTTGACCTTGGGTCTCGAGGTCACGCCTACTATTTCCGCTTATTAGGACGAGAAGATCGTCCGCATAAGCGATAAACCTATTCTCGACTGTGGTCTGGAGTGACCGCAGGAGATCGTCGAACATGAGGTTCCAGCAGGCGGGACCGAGTACGGAGCCTTGCGGACACCCCCTCGTCGCCTGCTTCGAAACCTGTTCGGAAGCTATCGAGATCTTAACCCGTCGGCCGTCGAAGTAATTAGAAATTACTCCGAAAACATTCCGAGGGCAGTCTCGCTCTCTAAGGGAATTCAAAACTAGGGGCCACCAGACGTTGTCGAAGGCCCCGGAGATGTCGAAGAGCATTGCCGCCACGTATCGATCCTGCGAGGCATCGACCAGGCGGCGCAACTCCACGATAGCGTCCTCCGTCGACTTTCCGGGCGTGAACCCGAATTGCCGGTCGGACACTTTTCCAGGCGCCAACGACGTCTGATAGAGGCGCTTCTTGAGAAGCTTTTCGAAAAGTTTACCTATCACTGAGAGGAGGCAGATCGGACGGTAGGATTTTGGATCCTTCTCGTCCTTCCCTTCCTTAAGAAGTACTCGTAGAGAGCCCTCCTTCCAGACGAAGGGAAAGACGCCCCATTGAAGGCATCCATTAAAAAGCCGCGTAATTTGGCCGGGAATGACTCTAACCGCGGTTTTCAGCGCGCGGACCTCGATGTGGTCCGGCCCTGGGGCTTTGTTATTTTTGAATGAACGAACGGTACTCACGACCTCTGCCTCCGTGATGGGGGCAGCGTCGGGAGTACCGGGCGCGAAGCGTGCGCCTTCCCTAATGACACGTTGATCCGGCGTGTCTTCTTCTTCCCGGTCGTCGGGAACGTGTGCCTCCAAGAGCAAGCTGGCTGTTTCGCGGCAATTCGATGTGGTTTCACTACCACGCCGGAGAGTGCTGAGGACTCTCTCAACTCGGAGTTTCTTCGCCTGGTACTTGTATACGGTGCTCCAGGGCCCCGAGTTCCCGTTCGACGTAACAAATCGTCGCCAGCTTTCGAGCTTCGTCCGCTTCACCGTCCTACTGTATTCCCGCAAAGAAGAACGGTACTCTAGTAGTTTTGCCCGGCGGGCGGCTTCGTCTCTTTCCCTCTGGAAGGCACGACGTAGACGATACACGTGCTTTTTCTTTTTAGTTAACTCGCGAGTCCACCACGGGTTGGACTTTCTAAATACTCGTTTACGTGGCATCGACGCGGCGCAGGCGTCAGTAATGACGCCTGTGAGCGTTTCCGCCATCTTCTCGACGTCTTCCATAGAGTCGAGCCGGAGGGCCTCAAGCCTCGATCTAGATAGATCGGCTAGGCGACCGCAGTAGCGCTCCCAATCGGCCCGACGAGTGTCGAACCGAGTGCTCGCACCGCCCCGATCCGCCGCTTTGGCTCTCGGTACCCTCAGCCCGATATCTATGGCGTTGTGATCGCTATTGGCCCAACCGCACCTTACCTTCCAGCCCCTGACGAAAGGGAGCATGGATGGCGACGCCAGGGTTACATCGATGAAAGACTCACCCCTCGTCGACCAATAGGTGGGCGGCTGCCGAGCGTCATTCACAACTTCCATGCCAAACGATCGGATGAGCGCTTCGAACATCGCACCTCTTTCGTCTGTACTCTGTGGCCCCCAGAGTGACGACCGAGCGTTGGCATCTACCGACACTATGAGTCTCTTTCCCCTCAGAGACTGAAACACCATCTCGAGGTGTCTGAGGTGCTCCTCGATTTCGTCGCTATACTGGAAATAGCATGATGCGACGTATATCGAGAAGCCGGGCGCTAGCACTTCTGCACACACACAGTGTTCCGTGCTTAGCTGCGAGACAAAAACCATCTCGAAGCGAGGGTTGCACACGGCAACCGCAGCCCACGGGAATTGTGAACTGACGGCCGCCACCCTCGCCCCGATCCCTAGTCCACTAACGGTGTGGCTCGTGCCCGAAGAACTGACGTATGGTTCCTGCAACAGCAGGACGTCTAAGTGCTTCGAGGCTACGAGCTGACGCACCTCGCCTGCAACTGTAGCTGAATGTTGCATGTTCAGCTGCAGTATCCTAATACCCGTGGTCTCGATTACGGACGGTGACGTCGTCGTCGACGTCGGTACGGTCGCGGACGCGGACGCGGGCGCGGTGGGGTTGTGGGGGGACGCGGTCGCGGAGGGAGGGTTCGCGGAGCTATCGCTTGATTTTATTTTTGTTCCTATCACAGACTCAGCCGGAGATACCGGATCCGACCTGAGTCTCGCGTCGCATTTCGTGATTCGTATCTGGACAGCGCGAAGGCTGATACCTAGAGGCCGCGCCAGAGTCGTATGAGCAGAAGCACACCCGGTCGCGGCTTGGCGATGATGCCGAGGAGCGGCCGTCATCGAGCGCGTTACCGGGCGGCTTCGTTGCTCGACAATGGGGCCAACACCTGGGGGCGAGGTCTCGGGCCGAAGGATGTTCGCCCGCCTTGACCTATTCATCGCCACGATGACTCCTCCCGATCCTGCCCTCACCCGGAGATCCGAATGGAGGGCTATTTTACCTCCGGAGTATTTAGGATCGAATGAAGCCATCATGAAATTTGCGAGATTGGGGGGGTGATGCTTCATACGTGGAGTGAAGGTGGGGTCGTCACTCCCCATCGGCGCGCATCACACGCCGCTCTGCCTCTTGGTGCTTTCTCACGTATCGGGACGGTGGGGTCGTTACTCCCCAACAGCGCGCACCGGCGCTGCCCTGCCGGGGCCGCGGTCTCCTGGTGCAAAACACCGGGAGACTCACGCAAGAGCCATAGAGTTCGAGGGTGATGCTTCATACGTGGAGTGAAGGTGGGGTCGTCACTCCCCATCGGCGCGCATCGCACGCCGCTCTGCCTCTTGGTGCTTTCTCACGAATCGGGAAGGTGGGGTCGTTACTCCCCAGCAGCGCGCACCGGCGCTGCCCTGCCTGGGCCGCGGTCTCCTGATGCAAGTTCTCAGGAGACTCACGCGAGAGCCATTGAATTCGAGGGTGATGCTTCATACATGGAGTGAAGGTGGGGTCGTCACTCCCCATCGGCGCGCATCGCACGCCGCTCTGCCTCTTGGTGCTTTCTCACGAATCGGGAGGGTGGGGTCGTTACTACCCAGCAGCGCGCACCGACGCTGCCCTGCCGGGGTGCACCTGAGTTCCGCAGTGAGCACTGCGGACGGTACACGGTAGGTGGGAACTCGTTGGGCTGGTAAGCTGAACGAGTTTCCGAGTAATTAGAAATAAGTTGTCGTTGGACAATGAGCGGAGTCTCGACTTCGAGATAGGGTATCCACTGGTCGACCGTCCGAGCGTTCGATACGCTCGGTTGGTCGACTGGGACCCATGCGATGACCGATCCGTGGGTCGGCCACCTGATTGTTTAGACTAGGGCATTTTTGCCCTTTTCGAGACTCGACGGGAGACTGTTTGGTCTCCCAGCCTTAGCCAAATACGAGCCAGGCCGTAGTCGCGCAAATACCTTGAGGAGTGATCGGCCGGAAGTCGACAAACTGCCTGTTAACTGACATCTAGACGTGCTCGCACTTTACGTTTTTGTGGGGCCTCGTCTAGCTGACAAGACGAATCCCCTACGCAATTTTCGAGTTTTTCGTGCTCGAGGTCTCACTAGACACTCGAGACACAGATGCCAGGGGCTAGTTGCCTGCTTATGTCGACAGGATGAGTTTATCAGGTCACTGAGTGCCCACTTCTACTGAATTTTTCACCATCACTCACCGTTCCTGTTTCGACGGCTGACTAGACCGACCACTCTTCAGCTTCGGAGGGTGGGGTCGCCACTCCCCAACGGTGTGCACGATCACCGTTCCGTGCCCGAAGATAGGGACAGAATATTCTAAGCCCGGCCCCGGGAGGGGGCTCGGACATGCTTCATCGCCATTATGGCATACGCGTAAGATATACCCATAACCCCACTCCCCCGGCGAGCCACTACCGAGGGAGCGGGCAGGGAGAAACCAGCACCGCCATGCACCACTCATTTATTTTTCGTCATTTAAGCTCTTTGGCTTATCCGTACATTTTGTACATTGTGTTATTAGTTCAACACCTTTTGCGTAGGGTTAAGACCCGCTTGACTCATCGTCGGCTGTAAGGAGTTTTGATCTATAAATGCATTTGTGTGTTTGGATAAACTTTATGGATTACCCAATCTGTCCCATTTGCGTTCAATATGTTCGAATTCGCAGTGGCAGCCCTTTGCTTCACCCACACAGATCGAGCTGTGGGACTACTGACGGCGGGAACCACGAGGAGGTGGCTGCTTGCTAACTATGGCCCGTAGGAGGTCACAGATGTCCTATCTGCTATCCTAGGGGTTTGCACATGGCGCCATCGCAACAGTGGGGATAAATCCCCGACGCCATCTTAAACCCCGTGGAGCCATAGCTTCTCCCGCCAAGATAGGGACAGAATACTCTGAACCCGGCCCCGGGAAGGGGCACGAGTCTGCTACCTCGCCTTAAGGGCATACGCAACAAGATAGGGACAGAACGAGTGTCTAATTTGAGCGTTACTGAGCGCTTTGGCTCGCTCTACTGTACCTAGGCTTTTGCCTATACCAGTAGGTGTTATGGGCGTTAAACACACTGCGAAGGGTCACGCATGTCGGTGTTATATGCGGCGGTGCTTGGAAAAACCTCTCTCTCACCAACTACGGATCATCAAGAGAGTAGACCGTCCCGTACGGGAAGCGACCCACTTAGCCACCTCATTGGAACTCGGGTTGAAGCCGGGTTCGAATGAGGTGTTGACAGCGGGGGCCACGTGGAGGCGGGGTCGCCAGTGCTTGCACTCGGTCTCATGCGAGTTCGGGTAGTATGCGCTACCTGACAGTTCGATAGTTCTGGGTGTTGTGTGACTATCAGCCGCTAGGACACCACGCACTCTGTTATGCGTGACGTGGCTCGCGTTGTCTTTGCGGTTATTTTGTGATTTCCCTCGTTTATGTCTTGTTCCTTGTTTTTATCCTTCGTTGCGTGTTTCTCACTTTAATCTGCATGTGTTTCACCGTCTCGTACGCGTACTCCGTTTCCCTAGCTTGCATGACTTGCTTAGCGAATTCCGCGAAGGGTCTGTAGTTTTCTTGGAGGACTAGTTCTTTCAATTTGCACGGCCACTTTTGTTTGTTTATTTCCAGTGAATTGATTAGGGTTTGACGATTGCTTGTGTAATGTTTGCAGTCGAAAATTATGTGGTTTACTGAGTCCAGAGTGCCGCAGGAGCATGTGTCTGTTAGAGCTGTGCGGCGTTCTTTCTGTTTATTTCGTATCTTTCCGTGTCCTGTTAGCAGTTGTGATATATAAAAACTGGGTTGAATCCATGTGTAGCTGAGTCGTATCTTGATGTTATCAAAATATTCGAAGGTGATCCTGCCGTTTTGTGTGTGTTCCCATTGTGATTGCCATGTTTCCATTGTTTTTATTCTTAGCTGTGTTTTGTGGTTACTGATGAGTACTTTGTTGCTTAAAGGGTTTCCTGTAGCTATTTGTGGAAGATTTTTCTTGTAACGGTATTGATCTATTCTTTCGGATATTACTAGTTCTATTGGAGGTGATGCGGCCAAAACCAAGAGTGCGTCTGTAGAAACGGTTTTATAAGCTTTTGTTACTCGAAGGAGAGCGTATCTTTGAGCCTGCCGTAGATGTTTCTTGTGCCAAGCGTTCAGTTTGTCGCCCCATCCCGCCGCGGCATATGTCATGATTGGTAGTACTACTCCTTTATATATTGTCATCATATTTGTACAGTTTATACCCCAGTGTACTTTTGCGACTTGCGCGAGTTGGTTGAATATTATTTTACATTTTCTGGTGATCTGTTTTACGTGTGGTGTGACGTTTACTCTAGTGCCAAAATGAACTCCGAGATATTTGACTTCTTGTACCATTTTGATGGATGCCTGGTTTATTTTTACAACTGGAGGTCTCTTTATGTCCAGAAAGCCTTTTAACAAAATCATTTCTGTCTTGTGCTTGGATAATTGTAGCTTCTGCTTCTTACACCATTTCGAGAGAGTATCGGTGGTTTTATTTGCTTGGAGTTCTATGTCTTTGCGCGAGTTCCCACTGATAATAACTATTATGTCATCGGCGTAGGCGATGGGTTCGAGGCCGAGTGTCTGAATGGTGTTTATAGCGTCATCGAAAATTAGATTCCAGAATGTTGGGCCGAGAATAGAGCCTTGTGGGCACCCCTTCGTTATTTCTTTCTTTATGGAATTGTTTGCGTTTGTAATCTCCACGCTGCGTTCCGAGAGGTAACTTTTGATCAGTTGATATAGGTTTCTTGGGCAATTCCGTTTTTTCAGATTGTATAGGATGCTTGGCCACCATACATTATCGAAAGCTCCTTCGATGTCAAAGAGAAGCCCTATTGCATATTTGTGATTTGTTGTTTCTGTTATTTTACGCATTTCCACTATTGCGTCCTCGGTAGATTTCCCTTTTTTGAAGCCATATTGTCTGTCCGATGTGTCTGGGTGGCTGTTTGTTATGTTTATGATTCTCTGTGATATTAATTTTTCCAAAACCTTACTTAAGGTTGGCAGTAAGCAGATTGGCCGGTAGGATTTTGGATTTGTTTTATCTTTGCCTTTACCTTTGATTAATATTCGAATGACGCCTCTCTTCCAAATTTGTGGGAATGTTTCTTCGAGCAAACATTTATTCATTAATTGTGTTATTTTGTCACCGATTTGGTTCCATGCTATTTTAAGTGTTTCGTTATCTATGAGGTCATGCCCTGGTGCCTTCTTGTTTTTTAGATTGCGGATGACGTTCTGTATCTCTTCTGGTGTGAACGGAGCAGAATTATTCGTATCTGGTGGCTTTTGAGTGTATATTCTTGCTGCTTTGTGCCAGCTGTCTTCATCGGATGCGTTGTCACACGGAAGTAGTGCATTTAGTAGTGCTGTTGTTGATTCTTCCCAAGTTAGTGCGTGTCTGTCATTATGTTTGATACTTTCGTGTAAGGATTCAGTTGTTATCTTTTGTGTGCAGATTTTATAGGCACGGCCCCATGGGTTCGCGTTTCCTTCCGTGGTTACGAAATTCTTCCAGCTGTCTAGTTTGGCTTTTCGTATTGCTGCTACGTATTTGTTCCTGATGGACGAATATTTCATTTTCTCTTGTGATCTTCGAGGTTCATGGGAGGTTTGTTGATATTTGCGTCTTGCTTTTGTGGTTAGAGTTTTGAGTTTTGTAAGATGAGAGTTCCACCATGGCACGGATTTTGGAAATTGTTTCTTTTTTGGTATGGCTGCGTTGCATGCTGCTTGTATTATTTGTGTGATTTCTATAGCTGCCTTATTGGAATTAGTGAGGTTGGTTGTGGTTTGTGTTCTAGCTCTTTCCTGTTCTAATACCTGTTCGAATCTCTTCCAGTTGGCACGTTTGAGGTTGTATCTTGGGAGAGTTTGTAAATCACTTTTGCCTGTTTTGCATGATTTTATTTGGAATGTAATGAGATTATGGTCGCTAGTGGTTGCTCCATCGTGAATTTCCCAGTTGGTTACGGAATTATAGAGAGATGAGGTGGTAAGTGTAACATCTATGTTTGTTTGACCTTGAAATGAGTCAAACGTGTATGTATCTGATGGTGTATTTAAAATAAACAGGTTGCGTTGAGCTATAAGGATTTCCAATTTCTCTCCTCTTTCGTCCGAGAGTCTGCTATGCCAAATCTCCGATTTGGCATTCGCATCTAAGCATATTGTGATGTTTTGTCCTTTCAACGTTGTGATTATTGCATCAAGATGCTGTAGGTAAGGTTCTATGTTATCGCTGCATTGAAAATAGCTGCTTATGACGTAAAATTTTTGTCTTCCTGCTGTGATTTCGGCGCAAGTAAAATGTGTGTTCGATAATTGCTCTAATTTTAATACGGTGTAATTTTGGTTTGCAATGACTATCGCAGCTTTGATTGTATTCTGTGAGGTGATACTGGAGAAACGCTTTGTGTCAGAAAGGACTTTGAAGTTTCCGAGACTTGGTATCTTATCATTGAAGGAGTAGGGTTCCTGAATCGCGAGTATGTCGATGTGTTTGTCCTTTAGAAGACATCGTATTTCGTCCAACACTGCTTTTGAATTTTGCCCATTTAACTGGCCTACGGTGATCATGCATGGCTGAGATATCTTAAGTTTATGTTTACTTGCCATAGTCGGTTCTTGCAAGTACCAGATTTATGGCTGCGATGTAAGAGGGGCAGTCTTTATCCGTGACACTATGATTATGCGATTTTCCTGACTTTTTGCAATTTACACACGCTGCTGCTTTGCTTTTATTGGGACAATTTTTGAATGTGTGTCCCGCCATCGCGCAGTGACCGCATACGTCTCCTTCGCTCCTACAGTGTTTGGTGGTATGACCGTAGCCTTGACATTTGTAACACCGTGTTGCGACGATGTAGTCCTGTACTCGACAACACTGCCACATTATATATATCCGTTCCTTTTTGATTAGTATTTCCCTGGCTTCTTTGGATGTCTCTAGCACGATATTGCAGCTGTCCTTGTTGTTTTTGTTACCGGTTTTGAATGCTATTTTCGTCTGCTGCGCGTATTTCTTCTTTTCCTGCTCATTAAAGTTTTGGTCGATAATGGCCTGTAATGTTTCCGCGTCATTTTCTCTTCTTGGGGCTCCGTATATTATAATACGTGGGCTCTTTTTGGCGGGTACGTCGACAACTAGCCCTGCCGTTTTAAGTTTCTCGTTCGCGATGAGGGAGTGTACGTTGCTGGACTTTGCTGTTTCAACGATTATGGCGCTTCCTTGAATTCGTCTGACGTTCTTAACCTGCAGGCTGTCTTCTTTTGGAGATACGAGGTCGATAAGTGCTCGCTTCGTCTCCTCACTGTTAGCGTATTTTGCCGTGTCCTTTGGTCGTATGAGCACGACATTTGGTGGATTCTGTCTCAGATTTGAGAGTCCTGCCGCTTTCGATTTTATTCCTAGTCGCTCCGCGTATGTTAACTTTTCGGATTGCGCTGCTGTCGTGGATTTCTTTCCTACTTCCGCGAATTCTTTCCGTTGCTTCTTGTTTTCGCTTCTTAGCGCTTCTAACTTCCCCTCCAATCTGCTGTTTATTAACAAGGATTCCTGTAATAGATTCTGCAGATTTCCGATCTTGTTCAGAATATATTTACTAGTTCCTTGTTTGATTCCGTTGTCTGGATCTGTCAGATGGTTTATTAATTTTCTCTGAATTACTTCTGCTCGAGATTTGATGCTGAATGTAGGGCCTTTATAAATATTTGTTTCCTCCTCGCTATCGCTTTCGCTGTTGTCGACTGATGGCGTTTGTTTTTGAGACGGTCTTCCTTCTCCTCGAGATTCAGTCTCGTTTCTCTTCTGCGGTCTTTCCATGTCTGTTTCCGTTTCTGCAGTTAGTCTTCTTTTTCGCACATGCTTGCCTTTCTTACTGTATTTATGAACTATTGCTGTTCGTTCCATGTCTGTGGTGTCTCCTTCCATGTTTGTTTCCGTTTGCGGGAAGCTCTAACTTTCTCCGAGTGATGGCGCTGCCGCTGCTTCTACGCCCAATATGGCGGCCAAGATGGCGTCCAATATGGCCGACTAACCTGTCACTTTATTTCGGGAAAAAAAATGTACTTACCTTTGCTGTAGATATCTGGATTACCAATTTGAATACACCAAAGTGAAGCTGGCGTTATTCCGCTTCTTTTGGTATATAAATATGGGCTGGATCGTCAGGCGGTTCTGTGTCACGAAGCTGCGAAGCAGTTGGCGTGGGTTGTTCGGCGCGAGGGAAACGCCCGGCACCGATTTTCTCACTTTTCCGTTCACAATCTTCGAATTTCACTGAACTTATTGTCACTGATCGTTCACAACCACTAGAGAACCACTTTAGAATACTCGGTTTAAATTTCCTGACGGTTTTTACACCGAAAATACGAAATTTTTACGGAGCGACGTGAAGCGCGTCTGTCCTCGACCGATCCAAGATGGCGTCCCCCAGATAGGGACAGAATACTCTGAACCCGGCCCCGGGAAGGGGCACGAGTCTGCTACCTCGCCTTAAGGGCATACGCAACATTTTCCCATCGACTTCCCAACGCGAACCGGTCCTCTGGAACGGGAGAGGAAAAACCCAGCAGCGCCGCGGCGATCGTTTTCCCGCGGTGTGGGCCCTTCAGTTACCCCGACGCTCGACCGAGACTAAGTCTCGTTCGGCCGCAGGGGCATCCGCGGGGAACCTCGGGGAGGCGGGCCCACCGCATGCTCGCGTGCATGCTCGCTCTGATCCTGTAGGGAGAAACACACATGATTAGTACAAAAGTTTAAAATTCGCGGAGGGGGAGGAGGGCTCGACGGAGACAGTTAGCTGCGAAGATGTGCAGCGCTGCTCCGCCTTGCCCCGGCGCTCCGACAACGCCGGGGTGAGCCGTCCCCAAGAACGAGGGAGGAAAATATCGGATTTGGATGGAGCAAGCCTACTCCAGGAAACCTTTCAGCCAGAGCGATTCTCTGCTGAAATCGGCGAGCGTGGAGAAGGCCTCTGGTGACGACACCAGATACGGTGCCGCCTCCGGCCATCTCCACTCACTCGCAGGAACGCAAGTCCGCAGAGCTTCCCTCTGCGGTTCGAAGATAGGGCACTCCAGGAGGAAGTGGCCTACCGTGTCCACCGCACTACCGCAGACGCACGTCGCGTCGTCGGCAACGGCATACGTCAAGAGACGAGCCATGAAGTTGCCGTGACCCGACAGCACCTGCGTGGTGTAGTGATTCGGCTTCAGCCAGCCGGCAGCCAACCTCTCCCGGACGTCCCTGAAGAATTCGAATGTTGTGCGGCCCTTGGGGGAAGACGTCCACAAGGCTTGCCACATATTCGTCGCCTCTTCTTTTACGCGTTGTTTGCCGTCATCCGCATCGCTTGGGATGACGGCGTTCCCTAACCTGGCGTCTTTTCCTCTACGAAGATTGTAGAGGGCCCTATTTTGCTGGACGACGATATCGATGGGAGCCGCGCCGGCCACCACGCACGCACTTTCCCACGATATCCGGCGATACGCGCCGGTAACCGCGATCAAAGCGCGGCGCTGCGCGGACCTGAGCACCCTCCACTCCCTCTCCGAGCACAGGTCGGCCCATCCCGCTGAGGCGTATGCCACCTTCGGGACGAATGCTCCCCCGTATATCCCGGCTAGGGAGTCGAAGCGAAGCCCCCAACTACTCCTCGCCAGCCTACTTAATCTCGCGAACAGCGACCCGACCTTGTCGCTTATTTTCTGGCAATGCGTTCGGACGCGCATTCCTTTATCGAACGTGACGCCTAGGTACTTAACCGCGGGTCTAAATTTTATCTTCGCGTCTCCTATACGGATGGTCGGTGGTCTACCGGCAAGGTCGGCTTTCGAAGGCCGAACGGCCTTGCGTTTTCTATCGGGACGGGCGCCTCCTCTTCGACCTAAAATTTGCCGCTCGATCCAGCCACTCTTGAGGACAATTGCCTCCGTCTTTGTGGCCGAGATTTCGAGTTTGGCCGAGCTACACCACCTAAGTATTTGGTTCGCGACCTGTTGACCTTGGGTCTCGAGGTCACGCCTACTATTTCCGCTTATTAGGACGAGAAGATCGTCCGCATAAGCGATAAACCTATTCTCGACTGTGGTCTGAAGTGACCGCAGGAGATCGTCGAACATGAGGTTCCAGCAGGCGGGACCGAGTACGGAGCCTTGCGGACACCCCCTCGTCGCCTGCTTCGAAACCTGTTCGGAAGCTATCGAGATCTTAACCCGTCGGCCGTCGAAGTAATTAGAAATTACTCCGAAAACATTCCGAGGGCAGTCTCGCTCTCTAAGGGAATTCAAAACTAGGGGCCACCAGACGTTGTCGAAGGCCCCGGAGATGTCGAAGAGCATTGCCGCCACGTATCGATCCTGCGAGGCATCGACCAGGCGGCGCAACTCCACGATAGCGTCCTCCGTCGACTTTCCGGGCGTGAACCCGAATTGCCGGTCGGACACTTTTCCAGGCGCCAACGACGTCTGATAGAGGCGCTTCTTGAGAAGCTTTTCGAAAAGTTTACCTATCACTGAGAGGAGGCAGATCGGACGGTAGGATTTTGGATCCTTCTCGTCCTTCCCTTCCTTAAGAAGTACTCGTAGAGAGCCCTCCTTCCAGACGAAGGGAAAGACGCCCCATTGAAGGCATCCATTAAAAAGCCGCGTAATTTGGCCGGGAATGACTCTAACCGCGGTTTTCAGCGCGCGGACCTCGACGTGGTCCGGCCCTGGCGCTTTATTATTTTTGAATGTTCGAACGGTACCCACGACCTCTGCCTCCGTGATGGGGGCAGCGTCGGGAGTACCGGGCGCGATGCGTGCGCCTTCCCTAATGACACGTTGATCCGGCGTGTCTTCTTCTTCCCGGTCGTCGGGAACGTGTGCCTCCAAGAGCAAGCTGGCTGTTTCGCGGCAATTCGATGTGATTTCACTACCACGCCGGAGAGTGCTGAGAACTCTCTCAACTCGGAGTTTCTTCGCCTGGTACTTGTATACGGTGCTCCAGGGCCCCGAGTTCCCGTTCGACGTAACAAATCGTCGCCAGCTTTCGAGCTTCGTCCGCTTCACCGTCCTACTGTATTCCCGCAAAGAAGAACGGTACTCTAGTAGTTTTGCCCGGCGGGCGGCTTCGTCTCTTTCCCTCTGGAAGGCACGACGTAGACGATACACGTGCTTTTTCTTTTTGGTTAACTCGCGAGTCCACCACGGGTTGGACTTTCTAAATACGCGTTTACGTGGCATCGACGCGGCGCAGGCGTCAGTAATGACGCCTGTGAGCGTTTCCGCCATCTTCTCGACGTCTTCCATAGAGTCGAGCCGGAGGGCCTCAAGCCTCGATCTAGATAGATCGGCTAGGCGACCGCAGTAGCGCTCCCAATCGGCCCGACGAGTGTCGAACCGAGTGCTCGCACCACCCCGATCCGCCGCTTTGGCTCTCGGTACCCTCAGCCCGATATCTATGGCGTTGTGATCGCTATTGGCCCACCCGCACCTTACCTTCCAGCCCCTGACGAAAGGGAGCATGGATGGCGACGCCAGGGTTACATCGATGAAAGACTCACCCCTCGTCGACCAATAGGTGGGCGGCTGCCGAGCGTCATTCACAACTTCCATGCCAAACGATCGGATGAGCGCTTCGAACATCGCACCTCTTTCGTCTGTTCTCTGTGGCCCCCAGAGTGACGACCGAGCGTTGGCATCTACCGACACTATGAGTCTCTTCCCCCTCAGAGACTGAAACACCATCTCGAGGTGTCTGAGGTGCTCCTCGATTTCGTCGCTATACTGGAAATAGCATGATGCGACGTATATCGAGAAGCCGGGCGCTAGCACTTCTGCACACACACAGTGTTCCGTGCTTAGCTGCGAGACAAAAACCATCTCGAAGCGAGGGTTGCACACGGCAACCGCAGCCCACGGGAATTGTGAACTGACGGCCGCCACCCTCGCCCCGATCCCTAGTCCACTAACGGTGTGGCTCGTGCCCGAAGAACTGACGTATGGTTCCTGCAACAGCAGGACGTCTAAGTGCTTCGAGGCTACGAGCTGACGCACCTCGCCTGCAACTGTAGCTGAATGTTGCATGTTCAGCTGCAGTATCCTAATACCCATGGTCTCGATTACGGACGATGACGTCGTCGTCGACGTCGGTACGGTCGCGGACGCGGACGCGGGCGCGGTGGGGTTGTGGGGGGACGCGGTCGCGGAGGGAGGGTTCGCGGAGCTATCGCTTGATTTTATTTTTGTTCCTATCACAGACTCAGCCGGAGATACCGGATCCGACCTGAGTCTCGCGTCGCATTTCGTGATTCGTATCTGGACAGCGCGAAGGCTGATACCTAGAGGCCGCGTCAGAGTCGTGTGAGCAGAAACACACCCGGTCGCGGCTTGGCGATGATGCCGAGGAGCGGCCGTCATCGAGCGCGTTACCGGGCGGCTTCGTTGCTCGACAATGGGGCCATCACCTGGGGGCGAGGTCTCGGGCCGAAGGATGTTCGCCCGCCTTGACCTATTCATCGCCACGATGACTCCTCCCGATCCTGCCCTCACCCGGAGATCCGAATGGAGGGCTATTTTACCTCCGGAGTATTTAGGATCGAATGAAGCCATCATGAAATTTGCGAAATTAGGGGGGGTGATGCTTCATACATGGAGTGAAGGTGGGGTCGTCACTCCCCATCGGCGCGCATCACACGCCGCTCTGCCTCTTGGTGCTTTCTCTCGGATCGGGAAGGTGGGGTCGTTACTCCCCAACAGCGCGCACCGACGCTGCCCTGCCGGGGTGCACCTGAGTTCCGCAGTGAGCACTGCGGGCGGTACACGTGGGTGGGAACTCGTTGAGCTGGTAAGACGGAACGAGTTTCCGAGTAATTAGAAATAAGTTGTCGTTGGACAATGAGCGGAGTCTCGACTTCGAGATAGGGTATCCACTGGTCGACCGTCCGAGCGTTCGATACGCTCGGTTGGTCGACTGGGACCCATGCGATGACCGATCCGTGGGTCGGCCACCTGATTGTTTAGACTAGGGCATTTTTGCCCTTTTCGAGACTCGACGGGAGACTGTTTGGTCTCCCAGCCTTAGCCAAATACGAGCCAGGCCGTAGTCGCGCAAATACCTTGAGGAGTGATCGGCCGGAAGTCGACAAACTGCCTGTTAACTGACATCTAGACGTGCTCGCACTTTACGTTTTTGTGGGGCCTCGTCTAGCTGACAAGACGAATCCCCTACGCAATTTTCGAGTTTTTCGTGCACGAGGTCTCACTAGACACTCGAGACACAGATGCCAGGGGCTAGTTGCCTGCTTATGTCGACAGGATGAGTTTATCAGGTCACTGAGTGCCCACTTCTACTGAATTTTTCACCATCACTCACCGTTCCTGTTTCGACGGCTGACTAGACCGACCACTCTTCAGCTTCGGAGGGTGGGGTCGCCACTCCCCAACGGTGTGCACGATCACCGTTCCGTGCCCAACAGATAGGGACAGGTTTGGGAATCTCGTTAATCCATTCATGCGCGTCACTAATTAGATGACGAGGCATTTGGCTATATAACTCTTTAAAACATACGAAATGATTAAAGTTGTCTAGTGTATTTGTGCAACTAGGTCATAAACACTAGCCGGCCCGCTAGTAGGCATAATATTGCGTAGATCGAGAATACTTATCTCGTCACGAGCTAATACAAATAAACAAACGAAGGAAGTAATAACACAAATTAAAATAAACTTAAATGTGGTAAGTAAAACTAAGAGAACGAAACAGAAAAAGAAAATATATTATACTGTATGGTACGTATGATCAAAACTAAGCTAAACTAAACTAAATAGAAGCTATTTTGCTTTTTTTCTTTTCTTGCGCTTCCTCCATGTATGTGCCATGAAGTACTTATGAATAGATGATCCGTAGCGTAATACGTTGCAAACAATGATTCGTTGCAGGTAAGGTGGAAGATTAAATGTTCTCCAAATGGTGTCGTTTGATGGAGGCCAACCGCCCCTCGCACCAATGACAAATGGGAGGACTTTAGGCCTATCTATAAGGTGATATTTAGATTTAATGTTCTCCAAGACTTCTGGGATGTTATATTTGTCACGTTTTATGCGCGCAGCCTCCAATAAACTATTCCCATGCTCCCACACAACAGTGGTTTCCACAACACTACCAGTACGCTTTTCTCTATCTATTACTAAGAGATCAGGAATATACCTGTTGTCTCTGGTGTTAACCCTGGGAGCTTCTTGTAAATCGAAACCCATTTTTTTAAGATGAGAAGCAAGATCTTTGGTGGCTCGGTCGTGTCTTTGTATCCGCTGATAGTGTGTGACAGGACACCATTGTAGGATGTGGGAAAGGGTTTCTCTACGGCCAGCACAAGTTGGGTAGCGGCATTGAGCAGCCTCCGCATTTATGTACGGGGCTCCACCTGTGGGGAGGAGTCCGATGCGAAGTTGGATGGCTCGAATATAATCTCGGCCGGACCAAAAAGGTGGTGGGTTTTGTATCCAGCTGCTGACAGCACCTATATTATATTTGAGACCATTGCCAAGTGCTGATTGGTGTAAGTTGGTAGCCCAGAAATGTGCAATGGCCGTACGGGCAGTTGGAATGCCTTGGCATATCACGTCCAGTTTTTTCATTAATTTGTCCATTGTGGAGGTATGAAAGGCCGCATTGAAATCTGGATCACCTTGGAGACTTATGCGCTGCAATCTACGGCGATATATCACGCCAATCTGATGCCGCATGCATGGAATTGATAGGCCGCCATCGCGAATTTTAGCATATAAATAAGCGGAAGGTGTTGTGACAGGTAGATGAAGAGTGGCCTTGACAAACTGTCTAATTAAGCGGTCAATGTGAACCAGTTTACCTACGGTGATGTCGGACGTTTGGTTGCAGTGCATGAGTCTCGGAATTAAATGGCGATTCAAAATGTATATTTTCTGCCACGGACGGAGAGCTGCATGTCGAAGGCGTTCCAACATCGTCTCCAGATTAGAGGCGGAAGGTGCGATCATACCGCGTTGGTCATAATTGTGACCAAGGTATTTAAGTTGCTCGCGAACCTGGAGACAAGGAATTGCTTGGCCGTTAATACTAAAGCGAGATTTAGTATCTACAGCAATCCTTTTGGTGCCTGGAACGCGCACAAGCTGTAGAGCACGACATTTAGAAGGGTTAATTTCCATATGCGTTCTTCCCAAAAATGTGCGTAGATTGAATAGGTGCTCACGCATACCATGCTCCGAATCGCTGAGTAGGACGATGTCATCAGCGAATAACAGGCAGCCTATATTTGCTTCACCTAAGGTAACACCAAAGGAAGGATTAATGGATGATACGAAATCGTCCATTGCGATGTTAAATAATATAGGGCTGTTTGTATCGCCTTGACGCACACCTCGGCACATATTTATGGGAGAACTTCTCTGACCATGGCATTCGATACAGGTGTCGCTATCCTTATAAGTTGACATAATGTACGCGACAGTGTGTTGATCAACGCCTTTAGATATTAGGGCGTTCTCGATAGCGGATGGATGAATACTATCGAAGGCCTTGGTAAGGTCAATAGACAAAACGAGGAGTGGCTTGCCGTTTATCCGATGCTCCCTGACAATGGTGTCTAATACGGTGCTGCTGGTCATTACGCCGTCGCACGGAGTGAAGCCTCTCTGTGCATGATGAAGTTTAATATTTTCGGACAGACGTGATGCCAGGATTTTGTGCAGTAGACGGGTAAAGAGTGAAGAGACAGTAATGGGACGCCAATTAGAGACTATTGAAAGATCTCCTTTTTTTGGTATCATGACTGTGCGATTATGCCGCAAAATCGAAGGAGTACGGCATAATCCAAATACAATGTTCAGCATAGCTACCAGGTCTGCCATATTAGCGTTTCTTAGATGTTCTCTGGTAATACCATCAGGGCCACTAGCTGACTGTTTAAGACGCCGTAGAGCCAATTCGGTTTCTCGAAACGTGATTGGATAGTCTAGATGTATGACGTTTTCCCTAGGTTGGTATACAGGACCGCAGTATTTCGGACACTCTTCGAAAAGAGGACGAAACACTCCTTCAATCTCGGTCATAGTAGGGAAAACAGATGTATTTAATTCCTTCCTATCTAGAATTGCCTGAGCCAGCTGAGAAGGATTCTTTTGAAACAGGCGCTGATAGTTGCTGAACATTGAAGATCTTTGGGACGAACGGTTAGGTTTAGATTTTAGCTTATTTTTCATGTTATTCGATTTTTTACTATTATATTTATTTCTATTGTAATGTTTATTGGTATTGTTGTTATGTTTATTGTTATTGTTGTTATGTGGTTCAGAAGGGAAATTTCTAGTTGTATTTAAATTGAAAATGGCCGAAGAGATACTACAGTCAAATTGTTCAAAGGAGCTGCTATTAAATAATTTTTCAATAAGAAGTTGGATCCGATTAGAGCATGATGGTGATAATTCCTTGATGAAATTGGATAATTCTGAGTGCGGAATAAGATTTTGGCTGTCTTCACTGGGCAAGCTCACTCTGGGACGTGAAAGGGTAGCCTGAGATTGGAACTGCTGGGACCTGGTCCAAGGAGACAGGAAATCTATGCGCTCCAATCTAATACGCGGAGACAGTGGGCACAGGTTTCTGGACGCCGTCGAGGGTAGATTGAGAGAAACCTCGTTACATGTCGGTTCAGCGGATATTTCCATAAGTATGGATTGGTAAGATGGCTTTTGCCGCTGCTTTTTAATACCCTCAGCGGAACGACCTGAGTGCAGATTCGCGAGACGTGTGTTTATTTCTAGTTGAGATAGACCAGATGGAAGTTGTGCTTCTAGTCGAGCCAACTGGGTTTCCTCAGCGGTAGACCACTTAGCCCTGCTAGAAGGTACTCTGTCTGCTATAAGCTGCACCTCTAGGTCGTTGTGCTCCACCGGATGCGCGCGTTTCGTATGAAGTCGCAGGCCAGCATACGATTTATAGGTGGAAGGGCAGAAATTACACACGTATACGCCATCATCATTGGGTGGAGGTTGATTGCAACGTCGGATATGTTGTTTACGTGATGCTACCGATCTAGTTGATAGGTCTAATTTACAGGAGGGACAAGATAAACATTCTAAATCCAAATTCGTACCGACGGAATATCCATGAGACATCGCCGAGTCGTCAACGGAAGAGCAACCGGGGTTCCGAGGCTTCCTTATATTCTTG
>CAXAJV010000473.1:210000-212500 GCA_963969225.1 Xylocopa violacea
TTCGAAATGTCGATGTTCATGTGTCCTGCAGTTCACACGTTGACGCGCAATTAGCTGCGTTCTTCATCGACCCACGAGCCAAGTGATCCACCGTTCAGGGTAATCGTATATGTATATTTTTTATTAATTGTTAAGTCTCTTCGTACTAAGTTTCGAACAAGTCGAGACCCAAACGTCTCCGGCGAAGGAGACGCGGGCGTCGCCCGAATTCTCGGCGACACGATACCGTCCTACGGATGAAACGGACACGCCTGTTTCAGGGTGTTTAGGATACATCCTTTCGGATTCACGCCAGTGTGCCACGCGTCCAGGTAGATAAAATTTTTCGAAAATTCGTTAGGACTCTTCTTCGCGCGTATCGCGCAGACCCTCGAGGCGGTCCCCCCTTCCTCCCGACAACACGAAGCGAGCTTGTAAAATTCGATCTCGCAACGGCGGGTTTATTAAGGGACTCTCGACAACGAGGAAGAATACGCAAACGCGAATATATCGTCGTCCCCTCTGAACGAATGGCACGTGGAAGTGAATACAAAAAAAAAAAAAAAGAAAGATATCCAACACCCATCGGCGTATTGCTTTCGAGAAGTTGACGACGTTCGTACAGGTAAGTCGTAAAATATCGATGGGACTCGCCGTGAAACCTCGAAGCGGTCTATAATTTTACCCACCCGACAACACGAAGCGAGCATAAAAAATTATTCGATCTCGCAACGGCGGGTGTGTTTCCAGACTCGCGACAACGAGGCTTCGCTCGGCGAAGCGGTCCCCTCTGAACGAACGACACGATCAAAACCCGAACACAGGTGCGTGGTACAAGTTCCTCAAATTCCACGATCCACTGCACGATCTGTGCTTCAGAGCTCAGGTGATAAAAAAAAAAAAAAATTCGTTGGGACTCGGCCGCCAAAGCCTCGAGCGGTCTACCGTTTTTTCCCGGCAACACGAAGCGAGTATAAATTATTCGATCTCGCAACGGCCGGTTTCTCAGACTCGCGACAACGAGGCTATGGCAAAAAGCAAGTCCCCTCTGAGCTTGCAGCACAATTGTGAAACGGGAAAACGAACAAGTACCAGCGGCGTATTGCTTTCACGCAGAGACGCAAAATAATGGTACACACTCGACCTGTCGAATATGCAAAGTCGACGACATAACTTACCGTTCGGGTAAGAAAAATTCGTTAGGACTCGTCGGTTAACAACACCAACACCTCGAGCGCGGTCTGTATAATTTTATTTACCCGACAACACGAAGCGAGCATAATAAATGAGATTCGATCTCGCAACGGCGGGTTCATTATACAGACCCTAATCGCCAACGAGGCTTGGCCCGACGAATCGTCCCCTCCGAACGGAACGGTACGATCGACATTAACACAACCAGGGTACGCGGCGCGACACCACGCTCTTAACGAATTCGAAGTCGACGACGATCGTCGTTCGGGTAAAGATTCGTTGGGACTCGCCGTCGTACACAGCCTCGAGGCGGTCTGTTTCACCCGACAACGCGAAGCGAGCATAATATTGTTCGATCTCGCAACGGCACGGGTTTTCACAGACTCTCGACAACGAGGCTTGGCGGCGACGAATCGTCCCCTCCGAACGGAACGGTACGATCGACTAAAACAGGATACGCGCGACACACGCTCTTAAAGGAATTCGAAGTCGACGACGGCGCGTCCGTTCGGGTGAAGATTCGTTGGGACTCGCCGCACGCGCAGCCTCTGAGCGGTCCAATTTAACCTGCGACACGAAGCGAGCATAAAATGGTTCGATCTCGCAACGGCAACGGGTTTTCATAGACTCTATGAGAGCGAGGCTTGGCGGCGACGAATCGTCCCCTCCGAACGGAACGGTACGATCGACTAAAACAGGATACGCGCGACACACGCTCTTAAAAGAAATCGAAGTCGACGACGGCGCGTCCGTTCGGGTGAATGATTCGTTGGGACTCGCCGCACGCGCAGCCTCTGAGCGGTCCAATTTAACCTGCGACACGAAGCGAGCATAAAATTGTTCGATCTCGCAACGGCAACGGGTTTTCAGACACTCAACAACGAGGCTTGGCGGCGACGAATCGTCCCCTCCGAACGAAACGGTACGGTACGATCGACTGGTATAAAAGAGCGGGCGACACACGATCCTGCGAATTCGAGATCGACGACGGTACACGTTCATCGTTCGGGTGAAGATTCGTTGGGACTCGCCGCGCGCGCAGCCTCGAAGCGGTCCAATTTAACCTGCGACACGAAGCGAGCATAAAATTGTTCGATCTCGCAACGGCACGGGTTTTCACAGACTCTCGACAACGAGGCTTGGCGGCGACGAATCGTCCCCTCCGAACGAAACGGTACGGTACGATCGACTGGTATAAAAGAGCGGGCGACACACGATCCTGCGAATTCGAGGTCGACGACGGTACAACACGTTCATCGTTCGGGTGAAGATTCGTTGGGACTCGCCGCGCGCGCAGCCTCGAAGCGGTCCAATTTAACCTGCGACA
>CAXAJV010000474.1:0-14319 GCA_963969225.1 Xylocopa violacea
AGGTTGGTATATATAACGTTATAGACTTATATAATGTTCCCACCGAGAAGTAGGGGCCGGCGCGCCACGAATGTAGTAAAATATTACATCCGAGATGTTAGGTTGCCTTAGGTTAGGATACATAACGTTATAGACGTATATAATGTTCCCGCCGAGAAGTAGGGGCCGGCGCGCCAGGAATGTAGTAAAATATAACATTCGACATGTTAGGTTGCCTTAGGCTAGAATATATAACGTTATAGACGTATATAATGTTTCCACCAAGAAGTAGGTGCCGAAGTGACGGGAATGTTGTAAAATATTACATTCGACATGTTAGTTTGCCTTAGGCTAGGATATATAGCGTTATAGACGTATATAATGTTCCCACCGAGAAGGAGTGGCCGACGTGCCAGGAATGTAGTAAAATATTACATTCGACATGTTAGTTTGCCTTAGGCTAGGATATATAGCGTTATAGACGTATATAATGTTCCCACCGAGAAGGAGTGGCCGACGTGCCAGGAATGTAGTAAAATATTACATCCGAGATGTTAGGTTGCCTTAGGTTAGGATATATAACGTTATTGACTTATATAATGTTCCCACCGAGAAATAGGGGCCGACGCGCCAGGAATGTTGTAAAATTTTACATTCGACATGTTAGGTTTGCCTTAGGGTAGGATATATAACGTTATAGACGTATACACCGTTCCCACCGAGAAGTAGGTGCCGACGCGCCAGGAATGTTGTAAAATATTACATTCGACATGTTAGGTTGCCTTAAGCTAGGATATATAGCGTTTTAGACGTACATAATGTTCCCACCGAGAAGTAGGGGCCGGCGCGCCACGAATGTAGAAAAATATTACATCCGAGATGTTAGGTTGCGTTAGGTTAGGACATATAACGTTATAGACTTATATACTGTTCCCACCTAGAAGTAGATGCCGACGCGCCAGGAATGTTGTAAAATATTACTTCCGAGATGTTAGGATTGCCTTAGGCTAGGATATATCACGTTATAGACGTATATAATGTTCCCACCGAGAAGCAGGGGCCGACGTGCCAGGAATGTAGTAAAATATTACATCCGAGATGTTAGGTTGCCCTAGGTTAGGATATATAACGTTATAGACGTATATAATGTTCCCACCGATAAGTAGGTGCCGAAGTGACGGGAATGTAGTAAAATATAACATCCGAGATGTTGGGTTGCCTTAGGCTAGAATATATAACGTTATAGACGTATATAATGTTCCCACCGAGAAGTAGGGGCCGAAGTGACGGGAATGATGTAAAATATTACATTCGACATGTTAGTTTGCCTTAGGCTAGGATATATAGCGTTATAGATGTATATAATGTTCCCACCGAGAAGTAGGTGCCGAAGTGACGGGAATGTAGTAAAATATAACATCCGAGATGTTAGGTTGCCTTAGGCTAGGATATATAACGTTATAGACGTACATAATGTTCCCACCGAGAAGTAGGGGCCGAAGTGACGGGAATGTTGTAAAATATTACATTCGACATGTTGGTTTGCCTTAGGCTAGTATATATAGCGTTATAGGCGTATATAATGTTCCCACCGAGAAGTAGGGGCGGACGTGCCAGGAATGTAGTAAAATATTACATCCGAGATGTTAGGTTGCGTTAAGTTAGGATATAAAACGTTATAGACTTATAAACTGTTCCCACCGAGAAGTAGATGCCGACGCGCCAGGAATGTTGTAAAATATTACTTCCGAGATGTTAGGATTGCCTTAGGCTAGGATATATCACGTTATAGACGTATATAATGTTCCCACCGAGAAGTAGGGGCCGACGTGCCAGGAATGTAGTAAAATATTATATCCGAGATGTTAGGTTGCCTTAGGTTAGGATATATAACGTTATTGACTTATATAATGTTCCCACCGAGAAATAGGGGCCGACGCGCCAGGAATGTTGTAAAATTTTACATTCGACATGTTAGGTTTGCCTTAGGGTAGGATATATAACGTTATAGACGTATACACCGTTCCCACCGAGAAGTAGGTGCCGACGCGCCAGGAATGTTGTAAAATTTTACATTCGACATGTTAGGTTGCCTTAGGCTAGGATATATAAAGTTATAGACGTTTATAATGTTCCCACCGAGAAGTAGGTGCCGACGCGCCAGGAAAGTTGTAAAATATTACATCCGAGATGTTAGGATTGCCTTAGGCTAGGCTGTATAACGTTATAGACGTATATACTGTTCCCACGGAAAAGTAGGTGCCGACGCGTCAGCAATGTTTTAAAATATTACATTCGACATGTTAGGTTGCCTTAGGCTAGGATATATAACGTTATAGACGTTTATAATGTTCCCACCGAGAAATAGGGGCCGACGCGCCAGGAATGTTGTAAAATATTACACTCGACATGTTAGGATTGCCTTAGGCTAGGATATATAACGTTATAGACGTATATAATGTTCCCACCGAAATGTACGGGCCGACACGTCAGGAATGTTATCAACTATTACATCCGAGATGTTAGGTTGCCTTAGGTTAGGATATACAACGTTATAGATGTATATAATGTCCCCATCCAGAAGTAGGCAACGACACGCCAGGAATGTTGTAAAATATAACTTCCGATATGTTAGGTTCCCTTAGGTTAGGATATGTATCGTTATAGACGTATATAACGTTCCCACCGAGACGTAGGGACCGACATGCCAGGAATGTTGTGAAATATTACATCCCAGATGATAGGTTGCTTTAGGTTAGTATATACAACGTTATAGACGTATATAATGTACCCGCCGAGACGTAGGGACCGACATGCCAGGAATGTTATAAAATATTACATCCCAGATGTTAGGTTGCGTTAGGTTAGGATATATATAGCTATAGACGTATATGATTGTCCCACCGAGATGTACGGGCCGACACGCCAGGAATGTTGTAAAATATTATGCTCGACAAGTTAGGTTGCCTTAGGCTAGGATATATAGCGTAAAAGACGTATATAATGTTCCCAACGAGAAGTAGGGGCCGGCGCGCCACGAATGTAGTAAAATATTTCATCCGAGATGTTAGGTTGCCTTAGGCTAGGATATATAACGTTATAGACGTATGTAATGTTCCCACAGAGAAGTAGGGGCCGAAGTGACGGGAATGTTTTAAAATATTACATTCGTCATGTTAGGTTGCCTTAAACTAGGATATATAGCGTTATAGACGTATATAATGTTCCTACCGAGAAATAGGGGCCGACGCGCCAGAAATGTTGTAAAATATTACATCCGAGATGTTAGGATTACCTTAGGCTAGGATATATAACGCTATAGACGTATATAATGTTCCCACCGAGAAGTAGTGGCCGGCGCGCCGGGAATGTAGTAAAATATAACATCCGAGATGTTAGGTTGCCTTAGGTTAGGATATATAGCGTTATAGACGTATACAATGTTCCCACCGAGAAGTAGGTGCCGACGCGCCAGGAATGTTGGAAAATATTACGCTCGACAAGTTAGGTTGGCTTAGGCTAGGATATATAGCGTAAAAGACGTATATAATGTTCCCACGGAGAAATAGGGGCCGACGCGCCAGGAATTTTGTAAAATTTTACATCCGAGATGTTAGGTTGCCTTAGGTTAGGATATATGGCGTTATAGACGTATATAATGTTCCCACCGAGAAGTAGCTGCCGACGCGCCAGGAATGTAGTAAAATATTACATCCGAGATGTTAGGTTGCCTTAGGTTAGGATATGTAACGTTATAGACGTATATAATGTTCCCACCGAGAAGTAGGTACCGACATGCCAGGAACGTTGTAAAATAATACATCCGAGATGTTAGGTTCCCTTAGGTTAGGATATATATCGTTATAGACGTATATAATGTTCCCACCGAGACGAAGGGACCGACATGCCAGGAAAGTTGTGAAATAAAACATCCGAGATGTTAGGTTGCCTTAGGTTAGAATACACAACGTTATAGACGTATATAATGTTCCCACCGAGACGTAGGGACCGACATGCAAGGAATGTTATAAATATTACATCCCAGATGTTAGGTTGCCTTCGGTTAAGATATATATCGCTATAGACGTATATGATGTTCCCACCGAGAAGTACGTCCCTACACGCCAGGAATGTTTTCAAATATTACATCCGAGATGTTAGGTTGCCTTAGGTTAGGATATGTAACGTTATAGACGTATAGAATGTTCCCACCGAGAAGTAGGTGCCGACGCGCCAGGAATGTTGTAAAATATTACATCCAAGGTGTTAGGTTTCCTTAGGTTAGGATATATAACGTTATAGACGTATATAATCTTCCCACCTAGAAGTAGGGGCCAACGAGCTAGGAATGTGGCAAAATATTACATTCGACATGTTAAGTTGCCTTAGGCTAGGATATATAACTTTATGGACGTATGTAATGTTCCCACCGAGAAGTAGTTGCCGACGCGCCAGGAATGTTGTAAAATATTACGCTCGACAAGTTAGGTTGCCTTAGGCTAGGATATATAGCGTAAAAGACGTATATAATGTTCCCACCGAGAAGTAGGTGCCGACGCGCCAGGAATGTAGTAAAATATAACATCCGAGATGTTAGGATTGCCTTAGGATAGGATATATCACGTTATAGACGTATACAATGTTCCCACCGACAAGTAGGTGCCGACGTGCCAGGAATGCAGTAAAATATTACATACGAGATGTTAGGTTGCCTTAGGTTAGGATATATAACGTTATAGACTTATATAATGTTCCCACCGAGAAGTAGGGGCCGACGAGCCAGGAATGTTGTAAAATATTACGCTCGACATGTTAGGTTGCCTTAGGCTATGATATATAGCGATATAGACGTATATAATGTTCCCACCGAGAAGTAGGTGCCGACGCGCCAGGAATGTTGTAAAATATTACATCCAAGGTGTTAGGTTTCCTTAGGTTAGGATATATAACGTTATAGACGCATATAATCTTCCCACCTAGAAGTAGGGGCCAACGAGCTAGGAATGTGGCAAAATATTACATTCGACATGTTAAGTTGCCTTAGGCTAGGATATATAACTTTATAGACGTATGTAATGTTCCCACCGAGAAGTAGTTGCCGACGCGCCAGGAATGTTGTAAAATATTACGCTCGACAAGTTAGGTTGCCTTAGGCTAGGATATATAGCGTAAAAGACGTATATAATGTTCCCACCGAGAAGTAGGTGCCGACGCGCCAGGAATGTTGTAAAATATTACTTCCGAGATGTTAGGATTGCCTTAGGCTAGGATATATCACGTTATAGACGTATATAATGTTCCCACCGAGAAGTAGGGGCCGACGTGTCAGCAATGTAGTAAAATATTACATCCGAGATGTTAGGTTGCCTTAGGTTAGGATATATAACGTTATAGACGCATATAATGTTGCCACCGAGAAGTTGGGTCCGACACGCCCGGATTGTTGTAGAATATTACATCCGAGAAGTCAGGTTGCCTTAGGTTAGGATATATAACGTTATAGACGTATATAATGTTCCCACCGAGAAGTAGGGGCCAACGAGCCAGGAATGTGGTAAAATATTACATTCGACATGTTAAGTTGTCTTAGGTTAGGATATCTAACGTTATAGACGTATATACAGTTCCCACCGAGAAGTAGTTGCCGACGCGCCAGGAATATTGCAAAATATTATATTCGACATGTTAGGTTGTCTCAGGCTAGGACATATAGCGTTATAGACATATATAATGTTCCCACCGAGAAATAGGGACCGACACGCCAGGAATGTAGTAAAATATAACATCCGAGATGTTAGGATTGCCTTAGGATAGGATATATCACGTTATAGACGTATATAATGTTCCCACCGACAAGTAGGTGCCGACGTGCCAGGAATGCAGTAAAATATTACATACGAGATGTTAGGTTGCCTTAGGTTAGGATATATAACGTTATAGACTTATATAATGTTCCCACCGAGAAGTAGGGGCCGGCGCGCCAGGAATGTAGTAAAATATTACATCCGAGATGTTAGGTTGCCTTTGGTTAGTATATATAACGTTATTGACTTATATAATGTTCCCACCGAGTAGTAGGTGCCGACGCGCCAGGAATGTTGTAAAATATTACATCCGAGATATTAGGATTGCCTTAGGCTAGGATACATAACGTTATAGACGTATATAATGCTCCCGCCGAGAAGTAAGGGCCGGCGCGCCAGGAATGTAGTAAAATATTACATTCGACATGTCAGGTTGCCTTAGGCTAGGATATATAGCGATATAGACGTATATAATGTTCCCACCGAGAAGTAGGGGCCGGCGCGCCACGAATGTAGTAAAATATTACATCCGAGATGTTAGGTTGCCTTAGGTTAGGATATATAACGTTATTGACTTATATAATGTTCCCACCGAGAAGTAGGTGCCGACGCGCCAGGAATGTTGTAAAATATTACATCCGAGATGTTAGGATTGCCTTAGGCTAGCATACATAACGTTATAGACGTATATAATCTTCCCTCCGAGAAGTAGGGTCCGGCGCGCCTGGAATGTAGTAAAATATTACATCCGAGATGCTAGGTTGCCTTAGGTTAGGATATATAACGTTATAGACTTATAGAATGTTCCCACCGAGAAGTAGGGGCCGACGTGCCAGGAATGTTGTAAAATATTACACTCGACATGTTAGGTTGGCTTAGGTTAGGATACATAACGTTATAGACGTATATAATGTTCCCGCCGAGAAGTAGGGGCCGGCGCGCCAGGAATGTAGTAAAATATAACATTCGACATGTTAGGTTGCCTTAGGCTAGGATATATAGCGATATAGACGTATATAATGTTCCAACCGGGAAGTAGGGGCAGGCGCGCCACGAATGTAGTAAAATATTACATCCGAGATGTTAGGTTGCCTTAGGCTAGGAAATATAACGTTATAGACTTATATACTGTTCCCTCCGAGAAGTAGGTGCCGACGCGCCAGGAATGTAGTAAAATATAACATTCGACATGTTAGGTTGCCTTAGGCTAGGATATATAGCGATATAGACGTATATAATGTTCCAACCGGGAAGTAGGGGCAGGCGCGCCACGAATGTAGTAAAATATTACATCCGAGATGTTAGGTTGCCTTAGGCTAGGAAATATAACGTTATAGACTTATATACTGTTCCCTCCGAGAAGTAGGTGCCGACGCGCCAGGAATGTAGTAAAATATTACTACCGAGATGTTAGGTTGCCTTAGGTTAGGATATATGGCGTTATAGACGTATATAATGTTCCCACCGAGTAGTAGGGCTCGACGCGCCAGGAATGTTGTAAAATTATACATTCGACATGTTAGGATTACCTTAGGCCAGGATATATATCGTTAAAGATGTATATAATGTTCCCACCGAGAAGTAGGTGCCGTCGCGCCAGGAATGTTGTAAAATATTACTTCCGAGATGTTAGGATTGCCTTAGGCTAGGATATATCACGTTATAGACGTATATAATGTTCCCACCGAGAAGCAGGGGCCGACGCGCCAGGAATGTTGTAAAACTTTACATTCTACATGTTAGGTTTGCCTTAGGGTAGGATATATAACGTTATAGACTTATATAACCTTCCCACCGAGAAGTAGGTCCCGACGCGCCAGGAATGTTGTAAAATATTACATTCGATATGTTAGGTTGCCTTAAGCTAGGATATATAGCGTTTTAGACGTATATAATGTTCCCACCGAGAAGTAGGGGCCGGCGCGACACGAATGTAGTAAAATATTACATCCGAGATGTTAGGTTGCCTTAGGCTAGGATATATAACGTTATAGACGTATATAATGTTCCCACCGAGAAGTAGGTGCCGGTGCGCCACGAATGTAGTAAAATATTACATCCGAGATGTTAGGTTGCCTTAGACTAGGATGTATAACGTTATAGACGTATATAATGTTCCCACCGAGAAGTAGGGGCCGAAGTGACGGGAATGATGTAAAATATTACATTCGACATGTTAGTTTGTCTTAGGCTAGGATATATAGCGTTATAGATGTATATAATGTTCCCACCGAGAAGTAGGGGCCGACGTGCCAGGAATGTAGTAAAATATTACATCCGAGATGTTATGTTGCCTTAGGTTAGGATATATAACGTTATAGACTTACAGAATGTTCCCACCGAGAAGTAGGGGCCGACGTGCCAGGAATGTTGTAAAATATTACGCTCGACATGTTAGGTTGGCTTAGGTTATGATATATAGCGATATAGACGTATATAATGTTCCCACCGAGAAGTAGGGGCCGGCGCGCCAGGAATGTAGTAAAATATTACATCCGATATGTTAGGTTGCCTTAGGCTAGGATATATAACTTTATAGACGTATATAATGTTCCCGCCGAGAAGTAGGGGCCGGCGCTCCAGGAATGTAGTAAAATATAACATTCGACATGTTAGGTTGCCTTAGGCTAGGATATATAGCGATATAGACGTATATAATGTTCCCACCGGGAAGTAGGGGCAGGCGCGCCAGGAATGTTGTAAAATTATACATTCGACATGTTAGGATTACCTTAGGCCAGGATATATATCGTTAAAGATGTATATAATGTTCCCACCGAGAAGTAGGTGCCGTCGCGCCAGGAATGTTGTAAAATATTACATCCGAGATGTTAGGATTACCTTAGGCTAGGATATATAACGTTATAGACGTATATAATGTTCCCACCGAGAAGTAGGTGCCGAAGTGACGGGAATGTTGTAAAATATTACATTCGACATGTTAGTTTGCCTTAGGCTAGGATATATAGCGTTATAGACGTATATAATGTTCCCGCCGAGAAGGAGTGGCCGACGTGCCAGGAATGTAGTAAAATATTACATCCGAGATGTTAGGTTGCCTTAGGTTAGAATATATAACGTTATTGACTTATATAATGTTCCCACCGAGAAATAGGGGCCGACGCGCCAGGAATGTTGTAAAACCTTACATTCTACATGTTAGGTTTGCCTTAGGGTAGGATATATAACGTTATAGACGTATATACCCTTCCCACCGAGAAGTAGGTGCCGACGCGCCAGGAATGTTGTAAAATATTACATTCGACATGTTAGGTTGCCTTAAGCTAGGATATATAGCGTTTTAGACGTATATAATGTTCCCACCGAGAAGTAGGTGCCGGTGCGCCACGAATGTAGTAAAATATTACATCCGAGATGTTAGGTTGCCTTAGACTAGGATGTATAACGTTATAGACGTATATAATGTTCCCGCCGAGAAGTAGGGGCCGGCGCGCCAGGAATGTAGTAAAATATAACATTCGACATGTTAGGTTACCTTAGGCTAGGATATATAGCGATATAGACGTATATAATGTTCCCACCGGGAAGTAGGGGCAGGCGCGCCACGAATGTAGTAAAATATAACATCCGAGATGTTAGGTTGCCTTAGGCTAGGAAATATAACGTTATAGACTTATATACTGTTCCCTCCGAGAAGTAGGTGCCGACGCGCCAGGAATGTAGTAAAATATTACATCCGAGATGTTAGGTTGCCTTAGGTTAGGATATATGGCGTTATAGACGTATATAATGTTCCCACCGAGTAGTAGGGGTCGAAGCGCCAGGAATGTTGTAAAATTATACATTCGACATGTTAGGATTACCTTAGGCCAGGATATATATCGTTAAAGATGTATATAATGTTCCCACCGAGAAGTAGGTGCCGTCGCGCCAGGAATGTTGTAAAATATTACATCCGAGATGTTAGGATTACCTTAGGCTAGGATACATAACGTTATAGACGTATATAATGTTCCCACCGAGAAGTAGGTGCCGAAGTGACGGGAATGTTGTAAAATATTACATTCGACATGTTAGTTTGCCTTAGACTAGGATGTATAACGTTATAGACGTATATAATGTTCCCACCGAGAAGCAGGGGCCGACGTGCCAGGAATGTAGTAAAATATTACATCCGAGATGTTAGGTTGCCTTAGGTTAGAATATATAACGTTATTGACTTATATAATGTTCCCACCGAGAAATAGGGGCCGACGCGCCAGGAATGTTGTAAAACTTTACATTCTACATGTTAGGTTTGCCTTAGGGTAGGATATATAACGTTATAGACGTATATAACCTTCCCACCGAGAAGTAGGTCCCGACGCGCCAGGAATGTTGTAAAATATTACATTCGATATGTTAGGTTGCCTTAAGCTAGGATATATAGCGTTTTAGACGTATATAATGTTCCCACCGAGAAGTAGGGGCCGGCGCGACACGAATGTAGTAAAATATTACATCCGAGATGTTAGGTTGCCTTAGGCTAGGATATATAACGTTATAGACGTATATAATGTTCCCACCGAGAAGTAGGTGCCGGTGCGCCACGAATGTAGTAAAATATTACATCCGAGATGTTAGGTTGCCTTAGACTAGGATGTATAACGTTATAGACGTATATAATGTTCCCACCGAGAAGTAGGGGCCGAAGTGACGGGAATGATGTAAAATATTACATTCGACATGTTAGTTTGCCTTAGGCTAGGATATATAGCGTTATAGATGTATATAACGTTCCCACCGAGAAGTAGGGGCCGACGTGCCAGGAATGTAGTAAAATATTACATCCGAGATGTTATGTTGCCTTAGGTTAGGATATATAACGTTATAGACTTATAGAATGTTCCCACCGAGAAGTAGGGGCCGACGTGCCAGGAATGTTGTAAAATATTACGCTCGACATGTTAGGTTGGCTTAGGCTATGATATATAGCGATATAGACGTATATAATGTTCCCACCGAGAAGTAGTGGCCGGCGCGCCAGGAATGTAGTAAAATATTACATCCGATATGTTAGGTTGCCTTAGGCTAGGATATATAACTTTATAGACGTATATAATGTTCCCGCCGAGAAGTAGGGGCCGGCGCGCCAGGAATGTAGTAAAATATAACATTCGAAATGTTAGGTTGCCTTAGGCTAGGATATATAGCGATATAGACGTATATAATGTTCCCACCGGGAAGTAGGGGCAGGCGCGCCAGGAATGTTGTAAAATTATACATTCGACATGTTAGGATTACCTTAGGCCAGGATATATATCGTTAAAGATGTATATAATGTTCCCACCGAGAAGTAGGTGCCGTCGCGCCAGGAATGTTGTAAAATATTACATCCGAGATGTTAGGATTACCTTAGGCTAGGATATATAACGTTATAGACGTATATAATGTTCCCACCGAGAAGTAGGTGCCGACGCGCCAGGAATGTTGTAAAATATTACTTCCGAGATGTTAGGATTGCCTTAGGCTAGGATATATCACGTTATAGACGTATATAATGTTCCCACCGAGAAGTAGGGGCCGACGTGTCAGGAATGTAGTAAAATATTACATCCGAGATGTTAGGTTGCCTTAGGTTAGGATATATAACGTTATAGACGCATATAATGTTGCCACCGAGAAGTTGGGTCCGACACGCCCGGATTGTTGTAGAATATTACATCCGAGAAGTCAGGTTGCCTTAGGTTAGGATATATAACGTTATAGACGTATATAATGTTCCCACCGAGAAGTAGGGGCCAACGAGCCAGGAATGTGGTAAAATATTACATTCGACATGTTAAGTTGTCTTAGGTTAGGATATCTAACGTTATAGACGTATATACAGTTCCCACCGAGAAGTAGTTGCCGACGCGCCAGGAATATTGCAAAATATTATATTCGACATGTTAGGTTGTTTCAGGCTAGGACATATAGCGTTATAGACATATATAATGTTCCCACCGAGAAGTAGGGGCCGAAGTGCGAGGAATGTTGTAATTTATTACATTCGACATGTTAAATTGCCTTAGGCTAGGATATATAGTGTTATAGACGTATGTAATAAACCCACCGAGAAGTCGGGGCCGACGAGCCAGGAATGTTGTAAAATATTACATTCCGCATGTTAGGTTGCCTTAGGTTAGGATATATAACGTTATTGACTTATATAATGTTCCCACCGAGAAGTAGGTGCCGACGCGCCAGGAATGTTGTAAAATATTACATTCGACATGCTAGGTTGCCTTAAGCTAGGATATATAGCGTTATAGACGTATATAACGTTCCCACCGAGAAGCAGGGGCCGAAGTGCCGGGAATGTTGTAATATATTACATTCGACATGTTAGGTTGCCTTAGGCTGGGATATATAACGTTATAGACGTATATACTGTTCCCAACGAGAGGTAGGTACCGACGCGCCAGGATTGTTGTAAAATATCACATCCGAGATGTTAGGATTGCCTTAGGATAGGATATATCACGTTATAGACGTATATAATGTTCCCACCGACAAGTAGGTGCCGACGTGCCAGGAATGCAGTAAAATATTACATACGAGATGTTAGGTTGCCTTAGGTTAGGATATATAACGTTATAGACTTATATAATGTTCCCACCGAGAAGTAGGGGCCGGCGCGCCAGGAATGTAGTAAAATATTACATCCGAGATGTTAGGTTGCCTTTGGTTAGTATATATAACGTTATTGACTTATATAATGTTCCCACCGAGTAGTAGGTGCCGACGCGCCAGGAATGTTGTAAAATATTACATCCGAGATATTAGGATTGCCTTAGGCTAGGATACATAACGTTATAGACGTATATAATGCTCCCGCCGAGAAGTAAGGGCCGGCGCGCCAGGAATGTAGTAAAATATTACATTCGACATGTCAGGTTGCCTTAGGCTAGGATATATAGCGATATAGACGTATATAATGTTCCCACCGAGAAGTAGGGGCCGGCGCGCCACGAATGTAGTAAAATATTACATCCGAGATGTTAGGTTGCCTTAGGTTAGGATATATAACGTTATTGACTTATATAATGTTCCCACCGAAAAGTAGGTGCCGACGCGCCAGGAATGTTGTAAAATATTACATCCGAGATGTTAGGATTGCCTTAGGCTAGCATACATAACGTTATAGATGTATATAATCTTCCCTCCGAGAAGTAGGGTCCGGCGCGCCTGGAATGTAGTAAAATATTACATCCGAGATGCTAGGTTGCCTTAGGTTAGGATATATAACGTTATAGACTTATATAATGTTCCCACCGAGAAGTAGGGGCCGAAGTGACGGGAATGATGTAAAATATTACATTCGACATGTTAGTTTGCCTTAGGCTAGGATATATAGCGTTATGGATGTATATAATGTTCCCACCGAGAAGTAGGGGCCGACGTGCCAGGAATGTAGTAAAATATTACATCCGAGATGTTAGGTTGCCTTAGGTTAGGATATATAGCGTTATAGACGTATATAATGTTCCCACCGAGAAGTAGGGGCCGACGTGCCAGGAATGTAGTAAAATATTACATTCGACATGTTAGTTTGCCTTAGGCTAGGATATATAGCGTTATAGACGTATATAATGTTCCCACCGGGAAGGAGTGGCCGACGTGCCAGGAATGTAGTAAAATCTTACATCCGAGATGTTAGGTTGCCTTAGGTTAGGATATATAACGTTATTGACTTATATAATGTTCCCACCGAGAAATAGGGGCCGACGCGCCAGGAATGTTGTAAAATTTTACATTCGACATGTTAGGTTTGCCTTAGGGTAGGATATATAACGTTATAGACGTATACACCGTTCCCACCGAGAAGTAGGTGCCGATGTGACGGGAATGTTGTAAACTATTACATTCGACATATTAGTTTGCCTTAGGCTAGGATATATAGCGTTATAGACGTATATAATGTTCCCGCCGAGAAGGAGTGGCCGACGTGCCAGGAATGTAGTAAAATATTACATCCGAGATGTTAGGTTGCCTTAGGTTAGAATATATAACGTTATTGACTTATATAATGTTCCCACCGAGAAATAGGGGCCGACGCGCCAGGAATGTTGTAAAACTTTACATTCTACATGTTAGGTTTGCCTTAGGGTAGGATATATAACGTTATAGACGTATATAATGTTCCCACCGAGAAGCAGGGGCCGACGTGCCAGGAATGTAGTAAAATATTACATTCGATATGTTAGGTTGCCTTAAGCTAGGATATATAGCGTTTTAGACGTATATAATGTTCCCACCGAGAAGTAGGGGCCGGCGCGACACGAATGTAGTAAAATATTACATCCGAGATGTTAGGTTGCCTTAGGCTAGGATATATAACGTTATAGACGTATATAATGTTCCCACCGAGAAGTAGGTGCCGGTGCGCCACGAATGTAGTAAAATATTACATCCGAGATGTTAGGTTGCCTTAGACTAGGATGTATAACGTTATAGACGTATATAATGTTCCCACCGAGAAGAAGGGGCCGAAGTGACGGGAATGATGTAAAATATTACATTCGACATGTTAGTTTGCCTTAGGCTAGGACAT
>CAXAJV010000475.1:0-51000 GCA_963969225.1 Xylocopa violacea
GTTATATTACGTTATTGACATATATAAAGGTCCTACAGAGACGCAGATGCTAACAAGCCAGGAATGTGGTCAAATATTACCGCCGAGAAGTTACGTTGGGTTAGGTTAGGTTATATTACGTTATTGATATATACAAAGGTTCCACGGAGACGTAGAGGCCATCTCGCCAGGAATGATGTCAAATATTACCGCCGAGATGATAGGTTGGTTTAGGTTAGGTTATATTTCGTTATTGATGTATACGAAGGTCAAACGGAGACGTAGAGGCCAACTCGCCAGGAATGTGGTCAAATGTTACCGCCGAGATGTTACGTTGGGTTAGGTAGGTTATATTACGTTATTGATGTATACGAAGGTCAAACGGAGACGTAGAGGCCAACTCGCCAGGAATGTGGTCAAATGTTACCGCCGAGATGTTACGTTGGGTTAGGTTGCGTTATATTACGTTATTGATGTATATGAGGGTTACACGGAGACGTAGAGGCCAACTCGCCAGGAATGATGTCAAATATTACCGCCGAGATGATATGTTGGTTTAGGTTAGGTTATATTTCGTTATTGATGTATACGAAGGTTCCACGGAGACGTAGAGGCCAACTCGCCAGGAATGTTGTCAAATATTACCGCCGAGATGTTAGGTAGGGTTAGGTTACGTTATATTACGTTATTGATGTATAGGAGGGTTACACGGAGACGTAGAGGCCAACTCGCCAGGAATGTTGTCAAATATTATCGCCGAGATGTTAGGTTGGGTTAGGTTAGTTTATATTACGTTATTGATGTATATAAAGTCCCACGGAGACGTAGGAGCCAACTCGCCAGGAATGTTGTCAAATATTACCGTCGAGATTATAGGTTGGGTTAGGTTACGTTATATTACGTTATTGATGTATAGGAGGATTACGCGGAGACGTAGAGGCCAACTCGTCAGGAATGTGGTCATTTATTACCGCCGAGATGTTAGATTGGGTTAGGTTAGGTTATATTACGTTATTGACATATATAAAGGTCCCACAGAGACGCAGATGCTAACAAGCCAGGAATGTGGTCAAATATTACCGCCGAGATGTTACGTTGGGTTAGGTTAGGTTATATTACGTTATTGATGTATACAAAGGTTCCACGGAGACGTAGAGGCCATCTCGCCAGGAATGAAGTCAAATATTACCGCCGAGATGATAGGTTGGTTTAGGTTAGGTTATATTTCGTTATTGATGTATACGAAGGTCAAACGGAGACGTAGAGGCCAACTCGCCAGGAATGTTGTCAAATATTACCGCCGAGATGATAGATTGGGTTAGGTTACGTTATATTACGTTATTGATGTATAGGAGGATTACGCGGAGACGTAGAGGCCAACTCGTCAGGAATGTGGTCATTTATTACCGCCGAGATGTTAGATTGGGTTAGGTTAGGTTATATTACGTTATTGACATATATAAAGGTCCCACAGAGACGCAGATGCTAACAAGCCAGGAATGTGGTCAAATATTACCGCCGAGATGTTACGTTGGGTTAGGTTAGGTTATATTACGTTATTGATGTATACAAAGGTTCCACGGAGACGTAGAGGCCATCTCGCCAGGAATGATGTCAAATATTACCGCCGAGATGATAGGTTGGTTTAGGTTAGGTTATATTTCGTTATTAATGTATACGAAGGTCAAACGGAGACGTAGAGGCCAACTCGCCAGGAATGATGTCAAATATTACCGCCGCGACGATAGGTTGGTTTAGGTTAGGTTATATGTCGGTATTGATGTATATCAAGGTCCCACTGAGACGTAGAGGCCAACTCGCCAGGAATGTTGTCAAATATTACCGCCGAGATGCTAGGTTGGGTTAGGTTGGTTTATATTACGTTGTTGATGTATATGCATGTTAAACGGAGACGTAGAGGCCAACTCGCCAGGAATGATGTCAAATATTACCGCCGAGATGATATGTTGGTTTAGGTTAGGTTATATTTCGTTATTGATGTATACGAAGGTTCCACGGAGACGTAGAGGCCAACTCGCCAGGAATGTTGTCAAATATTACCGCCGAGATGTTAGGTTGGGTTAGGATAGTTTCTATTACGTTATTGATGTATATAAAGGTCCCACGGAGACGTAGAAGCCAACTCGCCAGGAATGTTGTGAAATATTACCGCCGAGATGATAGGTTGGGTTAGGTTACGTTATATTACGTTATTGATGTATAGGAGGGTTACACGGCGACGTAGAGGCCAACTCGCCAGGAATGTTGTCAAATATTATCGCCGAGATGTTAGGTTGGGTTAGGTTAGTTTATATTACGTTATTGATGTATATAAAGTCCCACGGAGACGTAGAAGCCAACTCGCCAGGAATGTTGTCAAATATTACCGACGAGATGATAGGTTGGGTTAGGTTACGTTATATTACGTTATTGATGTATAGGAGGGTTACACGGAGACGTAGAGGCCAAATCGCCAGGAATGTGGTCAAATATTACCGCCGAGATGTTACGTAGGGTTAGGTTAGGTTATAGTACGTTATTGACGTATATGAAGGTCCCACGGAGACGCATAGGCAACAAGCCAGGAATGTGGTCAAATATTACCGCCGAGATGTTAGATTGGGTTAGGCTAGCTTATATTACGTTATTGATGTATAGGAGGGTTACACGGAGACGTAGAGGCCAACTCGCCAGGAATGTTGTCAAATATTATCGCCGAGATGTTAGGTTGGGTTAGGTTAGTTTATATTACGTTATTGATGTATATAAAGTCCCACGGAGACGTAGAAGCCAACTCGCCAGGAATGTTGTCAAATATTACCGCCGAGATGATAGGTTGGGTTAGGTTACGTTATATTACGTTATTGATGTATAGGAGGGTTACACGGAGACGTAAAGGCCATCTCGCCAGGGATGATGTCAAATATTATCGCCGAGATGATATGTTGCTTTAGGTTAGGTTATATTTCGTTATTGATGTATACGAAGGTCAAACGGAGACGTAGAGGCCAACTCGCCAGGAATGTGGTCAAATGTTACCGCTGAGATGTTAGGTTGGGTTAGGTTAGGTTATATTACGTTATTGATGTATATGAAGGTCAAACGGAAACGTAGAGGCCAACTCGACAGGAATGTTGTCAAATATTACCGCCGACATGTTAGGTTGGGTTAGCTTTGGTTATATTACGTTATTGATGTATATAAGTGTACCACGGAGACGGAGAAGCCAACTCGCCAGGAATGTTGTCAAATATTACCGGCGAGATGTTAGGTTGGGTTAGGCTAGCTTATATTATGTTATTGATGTATATAAAGGTCCCAAGGAGACGTAGAGGCCAACTCGCCAGGAATGTGGTCAAATATTACCGCCGAGATGTTACGTTGGGTTAGGTTAGGTTATATTACGTTATTGATGTATAGGAGGGTTACACGGAGACGTAGAGGCCAACTCGTCAGGAATGTGGTCAATTATTACCGCCGAGATGTTAGATTGGGTTAGGTTAGGTTATATTACGTTATTGACATATATAAAGGTCCCACAGAGACGCAGATGCTAACAAGCCAGGAATGTGGTCAAATATTACCGCCGAGATGTTACGTTGGGTTAGGTTAGGTTATATTACGTTATTGATGTATACAAAGGTTCCACGGAGACGTAGAGGCCATCTCGCCAGGAATGATGTCAAATATTACCGCCGAGATGATAGGTTGGTTTAGGTTAGGTTATATTTCGTTATTGATGTATACGAAGGTCAAACGGAGACGTAGAGGCCAACTCGCCAGGAATGATGTCAAATATTACCGCCGCGACGATAGGTTGGTTTAGGTTAGGTTATATGTCGGTATTGATGTATATCAAGGTCCCACTGAGACGTAGAGGCCAACTCGCCAGGAATGTTGTCAAATATTACCGCTGAGATGTTAGGTTGGATTAGGTTAGGTTATATTACGATATTGATGTTATATTACGATATTGATGTATATGAATGTCAAACGGAGACGTAGAGGCCAACTCGCCAGGAATGTTGTCAAATGTTACCGCCGAGATGTTAGGTTGGGTTAGGTTTGGTTATATTTCGTTATTGATGTATACGAAGGTTCCACGGAGACGTAGAGGCCAACTCGCCAGGAATGTTGACAAATATTACCGCCGAGATGATAGTTTGGGTTAGGTTTGGTTATATGTCGTTATTGATGTATATGAAGGTCCCACGGAGACGTAGAGGCCAACTCGCCAGGTATGTTGTCAAATATTACCGCCGAGATGATAGGTTGGGTTAGGTTGCGTTATATTACGTTATTGATGTATATGAGGGTTACACGGAGCCGTAGAGGCGAACTCGCCAGGAATGATGTCAAATATTACCGCCGAGATGATATGTTGGTATAGGTTAGGTTATACTTCGTTATTGATGTATACGAAGGTTCCACGGAGACGTAGAGGCCAACTTGCCAGGAATGTTGTCAAATATTACCGCCGAGATGTTAGGTTGGGTTAGGATAGTTTCTATTTCGTTACTGATGTATATAAAGGTCCCACGGAGACGTAGAAGCCAACTCGCCAGGAATGTTGTGAAATATTACCGCCGAGATGATAGGTTGGGTTAGGTTACGTTAATTATGTTATTGATGTATAGGAGGGTTACACGGAGACGTTGAGGCCAACTCGCCAGGAATGTTGTCAAATATTATCGCCGAGATGTTAGGTTGGTTTAGGTTAGGTTATATGTCGGTATTGATGTATATCAAGGTCCCACTGAGACGTAGAGGCCAACTCGCCAGGAATGTTGTCAAATATTACCGCCGAGATGCTAGGTTGGGTTAGGTTGGTTTATATTACGTTGTTGATGTATATGCATGTTAAACGGAGACGTAGAGGCCAACTCGCCAGGAATGATGTCAAATATTACCGCCGAGATGATATGTTGGTTTAGGTTAGGTTATATTTCGTTATTGATGTATACGAAGGTTCCACGGAGACGTAGAGGCCAACTCGCCAGGAATGTTGTCAAATATTACCGCCGAGATGTTAGGTTGGGTTAGGATAGTTTCTATTACGTTATTGATGTATATAAAGGTCCCACGGAGACGTAGAAGCCAACTCGCCAGGAATGTTGTGAAATATTACCGCCGAAATGATAGGTTGGGTTAGGTTACGTTATATTACGTTATTGATGTATAGGAGGGTTACACGGCGACGTAGAGGCCAACTCGCCAGGAATGTTGTCAAATATTATCGCCGAGATGTTAGGTTGGGTTAGGTTAGTTTATATTACGTTATTGATGTATATAAAGTCCCACGGAGACGTAGAAGCCAACTCGCCAGGAATGTTGTCAAATATTACCGACGAGATGATAGGTTGGGTTAGGTTACGTTATATTACGTTATTGATGTATAGGAGGGTTACACGGAGACGTAGAGGCCAAATCGCCAGGAATGTGGTCAAATATTACCGCCGAGATGTTACGTAGGGTTAGGTTAGGTTATAGTACGTTATTGACGTATATGAAGGTCCCACGGAGACGCATAGGCAACAAGCCAGGAATGTGGTCAAATATTACCGCCGAGATGTTAGATTGGGTTAGGCTAGCTTATATTACGTTATTGATGTATAGGAGGGTTACACGGAGACGTAGAAGCCAACTCGCCAGGAATGTTGTCAAATATTATCGCCGAGATGTTAGGTTGGGTTAGGTTAGTTTATATTACGTTATTGATGTATATAAAGTCCCACGGAGACGTAGAAGCCAACTCGCCAGGAATGTTGTCAAATATTACCGCCGAGATGATAGGTTGGTTTAGGTTACGTTATATTACGTTATTGATGTATAGGAGGGTTACACGGAGACGTAAAGGCCATCTCGCCAGGGATGATGTCAAATATTATCGCCGAGATGATATGTTGCTTTAGGTTAGGTTATATTTCGTTATTGATGTATACGAAGGTCAAACGGAGACGTAGAGGCCAACTCGCCAGGAATGTGGTCAAATGTTACCGCTGAGATGTTAGGTTGGGTTAGGTTAGGTTATATTACGTTATTGATGTATATGAAGGTCAAACGGAAACGTAGAGGCCAACTCGACAGGAATGTTGTCAAATATTACCGCCGACATGTTAGGTTGGGTTAGCTTTGGTTATATTACGTTATTGATGTATATAAGTGTACCACGGAGACGGAGAAGCCAACTCGCCAGGAATGTTGTCAAATATTACCGCCGCGACGATAGGTTGGGTTAGGTTAGGTTATATTACGTTATTGATGTATACAAAGGTTCCACGGAGACGTAGAGGCCATCTCGCCAGGAATGATGTCAAATATTACCGCCGAGATGATAGGTTGGTTTAGGTTAGGTTATATTTCGTTATTGATGTATACGAAGGTCAAACGGAGACGTAGAGGCCAACTCGCCAGGAATGATGTCAAATATTACCGCCGCGACGATAGGTTGGTTTAGGTTAGGTTATATGTCGGTATTGATGTATATCAAGGTCCCACTGAGACGTAGAGGCCAACTCGCCAGGAATGTTGTCAAATATTACCGCTGAGATGTTAGGTTGGGTTAGGTTAGGTTATATTACGATATTGATGTATATGAATGTCAAACGGAGACGTAGAGGCCAACTCGCCAGGAATGTTGTCAAATATTACCGCCGAGATGATAGGTTGGGTTAGGTTAGGTTATATTACGTTATTGATGTATATGAAGGTCAAACGGAGACGTAGAGGCCAACTCGCCAGGAATGTTTTCAAATATTACCGCTGAGATGTTAGGTTGGGTTAGGTTAGGTTATATTACGTTATTGATGTATATGAAGGTCAAACGGAAACGTAGAGGCCAACTCGACAGGAATGTTGTCAAATATTACCGCCGAGATGTTAGGTTGGGTTAGGTTAGTTTATATTACGTTATTGATGTATATAAAGTCCCACGGAGACGTAGAGGCCAACCCGCCAGGAATGTTGTCAAATATTACCGCCGAGATGATAGGTTGGGTTAGGTTACGTTATATTACGTTATTGATGTATAGGAGGGTTACACGGAGACGTAGAGGCCAAATCGCCAGGAATGTGGTCAAATATTACCGCCGAGATGTTACGTAGGGCTAGGTTAGGTTATAGTACGTTATTGACGTATATGAAGGTCCCACGGAGACGCAGAGGTCAACAAGCCAGGAATGTGGTCAAGTATTACCGCCGAGATGTTAGATTGGGTTAAGCTAGCTTATATTACGTTATTGATGTATATAAAGGACCCACGGAGACGTAGAGGCCAAATCGCCAGGAATGTTGTCAAATATTGCCGCTGAGATGTTAGGTTGGGTTAGGTTAGGTTATATTACGTTATTGATGTATTTGAAGGTCAAACGGAGACGTAGAGGCCAACTCGCCAGGAATGTTCTCAAATATAACCGCCGAGATGATAGTTTGGGTTAGGTTAGGTTATATGTCGTTATTGATGTATATGAAGGTCCCACGGAGACGTAGAGGCCAACACGCCAGGAATGTTGTCAAATATTATCGCCGAGATGTTAGGTTGGGTTAGGATAGTTTCTATTACGTTACTGATGTATATAAAGGTCCCACGGAGACGTAGAAGCCAACTCGCCAGGAATGTTGTGAAATATTACCGCCGAGATGATAGGTTGGGTTAGGTTACGTTATATTACGTTATTGATGTATAGGAGGGTTACACGGAGACGTAGAGGCCGACTCGCCAGGAATGTGGTCAAATGTTACCGCCGAGATGTTACGTTGGGTTAGGTTAGGTTATATTACGTTATTGATGTATATGAAGGTCAAACGGAGACGTAGAGGCCAACTCGCCAGGAATGTTGTCAAATATTACCGCTGAGATGTTAGGTTGGGTTAGGTTAGGTTATATTACGTTATTGATGTATATGAAGGTCCCACGGAGACGTAGAGGCCAACTCGTCAGGAATGTGGTCAATTATTACCGCCGAGATGTTCGATTGGGTTAGGTTAGGTTATATTACGTTATTGACATATATAAAGGTCCCACAGAGACGCAGATTCTAACAAGCCAGGAATGTGGTCAAATATTACCGCCGAGATGTTACGTTGGGTTAGGTTAGGTTATATTACGTTATTGATGTATACAAAGGTTCCACGGAGACGAAGAGGCCATCTCGCCAGGAATGATGTCAAATATTACCGCCGAGATGATAGGTTGGTTTAGGTTAGGTTATATTTCGTTATTGATGTATACGAAGGTCAAACGGAGACGTAGAGGCCAACTCGCCAGGAATGATGTCAAATATTACCGCCGCGACGATAGGTTGGTTTAGGTTAGGTTATATGTCGGTATTGATGTATATCAAGGTCCCACAGAGACGTAGAGGCCAACTCGCCAGGAATGTTGTCAAATATTACCGCCGAGATGCTAGGTTGGGTTAGGTTGGTTTATATTACGTTGTTGATGTATATGCATGTTAAACGGAGACGTAGAGGCCAACTCGCCAGGAATGATGTCAAATATTACCGCCGAGATGATATGTTGGTTTAGGTCAGGTTATATTTCGTTATTGATGTATACGAAGGTTCCACGGAGACGTAGAGGCCAACTCGCCAGGAATGTTGTCAAATATTACCGCCGAGATGTTAGGTTGGGTTAGGTTAGGTTATATTACGTTATTGATGTATACAAAGGTTCCACGGAGACGTAGAGGCCATCTCGCCAGGAATGATGTCAAATATTACCGCCGAGATGATAGGTTGGTTTAGGTTAGGTTATATTTCGTTATTGATGTATACGAAGGTCAAACGGAGACGTAGAGGCCAACTCGCCAGGAATGATGTCAAATATTACCGCCGCGACGATAGGTTGGTTTAGGTTAGGTTATATGTCGGTATTGATGTATATAAAGGTCCCACGGAGACGTAGAAGCCAACTCGCCAGGAATGTTGTGAAATATTACCGCCGAGATGATAGGTTGGGTTAGGTTACGTTATATTACGTTATTGATGTATAGGAGGGTTACACGGAGACGTAGAGGCCGACTCGCCAGGAATGTGGTCAAATGTTACCGCCGAGATGTTACGTTGGGTTAGGTTAGGTTATATTACGTTATTGATGTATTTGAAGGTCAAACGGAGACGTAGAGGCCAACTCGCCAGGAATGTTGTCAAATATTACCGCTGAGATGTTAGGTTGGGTTAGGTTAGGTTATATTACGTTATTGATGTATATGAAGGTCCCACGGAGACGTAGAGGCCAACTCGTCAGGAATGTGGTCAATTATTACCGCCGAGATGTTCGATTGGGTTAGGTTAGGTTATATTACGTTATTGACATATATAAAGGTCCCACAGAGACGCAGATTCTAACAAGCCAGGAATGTGGTCAAATATTACCGCCGAGATGTTACGTTGGGTTAGGTTAGGTTATATTACGTTATTGATGTATACAAAGGTTCCACGGAGACGAAGAGGCCATCTCGCCAGGAATGATGTCAAATATTACCGCCGAGATGATAGGTTGGTTTAGGTTAGGTTATATTTCGTTATTGATGTATACGAAGGTCAAACGGAGACGTAGAGGCCAACTCGCCAGGAATGATGTCAAATATTACCGCCGCGACGATAGGTTGGTTTAGGTTAGGTTATATGTCGGTATTGATGTATATCAAGGTCCCACAGAGACGTAGAGGCCAACTCGCCAGGAATGTTGTCAAATATTACCGCCGAGATGCTAGGTTGGGTTAGGTTGGTTTATATTACGTTGTTGATGTATATGCATGTTAAACGGAGACGTAGAGGCCAACTCGCCAGGAATGATGTCAAATATTACCGCCGAGATGATATGTTGGTTTAGGTTAGGTTATATTTCGTTATTGATGTATACGAAGGTTCCACGGAGACGTAGAGGCCAACTCGCCAGGAATGTTGTCAAATTTTACCGCCGAGATGTTAGGTTGGGTTAGGTTAGGTTATATTACGTTATTGATGTATACAAAGGTTCCACGGAGACGTAGAGGCCATCTCGCCAGGAATGATGTCAAATATTACCGCCGAGATGATAGGTTGGTTTAGGTTAGGTTATATTTCGTTATTGATGTATACGAAGGTCAAACGGAGACGTAGAGGCCAACTCGCCAGGAATGATGTCAAATATTACCGCCGCGACGATAGGTTGGTTTAGGTTAGGTTATATGTCGGTATTGATGTATATCAAGGTCCCACTGAGACGTAGAGGCCAACTCGCCAGGAATGTTGTCAAATATTACCGCCGAGATGCTAGGTTGGGTTAGGTTGGTTTATATTACGTTGTTGATGTATATGCATGTTAAACGGAGACGTAGAGGCCAACTCGCCAGGAATGATGTCAAATATTACCGCCGAGATGATATGTTGGTTTAGGTTAGGTTATATTTCGTTATTGATGTATACGAAGGTTCCACGGAGACGTAGAGGCCATCTCGCCAGGAATGTTGTCAAATATTACCGCCGAGATGTTAGGTTGGGTTAGGATAGTTTCTATTACGTTATTGATGTATATAAAGGTCTCACGGAGACGTAGAAGCCAACTCGCCAGGAATGTTGTGAAATATTACCGCCGAGATGATAGGTTGGGTTAGGTTACGTTATATTACGTTATTGATGTATAGGAGGGTTACACGGCGACGTAGAGGCCAACTCGCCAGGAATGTTGTCAAATATTATCGCCGAGATGTTAGGTTGGGTTAGGTTAGTTTATATTACGTTATTGATGTATATAAAGTCCCACGGAGACGTAGAAGCCAACTCGCCAGGAATGTTGTCAAATATTACCGACGAGATGATAGGTTGGGTTAGGTTACGTTATATTACGTTATTGATGTATAGGAGGGTTACACGGAGACGTAGAGGCCAAATCGCAAGGAATGTGGTCAAATATTACCGCCGAGATGTTACGTAGGGTTAGGTTAGGTTATAGTACGTTATTGACGTATATGAAGGTCCCACGGAGACGCATAGGTCAACAAGCCAGGAATGTGGTCAAATATTACCGCCGAGATGTTAGATTGGGTTAGGCTAGCTTATATTACGTTATTGATGTATATAAAGGACCCACGGAGACGTAGAGGCCAAATCGCCAGGAATGTTATCAAATATTACCGCCGAGATGATAGGTTGGGTTAGGTTACGTTATATTACGTTATTGATGTATAGGAGGGTTACACGGAGACGTAGAGGCCAACTCGTCAGGAATGTGGTCAATTATTACCGCCGAGATGTTAGATTGGGTTAGGTTAGGTTATATTACGTTATTGACATATATAAAGGTCCCACAGAGACGCAGATGCTAACAAGCCAGGAATGTGGTCAAATATTACCGCCGAGATGTTACGTTGGGTTAGGTTAGGTTATATTACGTTATTGATGTATACAAAGGTTCCACGGAGACGTAGAGGCCATCTCGCCAGGAATGATGTCAAATATTACCGCCGAGATGATAGGTTGGTTTAGGTTAGGTTATATTTCGTTATTGATGTATACGAAGGTCAAACGGAGACGTAGAGGCCAACTCGCCAGGAATGATGTCAAATATTACCGCCGCGACGATAGGTTGGTTTAGGTTAGGTTATATGTCGGTATTGATGTATATCAAGGTCCCACTGAGACGTAGAGGCCAACTCGCCAGGAATGTTGTCAAATATTACCGCTGAGATGTTAGGTTGGGTTAGGTTAGGTTATATTACGATATTGATGTATATGAATGTCAAACGGAGACGTAGAGGCCAACTCGCCAGGAATGTTGTCAAATATTACCGCCGAGATGATAGGTTGGGTTAGGTTAGGTTATATTACGTTATTGATGTATATGAAGGTCAAACGGAGACGTAGAGGCCAACTCGCCAGGAATGTTTTCAAATATTACCGCTGAGATGTTAGGTTGGGTTAGGTTAGGTTATATTACGTTATTGATGTATATGAAGGTCAAACGGAAACGTAGAGGCCAACTCGACAGGAATGTTGTCAAATATTACCGCCGACATGTTAGGTTGGGTTAGCTTTGGTTATATTACGTTATTGATGTATATAAGTGTACCACGGAGACGGAGAAGCCAACTCGCCAGGAATGTTGTCAAATATTACCGGCGAGATGTTAGGTTTGGTTAGGCTAGCTTATATTATGTTATTGATGTATATAAAGGTCCCAAGGAGACGTAGAGGCCAACTCGCCAGGAATGTGGTCAAATATTACCGCCGAGATGTTACGTTGGGTTAGGTTAGGTTATATTACGTTATTGATGTATACAAAGGTTCCACGGAGACGTAGAGGCCATCTCGCCAGGAATGATGTCAAATATTACCGCCGCGACGATAGGTTGGTTTAGGTTAGGTTATATGTCGGTATTGATGTATATCAAGGTCCCACGGAGACGTAGAGGCCAACTCGCCAGGAATGTGGTCAAATGTGGCCGCCGAGATGTTAGGTTGGGTTAGGTTTGGTTATATTTCGTTATTGATGTATACGAAGGTTCCACGGAGACGTAGAGGCCAACTCGCCAGGAATGTTGACAAATATTACCGCCGAGATGATAGTTTGGGTTAGCTTTGGTTATATGTCGTTATTGATGTATATGAAGGTCCCACGGAGACGTAGAGGCCAACTCGCCAGGTATGTTGTCAAATATTACCGCCGAGATGATAGGTTGGGTTAGGTTGCGTTATATTACGTTATTGATGTATATGAGGGTTACACGGAGCCGTAGAGGCGAACTCGCCAGGAATGATGTCAAATATTACCGCCGAGATGATATGTTGGTATAGGTTAGGTTATACTTCGTTGTTGATGTATACGAAGGTTCCACGGAGACGTAGAGGCCAACTCGCCAGGAATGTTGTCAAATATTACCGCCGAGATGTTAGGTTGGGTTAGGATAGTTTCTATTTCGTTACTGATGTATATAAAGGTCCCACGGAGACGTAGAAGCCAACTCGCCAGGAATGTTGTGAAATATTACCGCCGATATGATAGGTTGGGTTAAGTTACGTTATATTACGTTATTGATGTATAGGAGGGTTACACGGAGACGTAGAGGCCAACTCGCCAGGTATGTTGTCAAATATTACCGCCGAGATGATAGGTTGGGTTAGGTTGCGTTATATTACGTTATTGATGTATATGAGGGTTACACGGAGACGTAGAGGCGAACTCGCCAGGAATGATGTCAAATATTACCGCCGAGATGATATGTTGGTTTAGGTTAGGTTATATTTCGTTATTGATGTATACGAAGGTTCCACGGAGACGTAGAGGCCATCTCGCCAGGAATGTTGTCAAATATTATCGCCGAGATGTTAGGTTGGGTTAGGTTAGTTTATATTACGTTATTGATGTATATAAAGTCCCACGGAGACGTAGAAGCCAACTCGCCAGGAATGTTGTCAAATATTACCGCCGAGATGATAGGTTGGGTTAGGTTACGTTATATTACGTTATTGATGTATAGGAGGGTTACACGGAGACGTAAAGGCCATCTCGCCAGGAATGATGTCAAATATTATCGCCGAGATGATAGGTTGGTTTAGGTTAGGTTATATTTCGTTATTGATGTATACGAAGGTCAAACGGAGACGTAGAGGCCAACTCGCCAGGAATGATGTCAAATATTACCGCCGCGACGATAGGTTGGTTTAGGTTAGGTTATATTTCGTTATTGATGTATACGAAGGTCAAACGGAGACGTAGAGGCCAACTCGCCAGGAATGTGGTCAAATGTTACCGCCGAGATGTTACGTTGGGTTAGGTTAGGTTATATTTCGTTATTGATGTATACGAAGGTTCCACGGAGACGTAGAGGCCAACTCGCCAGGAATGTTGTCAAATATTACCGCCGAGATGATAGGTTGGGTTAGGTTAGGTTATATTACGTTATTGATGTATATGAAGGTCAAACGGAGACGTAGAGGCCAACTCGCCAGGAATGTTGTCAAATATTACCGCTGAGATGTTAGGTTGGGTTAGGTTAGGTTATATTACGTTATTGATGTATATGAAGGTCAAACGGAAACGTAGAGGCCAACTCGACAGGAATGTTGTCAAATATTACCGCCGACATGTTAGGTTGGGTTAGCTTTGGTTATATTACGTTATTGATGTATATAAGTGTACCACGGAGACGGAGAAGCCAACTCGCCAGGAATGTTGTCAAATATTACCGGCGAGATGTTAGGTTGGGTTAGGCTAGCTTATATTATGTTATTGATGTATATAAAGGTCCCAAGGAGACGTAGAGGCCAACTCGCCAGGAATGTGGTCAAATATTACCGCCGAGATGTTACGTTGGGTTAGGTTAGGTTATATTACGTTATTGATGTATACAAAGGTTCCACGGAGACGTAGAGGCCATCTCGCCAGGAATGATGTCAAATATTACCGCCGCGACGATAGGTTGGTTTAGGTTAGGTTATATGTCGGTATTGATGTATATCAAGGTCCCACGGAGACGTAGAGGCCAACTCGCCAGGAATGTGGTCAAATGTTACCGCCGAGATGTTAGGTTGGGTTAGGATAGGTTATATTACGTTATTGATGTATAGGAGGGTTACACGGAGACGTAGAGGCCAACTCGCCAGGAATGTTGTCAAATATTATCGCCGAGATGTTAGGTTGGGTTAGGTTAGTTTATATTACGTTATTGATGTATATAAAGTCCCACGGAGACGTAGAAGCCAACTCGCCAGGAATGTTGTCAAATATTACCGCCGAGATGATAGGTTGGGTTAGGTTACGTTATATTACGTTATTGATGTATAGGAGGGTTACACGGAGACGTAGAGGCCAACTCGTCAGGAATGTGGTCAATTATTACCGCCGAGATGTTAGATTGGGTTAGGTTAGGTTATATTACGTTATTGACATATATAAAGGTCCCACAGAGACGCAGATGCTAACAAGCCAGGAATGTGGTCAAATATTACCGCCGAGATTTTACGTTGGGTTAGGTTAGGTTATATTACGTTATTGATGTATATGAAGGTCAAACGGAGACGTAGAGGCCAACTCGCCAGGAATGTTGTCAAATATTACCGCCGAGATGTTAGGTTGGGTTAGGATAGTTTCTATTTCGTTACTGATGTATATAAAGGTCCCACGGAGACGTAGAAGCCAACTCGCCAGGAATGTTGTGAAATATTACCGCCGATATGATAGGTTGGGTTAAGTTACGTTATATTACGTTATTGATGTATAGGAGGGTTACACGGAGACGTAGAGGCCAACTCGCCAGGAATGTTGTCAAATATTATCGCCGAGATGTTAGGGTGGGTTAGGTTAGTTTATATTACGTTATTGATGTATATAAAGTCCCACGGAGACGTAGAAGCCAACTCGCCAGGAATGTTGTCAAATATTACCGCCGAGATGATAGGTTGGGTTAGGTTGCGTTATATTACGTTATTGATGTATAGGAGGGTTACACGGAGACGTAGAGGCCAACTCGTCAGGAATGTGGTCAATTATTACCGCCGAGATGTTAGATTGGGTTAGGTTAGGTTATATTACGTTATTGACATATATAAAGGTCCCACAGAGACGCAAATGCTAACAAGCCAGGAATGTGGTCAAATATTACCGCCGAGATTTTACGTTGGGTTAGGTTAGGTTATATTACGTTATTGATATATACAAAGGTTCCACGGAGACGTAGAGGCCATCTCGCCAGGAATGATGTCAAATATTACCGCCGAGATGATAGGTTGGTTTAGGTTAGGTTATATTTCGTTATTGATGTATATAAAGGTCCCACGGAGACGTAGAAGCCAACTCGCCAGGAATGTTGTGAAATATTACCGCCGAGATGATAGGTTGGGTTAGGTTACGTTATATTACGTTATTGATGTATAGGAGGGTTACACGGCGACGTAGAGGCCAACTCGCCAGGAATGTTGTCAAATATTATCGCCGAGATGTTAGGTTGGGTTAGGTTAGTTTATATTACGTTATTGATGTATATAAAGTCCCACGGAGACGTAGAAGCCAACTCGCCAGGAATGTTGTCAAATATTACCGACGAGATGATAGGTTGGGTTAGGTTACGTTATATTACGTTATTGATGTATAGGAGGGTTACACGGAGACGTAGAGGCCAAATCGCAAGGAATGTGGTCAAATATTACCGCCGAGATGTTACGTAGGGTTAGGTTAGGTTATAGTACGTTATTGACGTATATGAAGGTCCCACGGAGACGCATAGGTCAACAAGCCAGGAATGTGGTCAAATATTACCGCCGAGATGTTAGATTGGGTTAGGCTAGCTTATATTACGTTATTGATGTATATAAAGGACCCACGGAGACGTAGAGGCCAAATCGCCAGGAATGTTATCAAATATTACCGCCGAGATGATAATTTGGGTTAGGTTACGTTATATTACGTTATTGATGTATAGGAGGGTTACACGGAGACGTAGAGGCCAACTCGTCAGGAATGTGGTCAATTATTACCGCCGAGATGTTAGATTGGGTTAGGTTAGGTTATATTACGTTATTGATATATATAAAGGTCCCACAGAGACGCAGATGCTAACAAGCCAGGAATGTGGTCAAATATTACAGCCGAGATGTTACGTTGGGTTAGGTTAGGTTATATTACGTTATTGATGTATACAAAGGTTCCACGGAGACGTAGAGGCCATCTCGCCAGGAATGATGTCAAATATTACCGCCGAGATGATAGGTTGGTTTAGGTTAGGTTATATTTCGTTATTGATGTATACGAAGGTCAAACGGAGACGTAGAGGCCAACTCGCCAGGAATGATGTCAAATATTACCGCCGCGACGATAGGTTGGTTTAGGTTAGGTTATATGTCGGTATTGATGTATATCAAGGTCCCACTGAGACGTAGAGGCCAACTCGCCAGGAATGTTGTCAAATATTACCGCTGAGATGTTAGGTTGGGTTAGGTTAGGTTATATTACGATATTGATGTATATGAATGTCAAACGGAGACGTAGAGGCCAACTCGCCAGGAATGTTGTCAAATATTACCGCCGAGATGATAGGTTGGGTTAGGTTAGGTTATATTACGTTATTGATGTATATGAAGGTCAAACGGAGACGTAGAGGCCAACTCGCCAGGAATGTTTTCAAATATTACCGCTGAGATGTTAGGTTGGGTTAGGTTAGGTTATATTACGTTATTGATGTATATGAAGGTCAAACGGAAACGTAGAGGCCAACTCGACAGGAATGTTGTCAAATATTACCGCCGGCATGTTAGGTTGGGTTAGCTTTGGTTATATTACGTTATTGATGTATATAAGTGTACCACGGAGACGGAGAAGCCAACTCGCCAGGAATGTTGTCAAATATTACCGGCGAGATGTTAGGTTTGGTTAGGCTAGCTTATATTATGTTATTGATGTATATAAAGGTCCCAAGGAGACGTAGAGGCCAACTCGCCAGGAATGTGGTCAAATATTACCGCCGAGATGTTACGTTGGGTTAGGTTAGGTTATATTACGTTATTGATGTATACAAAGGTTCCACGGAGACGTAGAGGCCATCTCGCCAGGAATGATGTCAAATATTACCGCCGCGACGATAGGTTGGTTTAGGTTAGGTTATATGTCGGTATTGATGTATATCAAGGTCCCACGGAGACGTAGAGGCCAACTCGCCAGGAATGTGGTCAAATGTTACCGCCGAGATGTTAGGTTGGGTTAGGTTTGGTTATATTTCGTTATTGATGTATACGAAGGTTCCACGGAGACGTAGAGGCCAACTCGCCAGGAATGTTGACAAATATTACCGCCGAGATGATAGTTTGGGTTAGCTTTGGTTATATGTCGTTATTGATGTATATGAAGGTCCCACGGAGACGTAGAGGCCAACTCGCCAGGTATGTTGTCAAATATTACCGCCGAGATGATAGGTTGGGTTAGGTTGCGTTATATTACGTTATTGATGTATATGAGGGTTACACGGAGCCGTAGAGGCGAACTCGCCAGGAATGATGTCAAATATTATCGCCGAGATGATATGTTGGTATAGGTTAGGTTATACTTCGTTATTGATGTATACGAAGGTTCCACGGAGACGTAGAGGCCAACTCGCCAGGAATGTTGTCAAATATTACCGCCGAGATGTTAGGTTGGGTTAGGATAGTTTCTATTTCGTTACTGATGTATATAAAGGTCCCACGGAGACGTAGAAGCCAACTCGCCAGGAATGTTGTGAAATATTACCGCCGATATGATAGGTTGGGTTAAGTTACGTTATATTACGTTATTGATGTATAGGAGGGTTACACGGAGACGTAGAGGCCAACTCGCCAGGTATGTTGTCAAATATTACCGCCGAGATGATAGGTTGGGTTAGGTTGCGTTATATTACGTTATTGATGTATATGAGGGTTACACGGAGACGTAGAGGCGAACTCGCCAGGAATGATGTCAAATATTACCGCCGAGATGATATGTTGGTTTAGGTTAGGTTATATTTCGTTATTGATGTATACGAAGGTTCCACGGAGACGTAGAGGCCATCTCGCCAGGAATGTTGTCAAATATTATCGCCGAGATGTTAGGTTGGGTTAGGTTAGTTTATATTACGTTATTGATGTATATAAAGTCCCACGGAGACGTAGAAGCCAACTCGCCAGGAATGTTGTCAAATATTACCGCCGAGATGATAGGTTGGGTTAGGTTACGTTATATTACGTTATTGATGTATAGGAGGGTTACACGGAGACGTAAAGGCCATCTCGCCAGGAATGATGTCAAATATTATCGCCGAGATGATAGGTTGGTTTAGGTTAGGTTATATTTCGTTATTGATGTATACGAAGGTCAAACGGAGACGTAGAGGCCAACTCGCCAGGAATGATGTCAAATATTACCGCCGCGACGATAGGTTGATTTAGGTTAGGTTATATTTCGTTATTGATGTATACGAAGGTCAAACGGAGACGTAGAGGCCAACTCGCCAGGAATGTGGTCAAATGTTACCGCCGAGATGTTACGTTGGGTTAGGTTAGGTTATATTTCGTTATTGATGTATACGAAGGTTCCACGGAGACGTAGAGGCCAACTCGCCAGGAATGTTGTCAAATATTACCGCCGAGATGATAGGTTGGGTTAGGTTAGGTTATATTACGTTATTGATGTATATGAAGGTCAAACGGAGACGTAGAGGCCAACTCGCCAGGAATGTTGTCAAATATTACCGCTGAGATGTTAGGTTGGGTTAGGTTAGGTTATATTACGTTATTGATGTATATGAAGGTCAAACGGAAACGTAGAGGCCAACTCGACAGGAATATTGTCAAATATTACCGCCGACATGTTAGGTTGGGTTAGCTTTGGTTATATTACGTTATTGATGTATATAAGTGTACCACGGAGACGGAGAAGCCAACTCGCCAGGAATGTTGTCAAATATTACCGGCGAGATGTTAGGTTGGGTTAGGCTAGCTTATATTATGTTATGGATGTATATAAAGGTCCCAAGGAGACGTAGAGGCCAACTCGCCAGGAATGTGGTCAAATATTACCGCCGAGATGTTACGTTGGGTTAGGTTAGGTTATATTACGTTATTGATGTATACAAAGGTTCCACGGAGACGTAGAGGCCATCTCGCCAGGAATGATGTCAAATATTACCGCCGCGACGATAGGTTGGTTTAGGTTAGGTTATATGTCGGTATTGATGTATATCAAGGTCCCACGGAGACGTAGAGGCCAACTCGCCAGGAATGTGGTCAAATGTTACCGCCGAGATGTTAGGTTGGGTTAGGATAGGTTATATTACGTTATTGATGTATAGGAGGGTTACACGGAGACGTAGAGGCCAACTCGCCAGGAATGTTGTCAAATATTATCGCCGAGATGTTAGGTTGGGTTAGGTTAGTTTATATTACGTTATTGATGTATATAAAGTCCCACGGAGACGTAGAAGCCAACTCGCCAGGAATGTTGTCAAATATTACCGCCGAGATGATAGGTTGGGTTAGGTTACGTTATATTACGTTATTGATGTATAGGAGGGTTACACGGAGACGTAGAGGCCAACTCGTCAGGAATGTGGTCAATTATTACCGCCGAGATGTTAGATTGGGTTAGGTTAGGTTATATTACGTTATTGACATATATAAAGGTCCCACAGAGACGCAGATGCTAACAAGCCAGGAATGTGGTCAAATATTACCGCCAAGATTTTACGTTGGGTTAGGTTAGGTTATATTACGTTATTGATGTATATGAAGGTCAAACGGAGACGTAGAGGCCAACTCGCCAGGAATGTTGTCAAATATTACCGCCGAGATGTTAGGTTGGGTTAGGATAGTTTCTATTTCGTTACTGATGTATATAAAGGTCCCACGGAGACGTAGAAGCCAACTCGCCAGGAATGTTGTGAAATATTACCGCCGATATGATAGGTTGGGTTAAGTTACGTTATATTACGTTATTGATGTATAGGAGGGTTACACGGAGACGTAGAGGCCAACTCGCCAGGAATGTTGTCAAATATTATCGCCGAGATGTTAGGTTGGGTTAGGTTAGTTTATATTACGTTATTGATGTATATAAAGTCCCACGGAGACGTAGAAGCCAACTCGCCAGGAATGTTGTCAAATATTACCGCCGAGATGATAGGTTGGGTTAGGTTGCGTTATATTACGTTATTGATGTATAGGAGGGTTACACGGAGACGTAGAGGCCAACTCGTCAGGAATGTGGTCAATTATTACCGCCGAGATGTTAGATTGGGTTAGGTTAGGTTATATTACGTTATTGACATATATAAAGGTCCCACAGAGACGCAGATGCTAACAAGCCAGGAATGTGGTCAAATATTACCGCCGAGATTTTACGTTGGGTTAGGTTAGGTTATATTACGTTATTGATATATACAAAGGTTCCACGGAGACGTAGAGGCCATCTCGCCAGGAATGATGTCAAATATTACCGCCGAGATGATAGGTTGGTTTAGGTTAGGTTATATTTCGTTATTGATGTATATGAATGTCAAACGGAGACGTAGAGGCCAACTCGCCAGGAATGTTGTCAAATATTACCGCCGAGATGATAGTTTGGGTTAGGTTAGGTTATATGTCGTTATTGATGTATATGATGGTCCCACGGAGACGCAGAAGCCAACTCGCCAGGAATGTTGTGAAATATTACCGCCGAGATGATAGGTTGGGTTAGGTTACGTTATATTACGTTATTGATGTATAGGAGGGTTACACGGAGACGTAGAGGCCAACTCGCCAGGAATGTTGTCAAATATTACCGCCGAGATGATAGGTTGGGTTAGGTTGCGTTATATTACGTTATTGATGTATATGAGGGTTACACGGAGACGTAGAGGCGAACTCGCCAGGAATGATGTCAAATATTACCGCCGAGATGATATGTTGGTTTAGGTTAGGTTATATTTCGTTATTGATGTATACGAAGGTCAAACGGAGACGTAGAGGCCAACTCGCCAGGAATGATGTCAAATATTACCGCCGCGACGATAGGTTGATTTAGGTTAGGTTATATTTCGTTATTGATGTATACGAAGGTCAAACGGAGACGTAGAGGCCAACTCGCCAGGAATGTGGTCAAATGTTACCGCCGAGATGTTACGTTGGGTTAGGTTAGGTTATATTACGTTATTGATGTATACAAAGGTTCCACGGAGACGTAGAGGCCATCTCGCCAGGAATGATGTCAAATATTACCGCCGCGACGATAGGTTGGTTTAGGTTAGGTTATATGTCGGTATTGATGTATATCAAGGTCCCACGGAGACGTAGAGGCCAACTCGCCAGGAATGTGGTCAAATGTTACCGCCGAGATGTTAGGTTGGGTTAGGTTTGGTTATATTTCGTTATTGATGTATACGAAGGTTCCACGGAGACGTAGAGGCCAACTCGCCAGGAATGTTGACAAATATTACCGCCGAGATGATAGTTTGGGTTAGCTTTGGTTATATGTCGTTATTGATGTATATGAAGGTCCCACGGAGACGTAGAGGCCAACTCGCCAGGTATGTTGTCAAATATTACCGCCGAGATGATAGGTTGGGTTAGGTTGCGTTATATTACGTTATTGATGTATATGAGGGTTACACGGTGCCGTAGAGGCGAACTCGCCAGGAATGATGTCAAATATTATCGCCGAGATGATATGTTGGTATAGGTTAGGTTATACTTCGTTATTGATGTATACGAAGGTTCCACGGAGACGTAGAGGCCAACTCGCCAGGAATGTTGTCAAATATTACCGCCGAGATGTTAGGTTGGGTTAGGATAGTTTCTATTTCGTTACTGATGTATATAAAGGTCCCACGGAGACGTAGAAGCCAACTCGCCAGGAATGTTGTGAAATATTACCGCCGATATGATAGGTTGGGTTAAGTTACGTTATATTACGTTATTGATGTATAGGAGGGTTACACGGAGACGTAGAGGCCAACTCGCCAGGTATGTTGTCAAATATTACCGCCGAGATGATAGGTTGGGTTAGGTTGCGTTATATTACGTTATTGATGTATATGAGGGTTACACGGAGACGTAGCGGCGAACTCGCCAGGAATGATGTCAAATATTACCGCCGAGATGATATGTTGGTTTAGGTTAGGTTATATTTCGTTATTGATGTATACGAAGGTTCCACGGAGACGTAGAGGCCATCTCGCCAGGAATGTTGTCAAATATTATCGCCGAGATGTTAGGTTGGGTTAGGTTAGTTTATATTACGTTATTGATGTATATAAAGTCCCACGGAGACGTAGAAGCCAACTCGCCAGGAATGTTGTCAAATATTACCGCCGAGATGATAGGTTGGGTTAGGTTACGTTATATTACGTTATTGATGTATAGGAGGGTTACACGGAGACGTAAAGGCCATCTCGCCAGGAATGATGTCAAATATTATCGCCGAGATGATAGGTTGGTTTAGGTTAGGTTATATTTCGTTATTGATGTATACGAAGGTCAAACGGAGACGTAGAGGCCAACTCGCCAGGAATGATGTCAAATATTACCGCCGCGACGATAGGTTGATTTAGGTTAGGTTATATTTCGTTATTGATGTATACGAAGGTCAAACGGAGACGTAGAGGCCAACTCGCCAGGTATGTTGTCAAATATTACCGCCGAGATGATAGGTTGGGTTAGGTTGCGTTATATTACGTTATTGATGTATATGAGGGTTACACGGTGCCGTAGAGGCGAACTCGCCAGGAATGATGTCAAATATTATCGCCGAGATGATATGTTGGTATAGGTTAGGTTATACTTCGTTATTGATGTATACGAAGGTTCCACGGAGACGTAGAGGCCAACTCGCCAGGAATGTTGTCAAATATTACCGCCGAGATGTTAGGTTGGGTTAGGATAGTTTCTATTTCGTTACTGATGTATATAAAGGTCCCACGGAGACGTAGAAGCCAACTCGCCAGGAATGTTGTGAAATATTACCGCCGATATGATAGGTTGGGTTAAGTTACGTTATATTACGTTATTGATGTATAGGAGGGTTACACGGAGACGTAGAGGCCAACTCGCCAGGTATGTTGTCAAATATTACCGCCGAGATGATAGGTTGGGTTAGGTTGCGTTATATTACGTTATTGATGTATATGAGGGTTACACGGAGACGTAGCGGCGAACTCGCCAGGAATGATGTCAAATATTACCGCCGAGATGATATGTTGGTTTAGGTTAGGTTATATTTCGTTATTGATGTATACGAAGGTTCCACGGAGACGTAGAGGCCATCTCGCCAGGAATGTTGTCAAATATTATCGCCGAGATGTTAGGTTGGGTTAGGTTAGTTTATATTACGTTATTGATGTATATAAAGTCCCACGGAGACGTAGAAGCCAACTCGCCAGGAATGTTGTCAAATATTACCGCCGAGATGATAGGTTGGGTTAGGTTACGTTATATTACGTTATTGATGTATAGGAGGGTTACACGGAGACGTAAAGGCCATCTCGCCAGGAATGATGTCAAATATTATCGCCGAGATGATAGGTTGGTTTAGGTTAGGTTATATTTCGTTATTGATGTATACGAAGGTCAAACGGAGACGTAGAGGCCAACTCGCCAGGAATGATGTCAAATATTACCGCCGCGACGATAGGTTGATTTAGGTTAGGTTATATTTCGTTATTGATGTATACGAAGGTCAAACGGAGACGTAGAGGCCAACTCGCCAGGAATGTGGTCAAATGTTACCGCCGAGATGTTACGTTGGGTTAGGTTAGGTTATATTTCGTTATTGATGTATACGAAGGTTCCACGGAGACGTAGAGGCCAACTCGCCAGGAATGTTGTCAAATATTACCGCCGAGATGATAGGTTGGGTTAGGTTAGGTTATATTACGTTATTGATGTATATGAAGGTCAAACGGAGACGTAGAGGCCAACTCGCCAGGAATGTTGTCAAATATTACCGCTGAGATGTTAGGTTGGGTTAGGTTAGGTTATATTACGTTATTGATGTATATGAAGGTCAAACGGAAACGTAGAGGCCAACTCGACAGGAATATTGTCAAATATTACCGCCGACATGTTAGGTTGGGTTAGCTTTGGTTATATTACGTTATTGATGTATATAAGTGTACCACGGAGACGGAGAAGCCAACTCGCCAGGAATGTTGTCAAATATTACCGGCGAGATGTTAGGTTGGGTTAGGCTAGCTTATATTATGTTATGGATGTATATAAAGGTCCCAAGGAGTCGTAGAGGCCAACTCGCCAGGAATGTGGTCAAATATTACCGCCGAGATGTTACGTTGGGTTAGGTTAGGTTATATTACGTTATTGATGTATACAAAGGTTCCACGGAGACGTAGAGGCCATCTCGCCAGGAATGATGTCAAATATTACCGCCGCGACGATAGGTTGGTTTAGGTTAGGTTATATTTCGTTATTGATGTATACGAAGGTCAAACGGAGACGTAGAGGCCAACTCGCCAGGAATGTGGTCAAATGTTACCGCCGAGATGTTAGGTTGGGTTAGGATAGGTTATATTACGTTATTGATGTATAGGAGGGTTACACGGAGACGTAGAGGCCAACTCGCCAGGAATGTTGTCAAATATTATCGCCGAGATGTTAGGTTGGGTTAGGTTAGTTTATATTACGTTATTGATGTATATAAAGTCCCACGGAGACGTAGAAGCCAACTCGCCAGGAATGTTGTCAAATATTACCGCCGAGATGATAGGTTGGGTTAGGTTACGTTATATTACGTTATTGATGTATAGGAGGGTTACACGGAGACGTAGAGGCCAACTCGTCAGGAATGTGGTCAATTATTACCGCCGAGATGTTAGATTGGGTTAGGTTAGGTTATATTACGTTATTGACATATATAAAGGTCCCACAGAGACGCAGATGCTAACAAGCCAGGAATGTGGTCAAATATTACCGCCAAGATTTTACGTTGGGTTAGGTTAGGTTATATTACGTTATTGATGTATATGAAGGTCAAACGGAGACGTAGAGGCCAACTCGCCAGGAATGTTGTCAAATATTACCGCCGAGATGTTAGGTTGGGTTAGGATAGTTTCTATTTCGTTACTGATGTATATAAAGGTCCCACGGAGACGTAGAAGCCAACTCGCCAGGAATGTTGTGAAATATTACCGCCGATATGATAGGTTGGGTTAAGTTACGTTATATTACGTTATTGATGTATAGGAGGGTTACACGGAGACGTAGAGGCCAACTCGCCAGGAATGTTGTCAAATATTATCGCCGAGATGTTAGGTTGGGTTAGGTTAGTTTATATTACGTTATTGATGTATATAAAGTCCCACGGAGACGTAGAAGCCAACTCGCCAGGAATGTTGTCAAATATTACCGCCGAGATGATAGGTTGGGTTAGGTTGCGTTATATTACGTTATTGATGTATAGGAGGGTTACACGGAGACGTAGAGGCCAACTCGTCAGGAATGTGGTCAATTATTACCGCCGAGATGTTAGATTGGGTTAGGTTAGGTTATATTACGTTATTGACATATATAAAGGTCCCACAGAGACGCAGATGCTAACAAGCCAGGAATGTGGTCAAATATTACCGCCGAGATTTTACGTTGGGTTAGGTTAGGTTATATTACGTTATTGATATATACAAAGGTTCCACGGAGACGTAGAGGCCATCTCGCCAGGAATGATGTCAAATATTACCGCCGAGATGATAGGTTGGTTTAGGTTAGGTTATATTTCGTTATTGATGTATATGAATGTCAAACGGAGACGTAGAGGCCAACTCGCCAGGAATGTTGTCAAATATTACCGCCGAGATGATAGTTTGGGTTAGGTTAGGTTATATGTCGTTATTGATGTATATGATGGTCCCACGGAGACGCAGAAGCCAACTCGCCAGGAATGTTGTGAAATATTACCGCCGAGATGATAGGTTGGGTTAGGTTACGTTATATTACGTTATTGATGTATAGGAGGGTTACACGGAGACGTAGAGGCCAACTCGCCAGGAATGTTGTCAAATATTACCGCCGAGATGATAGGTTGGGTTAGGTTGCGTTATATTACGTTATTGATGTATATGAGGGTTACACGGAGACGTAGAGGCGAACTCGCCAGGAATGATGTCAAATATTACCGCCGAGATGATATGTTGGTTTAGGTTAGGTTATATTTCGTTATTGATGTATACGAAGGTTCCACGGAGACGTAGAGGCCAACTCGCCAGGAATGTTGTCAAATATTACGGCCGAGATGTTAGGTTGGGTTAGGATAGTTTCTATTACGTTATTGATGTATATAAAGGTTCCACGGAGACGTAGAAGCCAACTCGCCAGGAATGTTGTGAAATATTACCGCCGAGATGATAGGTTGGGTTAGGTTACGTTATATTACGTTATTGATGTATAGGAGGGTTACACGGAGACGTAGAGGCCAAATCGCCAGGAATGTGGTCAAATATTACCGCCGAGATTTTACGTAGGGTTAGGTTACGTTATAGTACGTTATTGACGTATATGAAGGTCCCACGGAGACGCAGAGGTCAACAAGCCAGGAATGTGGTCAAATATTACCGCCGAGATGTTAGATTGGGTTAGGCTAGCTTATATTACGTTATTGATGTATATAAAGGACCCACGGAGACGTAGAGGCCACATCGCCAGGAATGTTATCAAATATTACCGCCGAGATGATAGGTTGGCTTAGGTTACGTTATATTACGTTATTGATGTATAGGAGGGTTACACGGAGACGTAAAGGCCATCTCGCCAGGAATGATGTCAAATATTATCGCCGAGATGATATGTTGGTTTAGGTTAGGTTATATTTCGTTATTGATGTATACGAAGGTCAAACGGAGACGTAGAGGCCAACTCGCCAGGAATGTGGTCAAATGTTACCGCCGAGATGTTACGTTGGGTTAGGTTAGGTTATATTTCGTTATTGATGTATACGAAGGTTCCACGGAGACGTAGAGGCCAACTCGCCAGGAATGTTGTCAAATATTACCGCCGAGATGATAGGTTGGGTTAGGTTAGGTTATATTACGTTATTGATGTATATGAAGGTCAAACGGAAACGTAGAGGCCAACTCGCCAGGAATGTTGTCAAATATTACCGCTGAGATGTTAGGTTGGGTTAGGTTAGGTTATATTACGTTATTGATGTATATGAAGGTCAAACGGAAACGTAGAGGCCAACTCGACAGGAATGTTGTCAAATATTACCGCCGACATGTTCGGTTGGGTTAGCTTTGGTTATATTACGTTATTGATGTATATAAGTGTACCACGGAGACGGAGAAGCCAACTCGCCAGGAATGTTGTCAAATATTACCGGCGAGATGTTAGGTTGGGTTAGGCTAGCTTATATTAAGTTATTGATGTATATAAAGGTCCCAAGGAGACGTAGAGGCCAACTCGCCAGGAATGTGGTCAAATATTACCGCCGAGATGTTACGTTGGGTTAGGTTAGCTTATATTACGTTATTGATGTATATAAAGTCCCACGGAGACGTAGAAGCCAACTCGCCAGGAATGTTGTCAAATATTACCGCCGAGATGATATGTTGGGTTAGGTTACGTTATATTACGTTATTGATGTATAGGAGGGTTACACGGAGACGTAGAGGCCAACTCGCCAGGTATGTTGTCAAATATTACCGCCGAGATGATAGGTTGGGTTAGGTTGCGTTATATTACGTTATTGATGTATAGGAGCGTTACACGGAGACGTAGAGGCCAACTCGTCAGGAATGTGGTCAATTATTACCGCCGAGATGTTAGATTGGGTTAGGTTAGGTTATATTACGTTATTGACATATATAAAGGTCCCACAGAGACGCAGATGCTAACAAGCCAGGAATGTGGTCAAATATTACCGCCGAGATTTTACGTTGGGTTAGGTTAGGTTATATTACGTTATTGATATATACAAAGGTTCCACGGAGACGTAGAGGCCATCTCGCCAGGAATGATGTCAAATATTACCGCCGAGATGATAGGTTGGATTAGGTTAGGTTATATTTCGTTATTGATGTATACGAAGGTCAAACGGAGACGTAGAGGCCAACTCGCCAGGAATGATGTCAAATATTACCGCCGCGACGATAGGTTGGTTTAGGTTAGGTTATATGTCGGTATTGATGTATATCAAGGTCCCACGGAGACGTAGAGGCGAACTCGCCAGGAATGTTGTCAAATATTACCGCTGAGATGCTAGGTTGGCTTAGGTTAGGTTATATTACGATATTGATGTATATGAATGTCAAACGGAGACGTAGAGGCCAACTCGCCAGGAATGTTGTCAAATATTACCGCCGAGATGATAGTTTGGGTTAGGTTAGGTTATATGTCGTTATTGATGTATATGATGGTCCCACGGAGACGTAGAAGCCAACTCGCCAGGAATGTTGTCAAATATTATCGCCGAGATGTTAGGTTGGGTTAGGTTAGTTTATATTACGTTATTGATGTATATAAAGTCCCACGGAGACGTAGAAGCCAACTCGCCAGGAATGTTGTCAAATATTACCGCCGAGATGATAGGTTGGGTTAGGTTACGTTATATTACGTTATTGATGTATAGGAGGGTTACACGGAGACGTAAAGGCCATCTCGCCAGGAATGATGTCAAATATTACCGCCGAGATGATATGTTGGTTTAGGTTAGGTTATATTTCGTTATTGATGTATACGAAGGTCGAACGGAGACGTAGAGGCCAACTCGCCAGGAATGTGGTCAAATGTTACCGCCGAGATGTTACGTTGGGTTAGGTTAGGTTATATTTCGTTATTGATGTATACGAAGGTTCCACGGAGACGTAGAGGCCAACTCGCCAGGAATGTTGTCAAATATTACCGCCGAGATGATAGGTTGGGTTAGGTTAGGTTATATTACGTTTTTGATGTATATGAAGGTCAAACGGAGACGTAGAGGCCAACTCGCCAGGAATGTTGTCAAATATTACCGCTGAGATGTTAGGTTGGGTTAGGTTAGGTTATATTACGTTATTGATGTATATGAAGGTCAAACGGAAACGTAGAGGCCAACTCGCCAGGAATGTGGTCAAATATTACCGCCGAGATGTTACGTTGGGTTAGGTTAGGTTATATTACGTTATTGATGTATACAAAGGTTCCACGGAGACGTAGAGGCCATCTCGCCAGGAATGATGTCAAATATTACCGCCGCGACGATAGGTTGGTTTAGGTTAGGTTATATGTCGGTATTGATGTATATCAAGGTCCCACGGAGACGTAGAGGCCAACTCGCCAGGAATGTGGTCAAATGTTACCGCCGAGATGTTAGGTTGGGTTAGGATAGGTTATATTTCGTTATTGATGTATACGAAGGCTCCACGGAGACGTAGAGGCCAACTCGCCAGGAATGTTGACAAATATTACCGCCGAGATGTTAGGTTGGGTTAGGTTAGTTTATATTACGTTATTGATGTATATAAAGTCCCACGGAGACGTAGAAGCCAACTCGCCAGGAATGTTGTCAAATATTACCGCCGAGACGATAGGTTGGGTTAGGTTACGTTATATTACGTTATTGATGTATAGGAGGGTTACACGGAGACGTAGAGGCCAACTCGTCAGGAATGTGGTCAATTATTACCGCCGAGATGTTACATTGGGTTAGGTTAGGTTATATTACGTTATTGACATATATAAAGGTCCCACAGAGACGCAGATGCTAACAAGCCAGGAATGTGGTCAAATATTACCGCCGAGATTTTACGTTGGGTTAGGTTAGGTTATATTACGTTATTGATATATACAAAGGTTCCACGGAGACGTAGAGGCCATCTCGCCAGGAATGATGTCAAATATTACCGCCGAGATGATAGGTTGGTTTAGGTTAGGTTATATTTCGTTATTGATGTATACGAAGGTCAAACGGAGACGTAGAGGCCAACTCGCCAGGAATGATGTCAAATATTACCGCCGCGACGATAGGTTGGTTTAGGTTAGGTTATATGTCGGTATTGATGTATATCAAGGTCCCACGGAGACGTAGAGGCGAACTCGCCAGGAATGTTGTCAAATATTACCGCTGAGATGCTAGGTTGGGTTAGGTTAGGTTATATTACGATATTGATGTATATGAATGTCAAACGGAGACGTAGAGGCCAACTCGCCAGGAATGTTGTCAAATATTACCGCCGAGATGATAGTTTGGGTTAGGTTAGGTTATATGTCGTTATTGATGTATATGATGGTCCCACGGAGACGTAGAAGCCAACTCGCCAGGAATGTTGTGAAATATTACCGCCGAGATGATAGGTTGGGTTAGGTTACGTTATATTACGTTATTGATGTATAGGAGGGTTACACGAAGACGTAGAGGCCAACTCGCCAGGAATGTTGTCAAATATTATCGCCGAGATGTTAGGTTGGGTTAGGTTAGTTTATATTACGTTATTGATGTATATAAAGTCCCACGGAGACGTAGAAGCCAACTCGCCAGGAATGTTGTCAAATATTACCGCCGAGATGATATGTTGGGTTAGGTTACGTTATATTACGTTATTGATGTATAGGAGGGTTACACGGAGACGTAGAGGCCAACTCGCCAGGTATGTTGTCAGATATTACCGCCGAGATGATAGGTTGGGTTAGGTTGCGTTATATTACGTTATTGATGTATATGAGGGTTACACGGAGACGTAGAGGCGAACTCGCCAGAAATGATGTCAAATATTACCGCCGAGATGATATGTTGGTTTAGGTTATGTTATATTTCGTTATTGATGTATACGAAGGTTCCACGGAGACGTAGAGGCCAACTCGCCAGGAATGTTGTCAAATATTACGGCCGAGATGTTAGGTTGGGTTAGGATAGTTTCTATTACGTTATTGATGTATATAAAGGTCCCACGGAGACGTAGAAGCCAACTCGCCAGGAATGTTGTGAAATATTACCGCCGAGATGATAGGTTGGGTTAGGTTACGTTATATTACGTTATTGATGTATAGGAGGGTTACACGGAGACGTAGAGGCCAAATCGCCAGGAATATGGTCAAATATTACCGCCGAGATTTTACGTAGGGTTAGGTTACGTTATAGTACGTTATTGACGTATATAAAGGTCCCACGGAGACGCAGAGGTCAACAAGCCAGGAATGTGGTCAAATATTACCGCCGAGATGTTAGATTGGGTTAGGCTAGCTTATATTACGTTATTGATGTATATAAAGGACCCACGGAGACGTAGAGGCCACATCGCCAGGAATGTTATCAAATATTACCGCCGAGATGATAGGTTGGGTTAGGTTACGTTATATTACGTTATTGATGTATAGGAGGGTTACACGGAGACGTAGAGGCCAACTCGCCAGGAATGTTGTCAAATATTATCGCCGAGATGTTAGGTTGGGTTAGGTTAGTTTATATTACGTTATTGATGTATATAAAGTCCCACGGAGACGTAGAAGCCAACTCGCCAGGAATGTTGTCAAATATTACCGCCGAGATGATAGGTTGGGTTAGGTTACGTTATATTACGTTATTGATGTATAGGAGGGTTACACGGAGACGTAAAGGCCATCTCGCCAGGAATGATGTCAAATATTACCGCCGAGATGATATGTTGGTTTAGGTTAGGTTATATTTCGTTATTGATGTATACGAAGGTCGAACGGAGACGTAGAGGCCAACTCGCCAGGAATGTGGTCAAATGTTACCGCCGAGATGATAGGTTGGGTTAGGTTAGGTTATATTACGTTTTTGATGTATATGAAGGTCAAACGGAGACGTAGAGGCCAACTCGCCAGGAATGTTGTCAAATATTACCGCTGAGATGTTAGGTTGGGTTAGGTTAGGTTATATTACGTTATTGATGTATATGAAGGTCAAACGGAAACGTAGAGGCCAACTCGACAGGAATGTTGTCAAATATTACCGCCGACATGTTAGGTTGGGTTAGCTTTGGTTATATTACGTTATTGATGTATATAAGTGTACCACGGAGACGGAGAAGCCAACTCGCCAGGAATGTTGTCAAATATTACCGGCGAGATGTTAGGTTGGGTCAGGCTAGCTTATATTATGTTATTGATGTATATAATGGTCCCAAGGAGACGTAGAGGCCAACTCGCCAGGAATGTGGTCAAATATTACCGCCGAGATGTTACGTTGGGTTAGGTTAGGTTATATTACGTTATTGATGTATACAAAGGTTCCACGGAGACGTAGAGGCCATCTCGCCATCAATGATGTCAAATATTACCGCCGCGACGATAGGTTGGTTTAGGTTAGGTTATATGTCGGTATTGATGTATATCAAGGTCCCACGGAGACGTAGAGGCCAACTCGCCAGGAATGTGGTCAAATGTTACCGCCGAGATGTTAGGTTGGGTTAGGATAGGTTATATTTCGTTATTGATGTATACGAAGGCTCCACGGAGACGTAGAGGCCAACTCGCCAGGAATGTTGACAAATATTACCGCCGAGATGTTAGGTTGGGTTAGGTTAGTTTATATTACGTTATTGATGTATATAAAGTCCCACGGAGACGTAGAAGCCAACTCGCCAGGAATGTTGTCAAATATTACCGCCGAGACGATAGGTTGGGTTAGGTTACGTTATATTACGTTATTGATGTATAGGAGGGTTACACGGAGACGTAGAGGCCAACTCGTCAGGAATGTGGTCAATTATTACCGCCGAGATGTTACATTGGGTTAGGTTAGGTTATATTACGTTATTGACATATATAAAGGTCCCACAGAGACGCAGATGCTAACAAGCCAGGAATGTGGTCAAATATTACCGCCGAGATTTTACGTTGGGTTAGGTTAGGTTATATTACGTTATTGATATATACAAAGGTTCCACGGAGACGTAGAGGCCATCTCGCCAGGAATGATGTCAAATATTACCGCCGAGATGATAGGTTGGTTTAGGTTAGGTTATATTTCGTTATTGATGTATACGAAGGTCAAACGGAGACGTAGAGGCCAACTCGCCAGGAATGATGTCAAATATTACCGCCGCGACGATAGGTTGGTTTAGGTTAGGTTATATGTCGGTATTGATGTATATCAAGGTCCCACGGAGACGTAGAGGCCAACTCGCCAGGAATGTTGTCAAATATTACCGCTGAGATGTTAGGTTGGGTTAGGTTAGTTTATATTACGATATTGATGTATATGAATGTCAAACGGAGACGTAGAGGCCAACTCGCCAGGAATGTTGTCAAATATTACCGCTGAGATGATAGTTTGGGTTAGGTTAGGTTATATGTCGTTATTGATGTATATGATGGTCCCACGGAGACGTAGAAGCCAACTCGCCAGGAATGTTGTGAAATATTACCGCCGAGATGATAGGTTGGGTTAGGTTACGTTATATTACGTTATTGATGTATAGGAGGGTTACACGGAGACGTAGAGGCCAACTAGCCAGGAATGTTGTCAAATATTATCGCCGAGATGTTAGGTTGGGTTAGGTTAGTTTATATTACGTTATTGATGTATATAAAGTCCCACGGAGACGTAGAAGCCAACTCGCCAGGAATGTTGTCAAATATTACCGCCGAGATGATAGGTTGGGTTAGGTTACGTTATATTACGTTATTGATGTATAGGAGGGTTACACGGAGACGTAGAGGCCAACTCGCCAGGTATGTTGTCAAATATTACCGCCGAGATGATAGGTTGGGTTAGGTTGCGTTATATTACGTTATTGATGTATATGAGGGTTACACGGAGACGTAGAGGCGAACTCGCCAGGAATGATGTCCAATATTACCGCCGAGATGATATGTTGGTTTAGGTTAGGTTATATTTCGTTATTGATGTATACGAAGGTCAAACGGAGACGTAGAGGCCAACTCGCCAGGAATGATGTCAAATATTACCGCCGCGACGATAGGTTGGTTTAGGTTAGGTTATATGTCGGTATTGATGTATATCAAGGTCCCACGGAGACGTAGAGGCCAACTCGCCAGGAATGTTGTCAAATATTACCGCTGAGATGTTAGGTTGGGTTAGGTTAGGTTATATTACGATATTGATGTATATGAATGTCAAACGGAGACGTAGAGGCCAACTCGCCAGGAATGTTGTCAAATATTACCGCCGAGATGATAGTTTGGGTTAGGTTAGGTTATATGTCGTTATTGATGTATATGATGGTCCCACGGAGACGTAGAAGCCAACTCGCCAGGAATGTTGTGAAATATTACCGCCGAGATGATAGGTTGGGTTAGGTTACGTTATATTACGTTATTGATGTATAGGAGGGTTACACGGAGACGTAGAGGCCAACTCGCCAGGAATGTTGTCAAATATTATCGCCGAGATGTTAGGCTGGGTTAGGTTAGTTTATATTACGTTATTGATGTATATAAAGTACCACGGAGACGTAGAAGCCAACTCGCCAGGAATGTTGTCAAATATTACCGCCGAGATGATAGGTTGGGTTAGGTTACGTTATATTACGTTATTGATGTATAGGAGGGTTACACGGAGACGTAGAGGCCAACTCGCCAGGTATGTTGTCAAATATTACCGCCGAGATGATAGGTTGGGTTAGGTTGCGTTATATTACGTTATTGATGTATATGAGGGTTACACGGAGACGTAGAGGCGAACTCGCCAGGAATGATGTCAAATATTACCGCCGAGATGATATGTTGGTTTAGGTTAGGTTATATTTCGTTATTGATGTATACGAAGGTTCCACGGAGACGTAGAGGCCAACTCGCCAGGAATGTTGTCAAATATTACGGCCGAGATGTTAGGTTGGGTTAGGATAGTTTCTATTACGTTATTGATGTATATAAAGGTCCCACGGAGACGTAGAAGCCAACTCGCCAGGAATGTTGTGAAATATTACCGCCGAGATGATAGGTTGGGTTAGGTTACGTTATATTACGTTATTGATGTATAGGAGGGTTACACGGAGACGTAGAGGCCAACTCGTCAGGAATGTGGTCAATTATTACCGCCGAGATGTTAGATTGGGTTAGGTTAGGTTATATTACGTTATTGACATATATAAAGGTCCCACAGAGACGCAGATGCTAACAAGCCAGGAATGTGGTCAAATATTACCGCCGAGATTTTACGTTGGGTTAGGTTAGGTTATATTACGTTATTGATATATACAAAGGTTCCACGGAGACGTAGAGGCCATCTCGCCAGGAATGATGTCAAATATTACCGCCGAGATGATAGGTTGGTTTAGGTTAGGTTATATTTCGTTATTGATGTATACGAAGGTCAAACGGAGACGTAGAGGCCAACTCGCCAGGAATGTGGTCAAATGTTACCGCCGAGATGTTACGTTGGGTTAGGTAGGTTATATTACGTTATTGATGTGTACGAAGGTCAAACGGAGACGTAGAGGCCAACTCGCCAGGAACGTGGTCAAATGTTAGCGCCGAGATGATAGTTTGGGTTAGGTTAGGTTATATGTCGTTATTGATGTATATGAAGGACCCACGGAGACGTAGAGGCCAACTCGCCAGGTATGTTGTCAAATATTACCGCCGAGATGATAGGTTGGGTTAGGTTGCGTTATATTACGTTATTGATGTATATGAGGGTTACACGGAGACGTAGAGGCCAACTCGCCAGGAATGATGTCAAATATTACCGCCGAGATGATATGTTGGTTTAGGTTAGGTTATATTTCGTTATTGATATATACGAAGGTTCCACGGAGACGTAGAGGCCAACTCGCCAGGAATGTTGTCAAATATTACCGCCGAGATGTTAGGTTGGGTTAGGATAGTTTATATTACGTTATTGATGTATCTAAAGGTCCCACGTAGACGTAGAAGCCAACTCGCCAGGAATGTTGTGAAATATTACCGCCGAGATGATAGGTTGGGTTAGGTTACGTTATATTACGTTATTGATGTATAGGAGGGTTACACGGAGACGTAGAGGCCAACTCGCCAGGAATGTGGTCAAATGTTACCGCCGAGATGTTAGGTTGGGTTAGGCTAGCTTATATTATGCTATTGATGTATATAAAGGTCCCAAGGAGACGTAGAGGCCAACTCGCCAGGAATGATGTCAAATATTACCGCCGAGATGATATGTTGGTTTAGGTTAGGTTATATTTCGTTATTGATATATACGAAGGTTCCACGGAGACGTAGAGGCCAACTCGCCAGGAATGTTGTCAAATATTACCGCCGAGATGATAGGTTGGGTTAGGTTAGGTTATATTACGTTTTTGATGTATATGAAGGTCAAACGGAGACGTAGAGGCCAACTCGCCAGGAATGTTGTCAAATATTACCGCTGAGATGTTAGGTTGGGTTAGGTTACGTTATATTACGTTATTGATGTATAGGAGGGTTACACGGAGACGTAGAGGCCAAATCGCCAGGAATGTGGTCAAATATTACCGCCGAGATTTTACGTAGGGTTAGGTTACGTTATAGTACGTTATTGACGTATATGAAGGTCCCACGGAGACGCAGAGGTCAACAAGCCAGGAATGTGGTCAAATATTACCGCCGAGATGTTAGATTGGGTTAGGCTAGCTTATATTACGTTATTGATGTATATAAAGGACCCACGGAGACGTAGAGGCCACATCGCCAGGAATGTTATCAAATATTACCGCCGAGATGATAGGTTGGCTTAGGTTACGTTATATTACGTTATTGATGTATAGGAGGGTTACACGGAGACGTAAAGGCCATCTCGCCAGGAATGATGTCAAATATTATCGCCGAGATGATATGTTGGTTTAGGTTAGGTTATATTTCGTTATTGATGTATACGAAGGTCAAACGGAGACGTAGAGGCCAACTCGCCAGGAATGTGGTCAAATGTTACCGCCGAGATGTTACGTTGGGTTAGGTTAGGTTATATTTCGTTATTGATGTATACGAAGGTTCCACGGAGACGTAGAGGCCAACTCGCCAGGAATGTTGTCAAATATTACCGCCGAGATGATAGGTTGGGTTAGGTTAGGTTATATTACGTTATTGATGTATATGAAGGTCAAACGGAAACGTAGAGGCCAACTCGCCAGGAATGTTGTCAAATATTACCGCTGAGATGTTAGGTTGGGTTAGGTTAGGTTATATTACGTTATTGATGTATATGAAGGTCAAACGGAAACGTAGAGGCCAACTCGACAGGAATGTTGTCAAATATTACCGCCGACATGTTCGGTTGGGTTAGCTTTGGTTATATTACGTTATTGATGTATATAAGTGTACCACGGAGACGGAGAAGCCAACTCGCCAGGAATGTTGTCAAATATTACCGGCGAGATGTTAGGTTGGGTTAGGCTAGCTTATATTAAGTTATTGATGTATATAAAGGTCCCAAGGAGACGTAGAGGCCAACTCGCCAGGAATGTGGTCAAATATTACCGCCGAGATGTTACGTTGGGTTAGGTTAGCTTATATTACGTTATTGATGTATATAAAGTCCCACGGAGACGTAGAAGCCAACTCGCCAGGAATGTTGTCAAATATTACCGCCGAGATGATATGTTGGGTTAGGTTACGTTATATTACGTTATTGATGTATAGGAGGGTTACACGGAGACGTAGAGGCCAACTCGCCAGGTATGTTGTCAAATATTACCGCCGAGATGATAGGTTGGGTTAGGTTGCGTTATATTACGTTATTGATGTATAGGAGCGTTACACGGAGACGTAGAGGCCAACTCGTCAGGAATGTGGTCAATTATTACCGCCGAGATGTTAGATTGGGTTAGGTTAGGTTATATTACGTTATTGACATATATAAAGGTCCCACAGAGACGCAGATGCTAACAAGCCAGGAATGTGGTCAAATATTACCGCCGAGATTTTACGTTGGGTTAGGTTAGGTTATATTACGTTATTGATATATACAAAGGTTCCACGGAGACGTAGAGGCCATCTCGCCAGGAATGATGTCAAATATTACCGCCGAGATGATAGGTTGGATTAGGTTAGGTTATATTTCGTTATTGATGTATACGAAGGTCAAACGGAGACGTAGAGGCCAACTCGCCAGGAATGATGTCAAATATTACCGCCGCGACGATAGGTTGGTTTAGGTTAGGTTATATGTCGGTATTGATGTATATCAAGGTCCCACGGAGACGTAGAGGCGAACTCGCCAGGAATGTTGTCAAATATTACCGCTGAGATGCTAGGTTGGCTTAGGTTAGGTTATATTACGATATTGATGTATATGAATGTCAAACGGAGACGTAGAGGCCAACTCGCCAGGAATGTTGTCAAATATTACCGCCGAGATGATAGTTTGGGTTAGGTTAGGTTATATGTCGTTATTGATGTATATGATGGTCCCACGGAGACGTAGAAGCCAACTCGCCAGGAATGTTGTCAAATATTATCGCCGAGATGTTAGGTTGGGTTAGGTTAGTTTATATTACGTTATTGATGTATATAAAGTCCCACGGAGACGTAGAAGCCAACTCGCCAGGAATGTTGTCAAATATTACCGCCGAGATGATAGGTTGGGTTAGGTTACGTTATATTACGTTATTGATGTATAGGAGGGTTACACGGAGACGTAAAGGCCATCTCGCCAGGAATGATGTCAAATATTACCGCCGAGATGATATGTTGGTTTAGGTTAGGTTATATTTCGTTATTGATGTATACGAAGGTCGAACGGAGACGTAGAGGCCAACTCGCCAGGAATGTGGTCAAATGTTACCGCCGAGATGTTACGTTGGGTTAGGTTAGGTTATATTTCGTTATTGATGTATACGAAGGTTCCACGGAGACGTAGAGGCCAACTCGCCAGGAATGTTGTCAAATATTACCGCCGAGATGATAGGTTGGGTTAGGTTAGGTTATATTACGTTTTTGATGTATATGAAGGTCAAACGGAGACGTAGAGGCCAACTCGCCAGGAATGTTGTCAAATATTACCGCTGAGATGTTAGGTTGGGTTAGGTTAGGTTATATTACGTTATTGATGTATATGAAGGTCAAACGGAAACGTAGAGGCCAACTCGCCAGGAATGTGGTCAAATATTACCGCCGAGATGTTACGTTGGGTTAGGTTAGGTTATATTACGTTATTGATGTATACAAAGGTTCCACGGAGACGTAGAGGCCATCTCGCCAGGAATGATGTCAAATATTACCGCCGCGACGATAGGTTGGTTTAGGTTAGGTTATATGTCGGTATTGATGTATATCAAGGTCCCACGGAGACGTAGAGGCCAACTCGCCAGGAATGTGGTCAAATGTTACCGCCGAGATGTTAGGTTGGGTTAGGATAGGTTATATTTCGTTATTGATGTATACGAAGGCTCCACGGAGACGTAGAGGCCAACTCGCCAGGAATGTTGACAAATATTACCGCCGAGATGTTAGGTTGGGTTAGGTTAGTTTATATTACGTTATTGATGTATATAAAGTCCCACGGAGACGTAGAAGCCAACTCGCCAGGAATGTTGTCAAATATTACCGCCGAGACGATAGGTTGGGTTAGGTTACGTTATATTACGTTATTGATGTATAGGAGGGTTACACGGAGACGTAGAGGCCAACTCGTCAGGAATGTGGTCAATTATTACCGCCGAGATGTTACATTGGGTTAGGTTAGGTTATATTACGTTATTGACATATATAAAGGTCCCACAGAGACGCAGATGCTAACAAGCCAGGAATGTGGTCAAATATTACCGCCGAGATTTTACGTTGGGTTAGGTTAGGTTATATTACGTTATTGATATATACAAAGGTTCCACGGAGACGTAGAGGCCATCTCGCCAGGAATGATGTCAAATATTACCGCCGAGATGATAGGTTGGTTTAGGTTAGGTTATATTTCGTTATTGATGTATACGAAGGTCAAACGGAGACGTAGAGGCCAACTCGCCAGGAATGATGTCAAATATTACCGCCGCGACGATAGGTTGGTTTAGGTTAGGTTATATGTCGGTATTGATGTATATCAAGGTCCCACGGAGACGTAGAGGCGAACTCGCCAGGAATGTTGTCAAATATTACCGCTGAGATGCTAGGTTGGGTTAGGTTAGGTTATATTACGATATTGATGTATATGAATGTCAAACGGAGACGTAGAGGCCAACTCGCCAGGAATGTTGTCAAATATTACCGCCGAGATGATAGTTTGGGTTAGGTTAGGTTATATGTCGTTATTGATGTATATGATGGTCCCACGGAGACGTAGAAGCCAACTCGCCAGGAATGTTGTGAAATATTACCGCCGAGATGATAGGTTGGGTTAGGTTACGTTATATTACGTTATTGATGTATAGGAGGGTTACACGAAGACGTAGAGGCCAACTCGCCAGGAATGTTGTCAAATATTATCGCCGAGATGTTAGGTTGGGTTAGGTTAGTTTATATTACGTTATTGATGTATATAAAGTCCCACGGAGACGTAGAAGCCAACTCGCCAGGAATGTTGTCAAATATTACCGCCGAGATGATATGTTGGGTTAGGTTACGTTATATTACGTTATTGATGTATAGGAGGGTTACACGGAGACGTAGAGGCCAACTCGCCAGGTATGTTGTCAGATATTACCGCCGAGATGATAGGTTGGGTTAGGTTGCGTTATATTACGTTATTGATGTATATGAGGGTTACACGGAGACGTAGAGGCGAACTCGCCAGAAATGATGTCAAATATTACCGCCGAGATGATATGTTGGTTTAGGTTATGTTATATTTCGTTATTGATGTATACGAAGGTTCCACGGAGACGTAGAGGCCAACTCGCCAGGAATGTTGTCAAATATTACGGCCGAGATGTTAGGTTGGGTTAGGATAGTTTCTATTACGTTATTGATGTATATAAAGGTCCCACGGAGACGTAGAAGCCAACTCGCCAGGAATGTTGTGAAATATTACCGCCGAGATGATAGGTTGGGTTAGGTTACGTTATATTACGTTATTGATGTATAGGAGGGTTACACGGAGACGTAGAGGCCAAATCGCCAGGAATGTGGTCAAATATTACCGCCGAGATTTTACGTAGGGTTAGGTTACGTTATAGTACGTTATTGACGTATATAAAGGTCCCACGGAGACGCAGAGGTCAACAAGCCAGGAATGTGGTCAAATATTACCGCCGAGATGTTAGATTGGGTTAGGCTAGCTTATATTACGTTATTGATGTATATAAAGGACCCACGGAGACGTAGAGGCCACATCGCCAGGAATGTTATCAAATATTACCGCCGAGATGATAGGTTGGGTTAGGTTACGTTATATTACGTTATTGATGTATAGGAGGGTTACACGGAGACGTAGAGGCCAACTCGCCAGGAATGTTGTCAAATATTATCGCCGAGATGTTAGGTTGGGTTAGGTTAGTTTATATTACGTTATTGATGTATATAAAGTCCCACGGAGACGTAGAAGCCAACTCGCCAGGAATGTTGTCAAATATTACCGCCGAGATGATAGGTTGGGTTAGGTTACGTTATATTACGTTATTGATGTATAGGAGGGTTACACGGAGACGTAAAGGCCATCTCGCCAGGAATGATGTCAAATATTACCGCCGAGATGATATGTTGGTTTAGGTTAGGTTATATTTCGTTATTGATGTATACGAAGGTCGAACGGAGACGTAGAGGCCAACTCGCCAGGAATGTGGTCAAATGTTACCGCCGAGATGTTACGTTGGGTTAGGTTAGGTTATATTTCGTTATTGATGTATACGAAGGTTCCACGGAGACGTAGAGGCCAACTCGCCAGGAATGTTGTCAAATATTACCGCCGAGATGATAGGTTGGGTTAGGTTAGGTTATATTACGTTTTTGATGTATATGAAGGTCAAACGGAGACGTAGAGGCCAACTCGCCAGGAATGTTGTCAAATATTACCGCTGAGATGTTAGGTTGGGTTAGGTTAGGTTATATTACGTTATTGATGTATATGAAGGTCAAACGGAAACGTAGAGGCCAACTCGACAGGAATGTTGTCAAATATTACCGCCGACATGTTAGGTTGGGTTAGCTTTGGTTATATTACGTTATTGATGTATATAAGTGTACCACGGAGACGGAGAAGCCAACTCGCCAGGAATGTTGTCAAATATTACCGGCGAGATGTTAGGTTGGGTCAGGCTAGCTTATATTATGTTATTGATGTATATAATGGTCCCAAGGAGACGTAGAGGCCAACTCGCCAGGAATGTGGTCAAATATTACCGCCGAGATGTTACGTTGGGTTAGGTTAGGTTATATTACGTTATTGATGTATACAAAGGTTCCACGGAGACGTAGAGGCCATCTCGCCATCAATGATGTCAAATATTACCGCCGCGACGATAGGTTGGTTTAGGTTAGGTTATATGTCGGTATTGATGTATATCAAGGTCCCACGGAGACGTAGAGGCCAACTCGCCAGGAATGTGGTCAAATGTTACCGCCGAGATGTTAGGTTGGGTTAGGATAGGTTATATTTCGTTATTGATGTATACGAAGGCTCCACGGAGACGTAGAGGCCAACTCGCCAGGAATGTTGACAAATATTACCGCCGAGATGTTAGGTTGGGTTAGGTTAGTTTATATTACGTTATTGATGTATATAAAGTCCCACGGAGACGTAGAAGCCAACTCGCCAGGAATGTTGTCAAATATTACCGCCGAGACGATAGGTTGGGTTAGGTTACGTTATATTACGTTATTGATGTATAGGAGGGTTACACGGAGACGTAGAGGCCAACTCGTCAGGAATGTGGTCAATTATTACCGCCGAGATGTTACATTGGGTTAGGTTAGGTTATATTACGTTATTGACATATATAAAGGTCCCACAGAGACGCAGATGCTAACAAGCCAGGAATGTGGTCAAATATTACCGCCGAGATTTTACGTTGGGTTAGGTTAGGTTATATTACGTTATTGATATATACAAAGGTTCCACGGAGACGTAGAGGCCATCTCGCCAGGAATGATGTCAAATATTACCGCCGAGATGATAGGTTGGTTTAGGTTAGGTTATATTTCGTTATTGATGTATACGAAGGTCAAACGGAGACGTAGAGGCCAACTCGCCAGGAATGATGTCAAATATTACCGCCGCGACGATAGGTTGGTTTAGGTTAGGTTATATGTCGGTATTGATGTATATCAAGGTCCCACGGAGACGTAGAGGCCAACTCGCCAGGAATGTTGTCAAATATTACCGCTGAGATGTTAGGTTGGGTTAGGTTAGTTTATATTACGATATTGATGTATATGAATGTCAAACGGAGACGTAGAGGCCAACTCGCCAGGAATGTTGTCAAATATTACCGCTGAGATGATAGTTTGGGTTAGGTTAGGTTATATGTCGTTATTGATGTATATGATGGTCCCACGGAGACGTAGAAGCCAACTCGCCAGGAATGTTGTGAAATATTACCGCCGAGATGATAGGTTGGGTTAGGTTACGTTATATTACGTTATTGATGTATAGGAGGGTTACACGGAGACGTAGAGGCCAACTCGCCAGGAATGTTGTCAAATATTATCGCCGAGATGTTAGGTTGGGTTAGGTTAGTTTATATTACGTTATTGATGTATATAAAGTCCCACGGAGACGTAGAAGCCAACTCGCCAGGAATGTTGTCAAATATTACCGCCGAGATGATAGGTTGGGTTAGGTTACGTTATATTACGTTATTGATGTATAGGAGGGTTACACGGAGACGTAGAGGCCAACTCGCCAGGTATGTTGTCAAATATTACCGCCGAGATGATAGGTTGGGTTAGGTTGCGTTATATTACGTTATTGATGTATATGAGGGTTACACGGAGACGTAGAGGCGAACTCGCCAGGAATGATGTCCAATATTACCGCCGAGATGATATGTTGGTTTAGGTTAGGTTATATTTCGTTATTGATGTATACGAAGGTCAAACGGAGACGTAGAGGCCAACTCGCCAGGAATGATGTCAAATATTACCGCCGCGACGATAGGTTGGTTTAGGTTAGGTTATATGTCGGTATTGATGTATATCAAGGTCCCACGGAGACGTAGAGGCCAACTCGCCAGGAATGTTGTCAAATATTACCGCTGAGATGTTAGGTTGGGTTAGGTTAGGTTATATTACGATATTGATGTATATGAATGTCAAACGGAGACGTAGAGGCCAACTCGCCAGGAATGTTGTCAAATATTACCGCCGAGATGATAGTTTGGGTTAGGTTAGGTTATATGTCGTTATTGATGTATATGATGGTCCCACGGAGACGTAGAAGCCAACTCGCCAGGAATGTTGTGAAATATTACCGCCGAGATGATAGGTTGGGTTAGGTTACGTTATATTACGTTATTGATGTATAGGAGGGTTACACGGAGACGTAGAGGCCAACTCGCCAGGAATGTTGTCAAATATTATCGCCGAGATGTTAGGCTGGGTTAGGTTAGTTTATATTACGTTATTGATGTATATAAAGTACCACGGAGACGTAGAAGCCAACTCGCCAGGAATGTTGTCAAATATTACCGCCGAGATGATAGGTTGGGTTAGGTTACGTTATATTACGTTATTGATGTATAGGAGGGTTACACGGAGACGTAGAGGCCAACTCGCCAGGTATGTTGTCAAATATTACCGCCGAGATGATAGGTTGGGTTAGGTTGCGTTATATTACGTTATTGATGTATATGAGGGTTACACGGAGACGTAGAGGCGAACTCGCCAGGAATGATGTCAAATATTACCGCCGAGATGATATGTTGGTTTAGGTTAGGTTATATTTCGTTATTGATGTATACGAAGGTTCCACGGAGACGTAGAGGCCAACTCGCCAGGAATGTTGTCAAATATTACGGCCGAGATGTTAGGTTGGGTTAGGATAGTTTCTATTACGTTATTGATGTATATAAAGGTCCCACGGAGACGTAGAAGCCAACTCGCCAGGAATGTTGTGAAATATTACCGCCGAGATGATAGGTTGGGTTAGGTTACGTTATATTACGTTATTGATGTATAGGAGGGTTACACGGAGACGTAGAGGCCAACTCGTCAGGAATGTGGTCAATTATTACCGCCGAGATGTTAGATTGGGTTAGGTTAGGTTATATTACGTTATTGACATATATAAAGGTCCCACAGAGACGCAGATGCTAACAAGCCAGGAATGTGGTCAAATATTACCGCCGAGATTTTACGTTGGGTTAGGTTAGGTTATATTACGTTATTGATATATACAAAGGTTCCACGGAGACGTAGAGGCCATCTCGCCAGGAATGATGTCAAATATTACCGCCGAGATGATAGGTTGGTTTAGGTTAGGTTATATTTCGTTATTGATGTATACGAAGGTCAAACGGAGACGTAGAGGCCAACTCGCCAGGAATGTGGTCAAATGTTACCGCCGAGATGTTACGTTGGGTTAGGTAGGTTATATTACGTTATTGATGTGTACGAAGGTCAAACGGAGACGTAGAGGCCAACTCGCCAGGAACGTGGTCAAATGTTAGCGCCGAGATGATAGTTTGGGTTAGGTTAGGTTATATGTCGTTATTGATGTATATGAAGGACCCACGGAGACGTAGAGGCCAACTCGCCAGGTATGTTGTCAAATATTACCGCCGAGATGATAGGTTGGGTTAGGTTGCGTTATATTACGTTATTGATGTATATGAGGGTTACACGGAGACGTAGAGGCCAACTCGCCAGGAATGATGTCAAATATTACCGCCGAGATGATATGTTGGTTTAGGTTAGGTTATATTTCGTTATTGATATATACGAAGGTTCCACGGAGACGTAGAGGCCAACTCGCCAGGAATGTTGTCAAATATTACCGCCGAGATGTTAGGTTGGGTTAGGATAGTTTATATTACGTTATTGATGTATCTAAAGGTCCCACGTAGACGTAGAAGCCAACTCGCCAGGAATGTTGTGAAATATTACCGCCGAGATGATAGGTTGGGTTAGGTTACGTTATATTACGTTATTGATGTATAGGAGGGTTACACGGAGACGTAGAGGCCAACTCGCCAGGAATGTTGTCAAATATTACCGCCGAGATGATAGGTTGGCTTAGATTACGTTATATTACGTTATTTATGTATATAAAGGTCCCACGGAGACGTAGAAGCCAACTCGCCAGGAATGTTGTCAAATATTACCGCCGAGATGATAGGTTGGGTTAGGTTACGTTATATTACGTTATTGATGTATAGGAGGGTTACACGGAGACGTAGAGGCCAAATCGCCAGGAATGTGGTCAAATATTACCGCCGAGATTTTACGTAGGGTTAGGTTACGTTACAGTACGTTATTGACGTATATGAAGGTCCCACGGAGACGCAGAGGTCAACAAGCCAGGAATGTGGTCAAATATTACCGCCGAGATGTTAGATTGGGTTAGGCTAGCTTATATTACGTTATTGATGTATATAAAGGACCCACGGAGACGTAGATGCCACATCGCCAGGAATGTTATCAAATATTACCGCCGAGATGATAGGTTGGGTTAGGTTACGTTATATTACGTTATTGATGTATAGGAGGGTTACACGGAGACGTAGAGGCCAACTCGTCAGGAATGCTGTCAATTATTACCGCCGAGATGTTAGATTGGGTTAGGTTAGGTTATATTACGTTAGTGACATATATAAAGGTCCCACAGAGACGCAGATGCTAACAAGCCAGGAATGTGGTCAAATATTACCGCCGAGATGTTACGTTGGGTTAGGTTAGGTTATATTACGTTATTGATGTATACAGAGGTTCCACGGAGACGTAGAGGCCAACTCGCCAGGAATGTGGTCAAATGTTACCGCCGAGATGTTAGGTTGGGTTAGGCTAGCTTATATTATGCTATTGATGTATATAAAGGTCCCAAGGAGACGTAGAGGCCAACTCGCCAGGAATGATGTCAAATATTACCGCCGAGATGATATGTTGGTTTAGGTTAGGTTATATTTCGTTATTGATATATACGAAGGTTCCACGGAGACGTAGAGGCCAACTCGCCAGGAATGTTGTCAAATATTACCGCCGAGATGTTAGGTTGGGTTAGGATAGTTTATATTACGTTATTGATGTATCTAAAGGTCCCACGTAGACGTAGAAGCCACCTCGCCAGGAATGTTGTGAAATATTACCGCCGAGATGATAGGTTGGGTTAGGTTACGTTATATTACGTTATTGATGTATAGGAGGGTTACACGGAGACGTAGAGGCCAACTCGCCAGGAATGTTGTCAAATATTACCGCCGAGATGATAGGTTGGCTTAGATTACGTTATATTACGTTATTGATGTATATAAAGGTCCCACGGAGACGTAGAAGCCAACTCGCCAGGAATGTTGTCAAATATTACCGCCGAGATGATAGGTTGGGTTAGGTTAGGTTATATTACGTTATTGATGTATACAAAGGTTCCACGGAGACGTAGAGGCCATCTCGCCAGGAATGATGTGAAATATTACCGCCGAGACGATAGGTTGGTTTAGGTTAGGTTATATTTCGTTATTGAAGTTTATAAAGGTCCCACGGAGACGTAGAGGCCAACTCGCCAGGTATGTTGTCAAATATTATCGCCGAGATGATAGGTTGGGTTAGGTTAGGATATATTACGATATTGATGTATATGAAGGTCAAACGGAGACGTAGAGGCCAACTCGCCAGGAATGTTGTCTAATATTACCGCCGAGATGATTGGTTGGGTTAGGATAGGTTATATTTCGTTATTGAAGTTTATAAAGGTCCCACGGAGACGTAGAGGCCAACTCGCCAGGAATGTTGTCAAATATTACCGCCGTGATGTTAGGTTGGGTTAGGTTAGTTTATATTACGTTATTGATGTATATAAAGGTCCCACGGAGACGTAGAAGCCAACTCGCCAGGAATGTTGTCAAATATTACCGCCGAGATGATAGGTTGGGTTAGGTTACGTTAATTTACGTTATTGATGTATAGGGGGGTTGCACGGAGACGTATATGCCAACTCGCCAGGAATGTGGTCAAATATTACCGCCGAGATGTTACGTAGGGTTAGGTTAGGTTATATTACGTTATTGACGTATATGAAGGTCCCACGGAGACGCAGAGGTCAGCAAGCCAGGAATGTGGTCAAATATTACCGCCGAGATGTTGGATTGGGTTAGGCTAGCTTATATAATGTTATTGATGTATATAAAGGTCCCACGGAGACGTAGAGGCCAAGTCGCCAGGAATGTTATCAAATATTACCGCCGAGATGATAGGTTGGGTTAGGTTAGGTTATATTACGATGTTGATGTATATGAAGGTCAAACGGAGACGTAGAGGCCAACTCGCCAGGAATGTGGTCAAATATTACCGCCGAGATGTTACGTTGGGTTAGGTTAGGTTATATTACGTTATTGATGTATACAAAGGTTCCACGGAGACGTAGAGGCCATCTCGCCAGGAATGATGTCAAATATTACCGCCGCGACGATAGGTTGGTTTAGGTTAGGTTATATGTCGGTATTGATGTATATCAAGGTCCCACGCAGACGTAGAGCCCAACTCGCCAGGAATGTTGTCAAATATTACCGCCGAGATGTTAGATTGGGTTAGGTTAGGTTATATTACGTTATTGACATATATAAAGGTCCCACAGAGACGCAGATACTAACAAGCCAGGAATGTGGTCAAATATTACCGCCGAGATGATAGGTTGGTTTAGGTTAGTTTATATTTCGTTACTGATGTATACGAAGGTTCCACGGAGACGTAGAGGCCAACTCGCCAGGAATGTTGTCAAATATTACGGCCGAGATGTTAGGTTGGGTTAGGATAGTTTCTATTACGTTATTGATGTATATAAAGGTCCCACGGAGACGTAGAAGCCAACTCGCCAGGAATGTTGTGAAATATTACCGCCGAGATGATAGGTTGGGTTAGGTTACGTTATATTACGTTATTGATGTATAGGAGGGTTACACGGAGACGTAGAGGCCAACTCGTCAGGAATGTGGTCAATTATTACCGCCGAGATGTTAGATTGGGTTAGGTTAGGTTATATTACGTTATTGACATATATAAAGGTCCCACAGAGACGCAGATGCTAACAAGCCAGGAATGTGGTCAAATATTACCGCCGAGATTTTACGTTGGGTTAGGTTAGGTTATATTACGTTATTGATATATACAAAGGTTCCACGGAGACGTAGAGGCCATCTCGCCAGGAATGATGTCAAATATTACCGCCGAGATGATAGGTTGGTTTAGGTTAGGTTATATTTCGTTATTGATGTATACGAAGGTCAAACGGAGACGTAGAGGCCAACTCGCCAGGAATGTGGTCAAATGTTACCGCCGAGATGTTACGTTGGGTTAGGTAGGTTATATTACGTTATTGATGTGTACGAAGGTCAAACGGAGACGTAGAGGCCAACTCGCCAGGAACGTGGTCAAATGTTAGCGCCGAGATGATAGTTTGGGTTAGGTTAGGTTATATGTCGTTATTGATGTATATGAAGGACCCACGGAGACGTAGAGGCCAACTCGCCAGGTATGTTGTCAAATATTACCGCCGAGATGATAGGTTGGGTTAGGTTGCGTTATATTACGTTATTGATGTATATGAGGGTTACACGGAGACGTAGAGGCCAACTCGCCAGGAATGATGTCAAATATTACCGCCGAGATGATATGTTGGTTTAGGTTAGGTTATATTTCGTTATTGATATATACGAAGGTTCCACGGAGACGTAGAGGCCAACTCGCCAGGAATGTTGTCAAATATTACCGCCGAGATGTTAGGTTGGGTTAGGATAGTTTATATTACGTTATTGATGTATCTAAAGGTCCCACGTAGACGTAGAAGCCAACTCGCCAGGAATGTTGTGAAATATTACCGCCGAGATGATAGGTTGGGTTAGGTTACGTTATATTACGTTATTGATGTATAGGAGGGTTACACGGAGACGTAGAGGCCAACTCGCCAGGAATGTTGTCAAATATTACCGCCGAGACGATAGGTTGGTTTAGGTTAGGTTATATTTCGTTATTGAAGTTTATAAAGGTCCCACGGAGACGTAGAGGCCAACTCGCCAGGTATGTTGTCAAATATTACCGCCGAGATGATAGGTTGGGTTAGGTTACGTTATATTACGTTATTGATGTATAGGAGGGTTACACGGAGACGTAGAGGCCAAATCGCCAGGAATGTGGTCAAATATTACCGCCGAGATTTTACGTAGGGTTAGGTTACGTTACAGTACGTTATTGACGTATATGAAGGTCCCACGGAGACGCAGAGGTCAACAAGCCAGGAATGTGGTCAAATATTACCGCCGAGATGTTAGATTGGGTTAGGCTAGCTTATATTACGTTATTGATGTATATAAAGGACCCACGGAGACGTAGATGCCACATCGCCAGGAATGTTATCAAATATTACCGCCGAGATGATAGGTTGGGTTAGGTTACGTTATATTACGTTATTGATGTATAGGAGGGTTACACGGAGACGTAGAGGCCAACTCGTCAGGAATGCTGTCAATTATTACCGCCGAGATGTTAGATTGGGTTAGGTTAGGTTATATTACGTTAGTGACATATATAAAGGTCCCACAGAGACGCAGATGCTAACAAGCCAGGAATGTGGTCAAATATTACCGCCGAGATGTTACGTTGGGTTAGGTTAGGTTATATTAC
>CAXAJV010000476.1:0-349155 GCA_963969225.1 Xylocopa violacea
GATTAAATTCATTTTCAACGAGATTAGTTGTATTCTCCAAGAAATTGGTAATAGAAAAAATGATCTGCGACCGAAAAAGTCATCGAGTGCAAAGGGTTAATACGTTACGATAAGTAAATTAATACTTTAAAACGCAGTTTTTGCTGCATATTTTTTTCCATCCCTCTACTTTCGAAGATTAAACATTCGCACACATCTTCAAGAACCAATTACGTGCGAAAGTCGAGAGTTGTTTTGTCATAACATAACATAAACCATCGAAGTGTGCACGCGACTTCAACTAAATCTTATTACTTAATCCATATAAAGTAACATTCAGCACGTACTTTTGAATTACGCGAGAATAGAACAGAAAATTTGAAAATAATTGTAGAAAGGTTCGAAATGTTCGAAATGTTCGAAATTCAAATAATCGCGATTAGAACGAATAATTCTCTCTGCTGTCGGTTAACCGTTTGCCTTCTCGAGACGCAATCGTCTACAAGGAGCATTTGATCTGTGTCATGGATCATAGTTTTTGTGATTACGCCATCGATGATGTCATAGACGCAGCATAGATTCAACATGACGGCCTACGCGAAGTGTTTTCACTCACACGCGTTACGGAAATGCTTGCATCACGTTTCTACCAACCATTGAATATCTTTATGTTTCTGCGTGTACTTCTCTTCATGCAGAATTGAATTTTCTAATGGATGGATAGCCTAACTTAATGCTTTTGTATCGAAAAGATTGTATCAGAAGTGTATCGAAAGCTTCTTTTTATATCTTTTTTTCTGCAAGTATTTTGATACATCTGGAATTCAATTTTATAACGTACAGATAATAATCTAATCTAATAAATATAATAATCGAAAAATTTCTATTCTCTTTCGTAGAGAAACGTATTGAAAGCTTCTTTTTATAAAAAAATTTATTATTATTGTTATTACTATTCATATATTTTCTTCTGCAGATATTTGTATATGATAACCTAACCTAATACTTTTGCAGAGAAACGTATCGAAAGCTACTTTTTATATAAAACTTATTATTATTATTTCTAGTCATATATTTTCTTCTACAGAAAATTTTCTACATGTAGATTTGAATTTTATAATGTACGAATAACCTAACCTAATACTTTCGTAGAGAAATGTATCGAAAACATATTATTATTATTTCTATTCGTATATTTTCTTTCTACAGAAACTTTTCTACATGTAGATTTGAATTTTATAATGTACGAATAACCTAACCTAATATTTTCGTAGAGAAAATGTATCGAGAACTTATTATTATTATAATTTCTGTTGGTATATTTTCATCTGCAAATATTTTTCTACATGTAGAATTGAACTTTGTAATGTATGGATATCTTAACCTAACCTAATACTTTCGCAGAGTAACGTATCGAAAGCTACTTTTTAAATAAAACTTATTATTATTATTTCTATTCGTATATTTTCTTCTACAGAAACTTTTCTCCATGTAGACTTGAATTTTATAATGTACAGATAATAACCTAACCTAACTTAACTTTATACTTTCGTAGAGAAAGGTATGAAAAACTGTGAGGAATATTACTATCGAATCAAGAATATCTCAGTTGCTATGCAAAATTTCGTACGTGCAACAATTAAGTAACTGTATCTTCATCGTTATTATTTTAATAGAAACGCTCAAAAACTTCTTTGTATCTTCATAAAGCATATTACTATCAAATCTACAATTTCTTATTTGCTATGCAAAATTTGATAAATGCAAAATTAAGTAACTGCATCTCCATCGTTATTATTTTACAAGAAGCGTTCGAAAACTTCTTTTTATCGTCACAAGAAATATTACTGTCAAATCTAGAATTTGTCATTTACTACGTAAAATTTAGTTTGCGCAAAATTAAATAACTAAGTCTACATTGTTAATATTTTGCTATAAACGCTCATAATCTTCTTTTTATCGTCACAAAAAAAATTTAGTTTACGCAAAATTAAGTTACTGCGTTTTCATTGTTAATATTTTGCTATAAACGCTCAAAAGCTTCTTTTTATCGTCATAAAAAATATTCGTTATTATTTCAATAGAAACGCTCGCAAACTTCTTTGCATTTTCATAAAGCATATTACTATCAAATCTACAATTTTTTATTTGCTATGTAAAATTAAGTAACTGCATCTCCATCGTTATTATTTTACAAGAAGCGTTCGAAAACTTTTTATCGTCATAAGGAATATTACTATCGAATCTAGAATTTCTTATTTGCTACATCGTTATTATTTTAATAGAAACGCTAGAAAACTTCTTTGTATCTTCATGAAGCGTATTACTATTAAATTTACAATTTCTTAATTGCTATGTAAAATTTGGTAAATGCAAGAATGAAGTAACCACGTCTTCATTGTTGCTATTTGAATAGAAACGGTCGAAAATTCACTAAGGTAAAAGAAGCTATAGGAATACAGCTGGTGTCAACTGTAATGTGCAATGTTGCTAAAATTGGATATGATGCTGTATTTTTCTGGCGTGGTGCACGTTGTTATCTATGTATATGTCCGCTGTGCCCATTTTTTAAAATTCTGATTCTTTCGTCGCGAGCCTGCTATGGTATGTGGCAAACGTGCACTCTATACACGTACACATCCTACGATATTCGACAAAAAATTTCTCTTTTAAATGCAGCTTTTGTTCGGATTAATTCAAAAGCTCTACAAACATTTTTCTTAATTCTGCGAATATTCTTTGATCATTTTGAAGAAACGTGTGGTCACCAACTTTTCAGCTATTTATCAGCTTTTAGTTACTTTCTTCGCGAAAAAAATTCTTTAAAAACAGCTTTTATTCAGATTAATTCAAAAGCTTGAAAGAAATTTGTAATTTTGCAAATATTCTTTGATAATTTTGAAGAAATGTGTTTTCGCCACCTCTCCAGCTATTTTTTAACTTTTAGTTACATTCTCCTTTAAATACAGCTTTTATTAAGACTATTTATAATTTGTAATTCTATTTCTATTTAATTCTGCAAATATTCTTTGATCAGTTTGAAGAAACGTATATTCGCTATTTCTCTTTAGCTATTTATCAAGTTTTAGTTACTTTCTTCGCGTTCTTCAAAGCGAATACCTGTAGTAACACGTGTTATTTAAAAGTTGCACCGCAAGTGCGCTGTACGAGCCGGATCCGGTCAGGTACAGTTGCTTATGAAAGTATTCGAATGCTTGCGTCCACGATGCTTAACCAGTCGAATGGCTGCGATATACAGTGGCGTGCAAAAGTTTTGAGCCAAATTTTCTTTAGAGATACATTAGAAAACACTGAATTGACCTAAAAATTGTTTGTATAACAATTTCGTGCAAACAATAGTGCGACATTAAAATTTTCTATTAATTTAGTTAAGTAATATTTACAGTGGCTTGCAAAAGTTTTGAGCAAAATTTTCTTTAAAAATAGTTGCGATGAATAATGAAGAAACTATGACTCGAAAACAGTAGCAGTAATTGTTGCAGCTTCGCGAGAATGGAATCTTCGATCGAGCGATTTCTGTGGAATCTTAGAATATTCGTTACGACATGTGCCAACAGTAGGAAATAAAAAGAACACTTTAGGTAGCAATACAATTTTTGCGTGCAGAAGAACCTTGCATATATAAAATGAAGTATTAGAAAATATGTAATATAATTAAAATTCAAATGTAATCATTAATATCTGAAAAATTAACGTTAAAAGTTATTTAAAAAAAAAGCACGCATATTTTTTGTAAAATTTCTCTCTGTTTTAAAAATTGTATAATATACATGTATTATATAATTTAAAAATTAATTATTATCTAATATAATTATATTTTAATTTTAATTATATTATATAAAAATAAAAAATTATATTATACAATTATTAATATCTGGTTAGGTTAGGTTATTATCTGTACATTATTATTATTATTATTATTATTATTATTATAGAAATAATAAGTTTTATATAAATAAAAATTATAAATACGTTTCCCTACGAAAGTGTTAGGTTAGGTTATTATCTGCACATTATAAAATTCAAATCTACATGTATGAAAATATCTGTAGAAAAAAATATATGAATAGAAATAATAATAATAATAATAATAATTTTTACATAAATAGAAATTTTCAATACGTTTCTCTACAAAAATACAGGCAGCCCTCAATTTTCGCACATAATTGCTTCCTGAAAATATGTTAGAACGTTGAATGTTCGAAAGTAGAGGGATGGAAAAAAATATGCAGCACAAAACTGTGTTTTATAGCATTTGCTTATCAATATGTACTCATAATGGAGTTAACGAGGCGTGTGTAACTGTTTTCGAGTATTTTCCTTGCAAACTTGTCAAGAGCTAGTCGAATACCATCCTTTCCTTTCTTTTAGGAAATTTTAGAAAATTTGAAATTCATAGAGGAAAATTGTACAAAATTGAAAAATCACAGAGAAGAATTTTACAAAATTTAAAATTCACGAATTAGAATTTTACAAAATTTAAAATTTACGAAGTAAAATTTTACAGATTCGAAATTTGCAGAGAAGAAATTTCGAAAATTTGAAATTCATAGAGAAAAATTGTACAAAAGTCGAAATTCACGGAGGAGAATTTTCGAAAATTTGGAATTCATGGAAAAGAATTGTACAAAATTTGAAATTCGCGGAGAATTTTAGACAATTGGAAATTGGCGCAAGCGAATTTTACAAAATTGGAAATTCACAAAGCAGAATTTTACAAAATTGGAAATTCACAAAGCAGAATTTTAAAGAATTTGAAATTTACAGAGCAGAATTTTAGAGAATTTAAAATTCACAGATCAGAGTTTTACAAAATTCGAAATTCATTCCATAATAGCCTAAAATTTGTCAAGATTTATGAACGCTTCGTTCATATATTTAATTATCAAAGTTTGACGTTTTTATCAGCTTCTTTTATCGTCCACGTTTCCATTATGTATTTCATTGTTGCTCGATTAAGCGTTTAGACAAAACTATTAAAAAAGCTGTAATTTTAAAGATGTGCGAATATCGAGGGCCGTCTGTATATCGTTTTTTTCTTATTATAATCTAAGGATGTTCGAATGGAGGTTCTCGAGTTCGTTCCGGATTCAGTCAGCATGGCTAATTTGGATCTGCGTGCCTTCCTCCTTGACACTGCCAAGGCCCTCAGCCTGCGAGCTTTGTTGGGTCTCCACGGTGACAAGTGTGCTTGCTTCCGTTTTGACTGTCGTTCTGCTTCCGGTTCTGACTGTTCCCGTTACAAGACGAAGGGTTTCTAATTTCCAATAACTTCTGTCTCTTGCACAGAAAAAAGAATGGAAAGAGAAAAACACTTGTTTCTATTATATTTTCAGTTTTTATGAGAATAAAAGTAAAAATAGAGGAATATGTGAAATTGGAGGCCCACTAAGGAAGAGGAAATTTTGTAATCATTGCTTGGTATAGGATTTGTTATCGTTCTGGATAATTGTATAATAATTCTTCGTAGGTTTTTATTTAGTTTGATTGTTTAGGTTATTGGTGGGTTTTATTCTTGAGAGTTTGCATTATTGATGCAGGATATTAGTATTTTTCAAGAGTAATAATACTCGAGAATATTAATATTGTTCGAGAGTAATAATATTTAAGATTATTAATAGTATTCGAGAGTAATAATATTCAAGAATATTAAAATTATTCAAGAATATTAATATTGTACGACAGTATTAATACCCAACAATATTAATATTATCCAAGATTGTGGAATTCCGTGATTCGCCAAACTCGAAGAAATGAAACGCAACACTTGTACCAAGACTCGTTTAGCGGTTGGTTCATTCTGCACAAGTTCCGCACTGCAGTAATCTGAGGCTCGTACGCAACTGACTGTCCAATTACGTAAAACCCTAAAAGTCCGTTACTCCTTTATCGTCCGTGTAAATATGGGTATCCGTTTCCAAACCGCACTCAGCGTCAGTTTGAGTGGGGATGGCGGTCGTTGCGTTGTAGAAAATGGATTCGAGTAGAAACACAGTGTACAGGGTGGGTCAACAACTATTAGCAGATATCTTCGAAACTATAAGTTTCACAGAAATATTTGCTTATAGAAAATTGCACAGTACGAAAGGGGCTATTCCCTTTGGCGATAATAGTTTTTTTGCAGGTGAAGATACTTCGGATATTTGAAAGTCACTTCCAGCTTTTTAATGGATCGATATATTTTTGCTTCTGTATTATGGTAGAGGATCTTAAAACGAGTTCAACGACCTATAACATAAGGTTATTGAAAGTCGTAGAAAGTAGAGAAGGGTACTTAATACTTACTGTTTTGATAATAAGTGAAACAGTAGAGGAATGTTTACTGTTTACTTCACTGTGAATAAACACTGCTTGAAGGACACTTTAATAGTTCGCAGGATAAGTTAAATATGATAAGATTAGTATCGATACATTGGTTAATCTGTTCTGAGGAACAATAAATGGGGTCTTAAGGGGGGGGGGGGTCAATAAGTGGGGTCTTCGAAAATTGAATTATTTTTCATTAACTATTTTTCAGCTTAACATTTTTACCTTCAATAGTTGCCGCTCGTAGACTTTTTCATAACGAACCGTGTCATAAATGAAGTATTTTCTTTGGGATCAGTCGTAAACGTATGCTTCATTTACTGCCAAAACCACAAGTATTATCGCCCTCCTCTACTTCCTATGACGTTCAATGACCTTACGTTATAGGTCGTTGAACTCGTTTTAAGATCGTCTATCGTAATACGGAAGCAAAAGCATACTGATCCATTTAAAAAAATGAAGGTGACCTTCAAATGTCCGAAGTACCTCCAGCTGCAAAAAAATTATTATCGCCAACGGATCGCCTTCGTACTGTGCAATTTTATATCAGCAAATATTTCTGTGAAACTTATAGTTTCAAAGATATCTGAGGTGATAATAGTTATTGCCTCACCCTGTACAGTAGTGAAACTCTATGTTGGTCTAAGTGAAGCCCAGAATGAAGTGCGCATGCGCGAAACTGGCTGTACATCGAATAGAGAGCACTGTCGTTCCAGCAGTTCCGACCCTGACGTTTTATCTTTCCACAATTTGCATTGCAAAAGAACATAATTTGTGGACGCCGTTTGCGATGGCTCTGCTGTACATAAAATACTTTCTCTGAGTAGATGGCGTTTGCGAGGGTTATTTGCCCTCAAATTGCCCAACGAGGACGTCTTTTGATTTATATAAATGTATAGAACAATATTTTCTTTGGTATTCCATTTTAGGGGCGCTTCTTATTTACTATTCTGCTACATTTTACATTTCTTATACTTCTCTCTCTTTGCTACACTTTCTTTGTACTTTTAGTTTATCGTAATATCATAATTGTTACTTCGTTACTTGTTATTCTTATTATTATTACTAAGTGTTATTATTTGTGCTTCTTATTCTATTATATTACTATCTCCTCGATACAGAGAGCAAAAAATAAAGAGCAAGCGAGAGAAAAAATTCGAATATCTAATAAATTCGATTTTTAATACAATTGAAATTTTAGATAAAATAGAAATCTAAGAAATGTATTTCTATTGTTTGCATCGATGCTTACATCATTTTCCATTTCTACATTAAAATATTAATTACGAATCGTAATTAAAGTATTCGTATACTTTATACGTATCATAATATAAATTGTAATGCGTTCAGAGTTAATAAGAATGAAAGATTTCAAGTTGATCGAAGGCGATACATTGTTTTCAAATTTCTCGCAACAGTTCGTAATTATGAAATTGTGAAAAGGGGAATTTATAAATCTGAAAATTTGAAAAACCTTATTTCAACTTCAAGTTTGGTTAGATGTTTAACCGAATTTCGAACGCTGAGAAAGAAAGAGAGCAAGTGAGAGAAGTTCGTATGACACTGCGAGACAATTAGTCGGTTCTGCGCATGCGCACCTCATTCTGAGCTTCACAAAATCGTAAGAGTCTCGCCACTGTATACTGTGCCTCTATAACAAAAATATATATCTTGTAGATGGTGTTTATGAGGGTTTCGCGTCCTCATATTGTCAAACAACAACAGTTTCACAGAAATATTTGCTGATATAAAATTACACAGTACGAAGGCGATCCGTTGGCGATAATAACTTTTTTGCAGCTGAAGGTACTTCGGACATTTGAAGGTCACCTCCATTTTTTTAAATGGATCAGTATGTTTTTGCTTCCGTATTACGATAGACGATCTTCGAAAACGAGTTCAACGACCTATAACACAAGGTCATTGAATGTCATAAAAAGTAGAGAAGGGCGATAATACAGCCGCGCATGCGCACTCCATTCTGAACTTGACAAAATCGCGAGAGCTTCGCTGCTCTGTATGAAGCATATATAAGTAGGACGAGCGTAGATGAGAACAGCCAAGGTGTGGGGAGAGACTCTCCGTGAATCATGGATGCAAATCGGATTAGTCTCTTAATCTCGAGAATACTCGAGTTTAAAAACTCTGCCAGAACTGTTGGGAATATTTAAAACGATTAACGTAAGCATAGAAGATCGAATTACTTTCGTCAGTAAATTTTCTGTTTTTCATTCGTTTCCATTGGGAGAATGTTAACGATTTTTTGTTAAGGTCGAAGGTTGTTGTTATGCAAACACGTATTTATGTTAATTCTTCGTTATCGATTATTCATTAGTTCTTAGAATTGGAAATGTTTGATATTTTCTCGTTAAACTTGGATGCGTAGATTCGATCGTTTCAGATTTTAATGGGTACAACAGCTTTTAGCAGTCGATTTTGCGACTCTTGTGAAATTAATATCAATTTAGAGACTCTTAACGTAGAATATTTTTAGTTGAGACGATCTCAGAGATTTAATTTTAAAATATAATAAAAAGGCTGAAAACTTGAAAAATTTGATTTCAGTGAACAATATTTGAGATTTTAATCAAACTCTAAGCAAGTCGATATTAATTACAAACTTTGAGATTCTTAATGCAGAATATTTTTAGTTCACAGACTTAATTTTGAATTATAATAAAAAAGCTGAAATGTTAAGAATTCTTGATTTGAGTGATCAATATTTAAGATTTAGTTTTGAAATAAAATAGAAAAGCTAAAAACGTTAGAAACTGAACTCGAGTGATCAATATTTAAGAAATTAACGTTGATAATAATTACCATTTGACTTACTATAACTTACTATAAAAAAATTTAACGTATTTGAAAGAAATATTCATTGAACAAATTAATTTCAATTTTCTAACGTCTCGTGACATTGAATTATTTAAGTACTACCGCGTATATTCTTTAGTATTCCATCGTAGCCGCGAAAACGAATCAGAAAGAGGAAAGTGACTGCATTGATATGCGAGGTGGCAAGCTTATGCGTTTCTTGCATTTTCTGGCCATTCGTCAAAAGCCAGTGTTGTATCTTTTTTTTCTGCATCCATGAGTCTCAAAAGAAGCGATTTCAACTCGATATTCGCACATCTTTAAAGTTTCAATTTTTCAATATTTTTGTCTAAACTCTTAATCGAGCAACAATGAAATACATAATGGAAAGCGTGGACGAAAGAAGCTGATAAAAACGCCAAGACTTTGACAAAATTTACTAAAAGTAAAAACAAAGTGTTAAATTAGGTTAGGTTAAGTTATTTTAGTGTTGATATCAAATTATTTTGGTATTAATAACAATTTCGAAGGAGAAATGCAACGTAACATAACCTGCAACGTTCTTTTACTAAAAACAGAAGAAGAATGTTAGATTAGGTTATGTTATTTTAGTATTAATAACAGTTGCGAAAAACAAATATAACATAACATAACCTGCAAAATTTTTACTGAAAACTAAAAAAGAAAGTGCTAGATTAGGTTAGGTTAAGTTATTTTAGTGTTGATATCAAATTATTTTGGCATTAATAACAATTTCGAAGAAGAAATGCAACGTTTTTGCTAAAAGCAAAAAGAAAGTGTTACATTTTCTCAAAAATACTTCCTAATAACTTATATTTATAATAAACAAATAAATTAACATATATTATCCTAGTACCTTAAATTTGCAAAAATAATTTTTCTTGAAAGAAACTTCTTAATAGCTTATATTTTGGAATAAATAAATATTATCCTCATAACTTATTTGCAAAAATAATTTTTCTAAAAGAAATTTCTCAATAACTTAAATTTGTAAAAATACTCATTCTTAAAGGAAACAGTTATTGTCGTGAAACAAAAATACCATTTAACTCTTCGCCAACGATTGCCATTTACAAACCAAACAACCAGAATTCGCTGACGCTGGCCAAACAAAATACAGACAACCCTCGATATTCGCACGATTCGTTATTTCGCACATCTTTAAAGTTTCAACTTTTTCAATATTTTTGTCCAAACACTTGTTCGAGCAACAATGAAATACATAATGGAAGTGTGAACGAAAGAAGTTGATAAAAACGTCAAGACTTTGACATTTAAATAAATGAATGAAGCGTTCATAAATCTTGACAAATTTTTGGCTATCACGGAATGAATTTCGAATTTTGTAAAACTCTGATCTGTGAATTTCAAATTCTCTAAAATTCTGCTCTGTAAATTTCAAATTCTTTAAAATTCTGCTTTGTGAATTTCCAATTTTGTACAATTCTGCTCTGTGAATTTCAAGTTTTGTACAATTTTCCTCCATGAATTTAAAATATTGGAAAATTTTCTAAAAGAAAGAAAAGGGTGATAATCGACTAACTCTTGACAAGTTTGCAAGGAAAATACCGGAAAGCAGTTACACTCGGCTCGTTAACTTCATTATGAATACATATTGATAAGTAAATACTTTGAAACACATTTTTTTACATCCCTCTGCTTTCGAACGTTCAACGTTCGTAGATATTTTCAGGAAGCAATTATGTACGAATCCTCGCGCTTACCTGTTCTTTTGAAGTAGGCGCCGTAACTGATCCGACTGCATATTTTCAACAGCTAAGTGCTCTCTGTTGAATTCGTGCAGCCTTCTTAATAGCCAGTTTGTCCCAGTTTTTCGACAGTTTACGATTGTAGGATGTGAACAGAGTGTATGAGAGAGACAGAGAGAGAGAGAGAGAGAGAGAGCGAGAGAGAGAGAGTACGAGAGAGATGAGAGAGAGAAAGAGAGAGAATGAGAGAGTATTTGAGAAAAAAAGAGAGAAAATGAGAGTATTTGAGCGAAAAAAAGAGAAAATGAGTCTTTGAAAGAGAAAAAGAAAGAAAGAGAGCTTGAGCGAGATGCGGTACGATCGAAATCGAGTAAATTAGTTAATTCGATCGCGTGATTGATCATACTCATTTTCCTCCCCTAGACAAAGCAGATTCTGTCTCTGTTCCAATTTTCCAACCTCAATCATGAACGTAATAAACTAGAAAAGATGCTTGTGAAATAAAATTAGTTTACAAAAGGTTAGCCACTTCTGAACTAGCTATTCGTTCAAGTTAGCTTAGGTTATGTATAATATATTGGACTTGGAATGTAGAACGAATTTATTATCAAATTTATCGAGAAAACGTGATATATTTTATACTTATGTAATTTGTAATATCATAATACCGTTGAGACAACTTCGTATAACTTTAACTTTATTGTAAATTATATTTGAGGACTTTGTTTATCGCTCTATGCTGCTCGCTTGAATTGTACACTTTTTGTGTACATATATTCTACTTGTTAATTACCTTTAGATCGATGATTTACTCTCTTCCAAATCAGTGGCGTCAAAAAAGAGCCACTGGTTCTACCAGAACCAGAAGGTGAAATCACAATGCTTACGGAGAAAGTCTATGTACCTGTTAAAGAACATCCAGATGTGAGTTTTCTTTACTCTTCTTATCATGTTATTTTGTAAGCGGACTTAATATCCAACGATTAGTTTGGTTTCTACTTAAAGTCGAGTTATAAAGCAACAATATTTGACTTTATAATTTGTGATTCATTAATGACACATTAAAATAAGTTTTAGAAACTGTCTAATAACACTTGATGACTTGTTTAAAGTTACATTAGAAGCTTGCAGTTTTCTTATTCATTAAAAAATAAAGTAAATTCTGTTGCGTAACTACATTTAAATACATTTTATATGTATTATGCATGTACTGGTTCATAGTAATGCATTATAATGGGAAAGTAAAATTATGTGTTACATATGTTAACAAAATATTTAGTATAAAACATTTTACAAAAGATTGGGTACATTGAGACAAATTATAAGTAAAAACTATTTGACAAACTGTTGTGATAACTGTTTTGTTTCTCAAAACTATTATTTATGGGATTTCTATTTCTAAATGCATTAAAATGTAATATTTATATTAAATACAGCACAGAAGTAATCATATCTATTTTAAAATATTTACTTAAATTAATCATAGCTTTTTGTAAGGGATAGTTTGAGAAAGGAACTAATATGTTATAAAAGTAAATAAGAGATGATCCTAGCAAAGAATATTAAAATATTATTTTTCTACTGAAACCTAAATTCTTTTGCATTTGTAAGAAATTTGTAATGAGGAGATCCAAGCGGTTTTCATTTCCATTTTGGTTGATCGCAACCAGATAGAAAACAAAATATTATTTTTCTTAAATTCTTTTATTCTTTTAATTAAATTCTTCAATTATTTCTCTTAAATTCCTTTGTGCTTGTAAGAAATTTGTAAAGAGATCCAAGCGGTGTGTTTCTATAATTTGCAATTGGTTGATCGTAACAAAAGGAAACATAAGAAGTTGTTTAATAAAAAAGGGACAGCATTTACTAGAGTCGCCAAAGGAATTCTCAAAAAGGAAAAAAAAAGCTTGATTTATATGAAAAATTTTAGAAAGAGAAAGATGCGTCTAATTCTATTGATACAAATAATGAAAAAGTTTGCTAAAAATATGAAAAAATGGCAAACGAAGGATTGTATTATTTTGAAGAAAAGCTTTTATAAGTATTGTCGCGCTTACTAAATAAAGCACAATAAATGCAGTGACGTAAGAAAAAGTTTTTCAGACGCATCATATTTTGCGCATTCATATAAATTCTTTTTATTCGGATAAATATTATATGGTGTTGCAGAAGAAAATGTTGCAAAAAACGATTGTTACATTTTGCATTGCAAATCAGAATGAATAAACTGAGAGTAAAGTAATTGCTATTTCGCAAATTCGCAGTCGTAACCAACGTGTGCAATTATTTGTACACATTCTACAAAGTTGTTAGCATACTGTTTGCATATTTCTTGCATACTTGCATCTCTTTTAGCTGCATAAAAACCTGCAAATCCTAATCCACGTACATTTGTCGCAATTCTGTTGCGTAAAATTCGATTTTACGATTTCGATTTTATAAAATTTAAAGATTCAAGATTCAAAATTTAAGTACAAAAATTCATTCTAATATTGTAATAATTTTTTTAAAATCGTGAAATAAAATAAAATTGATAACTGAAAATTGATATTATGAATAAAATTTGAGTACAAAAATTCATTCTAATATCGTAATAATTTTTTTAAAATCGTGAAATAAAATAAAATTGATAAATGAAAAGACCCTAAGCGATAAAAAATTCAGGACCTTGCACCAAAAAAATGCAACTTAGAGGCCATAAATTTGACATTTTGATTTTAGTTGTGAAACTTCAAATTCAGGGGTGGATCAAGACACGTGGGGCCCCAAGCGAAAAAATTTTGGGGCCTTACAACAAAAAAGTGCAACTCAGAGGCCATGAATTTGACATTTTGTTTTTAGATTTTAAAAGACTTCAGATTCAGGGACAGACCGAGACAAATGGGGCCCTAAGTATTAAAAAATTTGGGGCCTTATAACAAAAAAGTGCAATTCAGAGCGCATAAATTCGACATTTTGTTTTTAGATTTGTTCGATTACTTTATGGAGGGTTTTTTGAACCTTTCGGGTCATTTTCTAATCAATTTTACTCAATTTTACAATATATAAATAAATTTAACATTTTGTATTTAGATTTCTTCGATTACTTTTCGATGATTCCCAAAATTTTTAAGTTAAGATATTTAAAGGCTTTGGGGCCCTTTGCTATCCAGGGCCCTACACGATCACTGACTCCATTTTGATAACATATTAGTGAGAATTACAAACTCAAATATCCTGGCGTATCCATTATTCTTTAATAATACATGTATACGTCTACAAATCAGAATATTCTCCACGAATCAACGTTACCTAAAAATTATTTTAACGTGTCTCGTATCTAATATGTTCGTACAGCATGAAATGTTCAGTCATGCTAATGAAAATAATAAAAGGGACAATGCAAAGTATAAATATTTACAGCAATTTGATACTAAAGGTCATACAAATACAGTCGCACAGATAGAGCATTATATTTAAGTGCACAAGTTATATATTTCTATCCGATAATGATTTTATAATTTTCTTTGTTACAGTTTAACTTTGTTGGAATTTTAATTGTTGTTAATTGTTGCTCTATGAAGTACAAGTTATATATTCTTTATAATTTCGTTTGTTGTGGAATGACAGCTAAGCAATTAGAGCAAGAAACAGGATGTAAAATTATGGTAAGGGAAAAGGCTCTACGAGGGATAAGAAGAAGGTAAAAGCTTTACACCGTTTACTAATTAACGCTCAATTAAAACTTGTTACAATGTTTCTTTATATTACATTTAAATGTCTCGATTCTTCTAGAAGTATTTCTTATCGATCCAATGTTTCGCACGAGTAAGAAAACTGTACGATTAATATATGAAAAGTGTTAACAGTCAGTAGTTGACCATAGTAGATGATCATATTTGGCATCGGTACTTGACCATCCGGATAGTTAAGTTTAAATAGCTCTGAGTTGTTAGATAACAGGCAAATTACAACTCAGCGTTTTATTTGAAATACAAAATATCAGAGCTTCTTAGAAGTTACTTAACACTAAGTTTACCAAGCAGTCATTTTGTTGACCCCTCTGAGAAAACTTTTTGTTAAACTTTCTGTAAACGTACCGATGTGCACGGTATATGTGTATGCGTGTGTGTGTGTGTGTGTGAGACGTCGCCATGGTCAGATCATCTTTTGTTTTCCAGTTTAGGTTCTTGCATGTAAGTTTATTCCTTTGTCCGCCTCCGGAGAAGCGCGATGTGTATCATTAAACGTATAATATATATATAAGTGAATATTGTTTCATATTAAAAACCTAACACTTTCCATTAAAATATGAAAAATAAAAAAAGTAATAAGAACTAATTATTATAACTCATGTAATTTTATTGAGGTTTGTTTTTCTACTTTAACTTCATAAATGATAGGTTAATTTATATTTAGAAAAAACTCATGAACCTAGTGTTAAATAAAGGAACGTATCTCTGGAACATCGAATACATTCCTCGTTGAGCCAGTCTTTTTTGACTCCGCTGTGTGAGCAACTGCTGTTATAAATTTCTCCTAAATTCTTATTTCATCAACTGTAGTGCGTTAGTGGTCAAATACCAGTGGCCAACAGTGGTCATTTTACAAAATGCAAACATTGAACGTATAGCGCGTAACATATAGACATATAAAAGGATTCGCTATAAAATCATATAATGAATTTTGTTTATCGTTCTTTTTTGATGTGTATTATAGTCATATATGATAGTTTGCAGTAATATTTTGCATTCTATTAATTACAGCAGTAGAATATCATTCATAGATGAGAAAAAAATTGTTTAAAATTAAAACAAACAAGTTACGAGAATGTTTAAATGAAACGATCTTCAAATGATCATTTTTCTTCTTATTGTTCATAGTATTTTTCAAATTCTCAACTTTCTTAATGCTGATATGCTAATTTCTGATAGTTTGCAGTAATATTTTGCATAATATTAATTACAGAAGTAGAATATCATTCGTGGATAAAAAAAAGATAGTTGACGATTAGAAAAAACAAGCAACGCAACTACTTAAATGTAACAATCTTCAACCGATCACTTTTCTCATTATCGTTCATATTATTTTTCAAATTCTCAACTTTCTTAATGCATATTTGCCACCCTTTCCTAGCGAACAATTATCTATAAAAAAATACCATAAACTCCATTATATAGAAACTAATTATTTAATTTTTCATATACTATTCTAATCGTTAATATAATGTAAATTGCTATTACAATTTATATATGTACATACATTAATCTCTGATACCCATGTAAATATCTAATTAATATCTATTCCAATGTAATTGAAAAAAATGGTAAGGAATTAGCAAAACACTTGAACCGTTAAGCCGAAATTTTCATCGTTTGCTAAGTAATACATGTATTTACAAGCTGCGTGCGATCAGTGAGATAGAAATTTATTGTAAGTATACGCATAAAGTAACAGCGTCAAGACGCAAAGTTTATTTTCAGTTTCACATATTTAAAAATATCTTCACACTATTATCCGTAAACGTATTTACATTAGATGTGTGTATATTTCATTTCCTAACAAAACGGAATGTATTCAACAATTAGTAACTTCATTTAATTCACGTTTAAATATGTGCATGCGAATATTGATTTTCTTGTTTTGAATAGATTAATGCGCAATGGAAAGAGGCCAGTTTAAATGATTCAAGAGTTCGTTATTAATTTCAGCACATGTTATCATATACGTGCAATATATGCATAGCATGTTCGCAACGACAGTTTACATCATAATGGCAATTCTTTGAACGTATTCGTAGCAAGAGAACTTTCTTTCGTTACTCTTTTTAAATATAAGTTATGTTAATAATGCGTTATGTATGCATATACAATATCAATTCCTTTACCAGGAAGAGTTAAACCGAGGTAAACCAAACTGGGAACATCTGACAGATGAACTGCATGTTTTACTAACAGTTGAGGATACTGAAAATCGTGCCACTTTGAAACTTGCCAGAGCTGTAGAAGAAGTCAAGAAACTTCTTGTTCCTGTGGTGAGAAAGTTCCTATTATTAACTAATAATAATACTTAATTTCACTGTAACAATTTTTTCTCTTTTTTTTTAATCAGTTCGTTAGTTTCTTTTTACCACTAAAAATACTTCTTCTATGCATAGTTTTTATGTAAACTAGGAGAGTAAGCTCACAGTGAATGTAACCAGGCTGTTTTAATTACGCATTTAGAGGAAGCTCCATTTCTGAGACACTTGGTAATATCTGTACGAAAGTTGTCGATGATCTTGCCGAAAAGGCTCCTCGTTTCCACGTGGATTTGAACGTTAAGTTTCTTAGTCGACTTGTTACGATGTACATGCATCGAAGAGGATACTGAAAGGGTGTACGATACTCAATTTCATGTGACTGCTTTTTTAATCACTCTGTTATGATATATGAATAGTTAGTCGAGTTCGTTGAGTTTCAATAACTTTGGAAAATTTCTTTGTTCTAGCGGTACCATTCGCTTTACAGAATAGTCATTTGCCGAATAGCCAGTCATTGCAGAATAGCTCAATCCTAGCGCAACGCTTAAAATAAATTTGTGCTACTGCGCGCTACTTTTCTTTAATCAAGACTTAATTCAACTTGATACGTCCAGCATAATTCGACTGGCACATTTTATTTATTTGAGGAATTTAGTAGTGCTTTCTTATTTCTTCTTTTTTATATCACGACAAACTGGTCGAAGAAGTTACGTTCAAATCTATGGGGAAACTGTTTTCCGACAAGTTCATCGAAACACAGTAAAATAGTTTAACTCTTTATAATTAATTAATACATAATTTTCTGTCCGCTTTTATTTTTAAATGTGTGTAAATTTAGTACTTTTATGAATGAGACGTACATATTTATATATACGAAGATAGAGTAAATTTAAAATCACTATTGAACTGAATTTAAAGAACTACACGATTTACAATAAATATGTAATTATCGGAGGAGAAGCATAAAATAATATAACGTTCCAAATTACTATGATTTGTACGAGGAATATTAATACATTTCTTACTAAGTATGTTGGCTGTTGGCAGTTCAGGCTCAACCCTGAAGAATATTAATTAATATTCCCCAGAACCTAGTTAGGAAAATGGTTAGTGATAAGGAAGCATGGAAACACATTGAACAAACAATAACGCAAATTATAGTGCGTAAAAACAAATGGGACAGGGAACGAGGTCATTGATAGGCCGACAACTTGCAAATCTAGCATCTATTTACCATTTATTATTTATTATTACTATCATTATTTATTTATTCACTTATTTATTATTTATTATCATTATTTATTTATTTATTATTTATTGCTCATTATGCACTTAGTTATCAATTATTTATCGATATAACTTATTTATTTATGTATTTATTGATTTTGTGCGACAGTAATGGCAAGTTACCGACGTCCGATAACACGGTCGGTAACTAGAGCTAGCCATAGTGCTTCTGTAGGTAAGTTACCGACAGGAGATAAACCCATAGATAATTTGCCGACAGGGGGTAAATTTTTAGATAAGTCACCGACAGGTGATAAAACCTTTAGAAATACGTTACTTATATCTCGAGGTATGCAACGCATGCATAACAGTTGCCGACAGCCGGTAATCTAAGGAATAAATAAGCAAAATTCAATTTTAATGGGTTATAGTGATAAAAAACGATATATAGGGGGAACAAGTGATAAATTGAGTGGCCCTCTGAGTGCAAATAGCTCAGAGAATATACACTAATGTATATATTTAGTCATTGACGCATATATTTAGTATTATTCATTTATTTATATATTTTTTTTTTATTTTTTATTTTCATAAGTCTTCGACAATCACAGCTGCACTTCGTGTATGCTAGTGAGAATTGGGTATGAAATGTGACACTGTGTGGATGTGAGTGCGTGATTGTAATTTGAGTGCGGGATGTTGTGAGCGCGTGTTTTTTGTTATATACAGGGTTTTTCTTTTAGTTACTGCGTAACCGAACCTAACACCCCTTGGAAGGCGGCTACCCTGCGTCCCCACAGGGAGGGGCGTACCGACTAAGGGACTATGGCCATAGCCGGTTCCAAGCCCGGTTGAGAAACATAGAGGGGCCTAACTTAACTTTAGGCTTGCTCCATCTAAATCCGTAATAATCCCCCCCTCGTTCTTGGGGACGGCTCACCCCGGCGTTGTCGGAGCGCCGGGGCAAGGCGGAGCAGCGCTGCACATCTTCGCAGCTAACTGTCTCCGTCGAGCCCTCCTCCTCCTCCGCGATTTGTATCTTATGTACTAATTATGTGTTTTTTTCCCTACAGGATCAGGGCGAGCATGCACGCGAGCATGCGGTGGGCCCGCCTCCCCGAGGTTCCCCGCGGATGCCCCTGCGGCCGAACGAGACTTAGTCTCGGTCGAGCGTCGGGGTAACTGAAGGGCCCACACCGCGGGAAAACGATCGCCGCGGCGCTGCTGGGTTTTTCCTCTCCCGTTCCAAAGGACTGGTTCGCGTTGGCAAGTCGATAGGAAAATGCTGCGTATGCCCTTAAGGCGAGGTAGCAGACTCGTGTCCCTTCCCGGGGCCGGGTTCAGAATATTCTAACTTAACTTAACCTTATCCCCCAACCGGCCACCCTACGCCGGGTTGCGGGATGTTATGCCGTGAGGCGGATTCCCCGCGCCCGGGCTGAGTAACCCCCAAACTCGGTGGTGGTTTCGGTCCCCTAAAAAAAAAAAAAGGCTGACGGAGAGAATGAACTGAAGAAGCGACAATTAATGGAACCTGTTACTATCAATGGTACCTATCGAGATTCTAATACAAAGGTTGCCGCAGCAACAGGTACATACTTTAAAAGTAATTCCTTTTGTACTAAACAAAATTTCTATATGTCGTGCTTGCTTTATAACAGGATAAGCGCTTACTTTATGAATGATTTTAATGAATATTTTAAACAAGGTATGTTAACATTAATTAACTCTATTTAATACTATCTAGAATTTTTTAAATAAAGTCACTTCTCGTTGAATTTCTCACTTAGAGTTTAACACAGTTCGATAGAATCTTGGGGACAGTCTCTTGACTATCGTAGACATATTTTACACCTTCGAATCGCTGAAGATCTACGAGAAAGGTTTCTGGAAAATTAACATAATTTTGAAGCTTATATTGATTGTTATTGCATCCTATTCTACTCGTCAAGAGTAGTCCTTTAACGTTACGTATCCTTAACTAATGGTGAGTACCCAGCAATACAACAATTAAGTAATTTGTTGAAAAACCAGATATTTTTGTTAATTATTACCTAATATGTCTGTAATATTTTAATATACAAATTTGTATGCGTTAATCCACTCATATTGCATGCCGTTTGGGCTAAAATAATTAATTATCTTTAATAATCTACTAAGAATCCAGTTTATACATATATTTCATTTCTCTAACAATAAATATAATTCTATTAGAGATTTTTAATCTCATTTTAATGATTCATTTCACTGGTTTCACCTAATATTTTGACTATTGACGACAAGATGCTTTTTATAAATACATATTTGCTTGGAAATAATTATTTATATAGGATTTGTTCATTCTATTCAACTAAATTTATCATATGACATTAATTTTAAGAGTAAATTAATATAGATAATTTATCTGTAAAATAGATAATTGTAATTTGTGTTACGATGCATATACAGTGTTAGTAATTCAATAATAGACTTAATTATTTTTCATTCTTATCGTAACTGTAAATTTGTAACTACCACACATTCTGGAATAAATATTTTTCACTTTTTACGATGAATCAGAATGTTCCATTTAGCTACTATTTTGAATTTTACGTTCGAATGTATGAATTTTAAAAAGAGTGAAGGACTTAATCGACAAAATGTGAAAAATATTTATTCTAGCCATTTGTAGTCTGCTCCTTCTTGGACATTGGCAATAAGAGCCAGAAATATTGCTATTTTAGCAATCTTTAGCAATAATTTCTATTGTTAACGTTTTCCAGCAATAGAAAATTTCCATTTCAAGAGAAAACTTGAGGGAAATATGCATTTCTCAAAAAACCAGTGGAATAAGTTTAATCACTAATCAATTCTGATATGCCCTCAGAGGGGATATCTGAGTGCAAAGGGCTAGGAAACGTGGAAGTTAGAAGTTAACAATTATATTAAGAATTAAAAATAATTAAGTCTATTATTGAATTTAATAAGTTATTTTGGTATTTCTTTGCCATTTCAATATTGCATCAAAATTATAATAGATGCGGCACACACATTATGATTTGTCATTATTAATTCAATATTCTTCTAAATCTTCTGTAGCGGTCCTTCGACACTTGTCATCAGAAGGACAGCAGTAGATATATTCTTCCACAAGCCCTGACTTCTGACTTCAATTCTTATATAACAAAATTCTGATCCATCCTTAAGACTGAAACCTCCTTTCTTTTTCCTCGCATCCTTCATTTCTATCTGCTTCCATAAATATTCTAAAAATGGTTAAAAATACTTGTCATCAGGAGGATAGCAGTAGATATATTCTTCCATAAGCCTTCACTTCTGACTACAGTTCCTGTATAAGAAAATTCTGATCCATCTGCTGGGTTCCACTAGCGAGCCAAACATTGGAACCTCCTCCTTTCCTTTCCTTTATGCTCCTCATTTCTATCTGCTTCTATAAATATTCTAAAAATTGTTAAAAGCAGTAGTGTAAAAAACATTGTTATTTAATTATATTTTATAATAATAATAGCCAAATATGTATTTAAACAAGTATACATACAATGCGTTTCGAAGTAGCTTTGATTAATCGTTCAGTCTTGAATGTTTCAGCTTGTGACGAGGAGTGGAGACATGTAACAGCAGCTACTGCAGAGACACAGCGGCTTCTCCCAGGCTTGGCGACACCTATGAGAACACCCAGTGCTCCTCTGGGAGCACCGTTACCATACTCTCACCACGGCTATCTGTTCCAACAACCGCGGCATCTCTCCTGAATGGTTCTGGGCCTCCGTCTCTTCTCTCTGCTGGTGACCCCCATGGGTTAATTTACACGCCATACGCCGATTACGCCAACTACGCAGGCTTGGCAGCCTTTCCTTTCCTCACCGATTACACTACTGCTGATCATTCTGGTGGGTTGTTTGCTCGCTGATCTTAGTTGCAACATCGTTTTCACCATAAATATTTTTTATTGTTATTATTACTATAATTATCATTATTATTATTACTATTATTATTATTATAGCTACTTTTCTCGTTTAATCTCTTCTAGCTCTTCTAGCACAATTTAGTTAGACAAATAAGAATGTGCGAGGTAAAGAAAGCGGAAGAGTGAAAAAGGCATAATAGAGACAAATGAAATATTATATATATATATATCTATATATATTTTTACTTTTTATCAAGTTCTATTCTTAAACTAGTAGTCCTTAGTGGAGAATCTTCTTTTGTTATAAATTTGTATTTTTCAAACTACTACGTACAGCATTTTTAATTATTATCTTAAACGACGTGCTGTATATTCCCAATTTTTTTTTTATTAGAACAAAAAGATTGAGACAGATATTTAATCGGTGTTATAGAATATGGATGGATAATGAATAATTGGATCCAAGTGTAATTCTGTACACACGCTATGTCTTACCATTCAGGTTTTTCTCCAAATTTTGGTAAATATATTGGGCGCAGTCAAGCGATGGTACAAACAGGAGTCGGTTTCTTGTGTAACAATGAATCGAAGGTGTAGAATAATATCTTTTCATCTAAAACATATGTATCTATGCACTTACATGCAGCAGTTGATGCGTAGCGACGTCAGTTACAGCATGTTAAAACAATTGATTGTGCATTCGCAGTACAGATTTGCAATAATTTTGGACCATCGTACTTTCTTGCATCTTCTATTGGGATTTGTAAATGTAATTTTAAAGCATCGAACAAGAATTCGTGTCTTTTATGCAATATAATGGTTTTTTCTCTGACTATGATGCTCCGTCATGATGTAAAAAGTTTATGAGAGATGTATCGTTAGCAATACTAAAATTTATTCCATATATCATGCAATTTCAACTATTATTTAGCTCTACAATTGGTATGGAAAGTGTTACGATGAGTAACTTACTGAGAATAACATTATTTGGATTGATAATAGCCATTCGCAGCTTCGTATGCAATAATGATTAAACTAATTTCAATAATTCCTTAGCTGGTAAAATATCGCTAACAAAAACAGTCATTATAAGATCATAATATTCCGAGTAAGTGCATGCGTACACGATAGATCCTCAAAATTGAGATTCTCGAAAGCTAAGTTTCAGAAGAAACGAACAACATCTATTCTAATATTTTTATTTATTCTTCCATAAGAGATCATTTTTATCTATCCCCTTGTACCATCAATTCAAACGCACCCTTTATATTTCAGTTGGTGAACATCGCTAAATAACATCAAGTGGTAATCTTTATCCTTAACGATGAGATGTTCTACGATCTTTACTATCAACAGAAAATCATTCGACTTTGAGATCTGATTGAAATAACTTTCGACAACGTTCTTAAAGAAATGAGAGCAAGCGATATTGTGTATAACAGTGTTGACGAGTTATGTGCGTATTCATAGCACACATAAATTGTTAGCAGCGTTGAACAGAATGCGGCTTGCAGGAATTCTTTAAGAGTACTCCCTAAATACCATAATAAATATTTTAAATATTATATATGTAGTATAAGGTGTATAGTACAGACGCCTGACGAAGCAGCGAAGAGCTGCAGGAGGCTGAGCCGCGGAGCAATGATGTTGCAAACGTACAACTGTGTGTATATATGTGCAGGCTCGTACTTGTAGGATTAAATAGTAGACATTCTTAAGTGTTCCAGTGTTCGTTGCTATGACACACGTACCTACAATCTATCGTACGCCTATTTATTACAAAATCTCACATGTTTACTTACTTCTACTTTACATATATTATATGGTTTTCGATGAAAAATAATTATACTCAGAAATTGTACAAAATTAGCAGTAATTTTTGTCGATCGCATTAAAAGATATTCTGCTTTTCTATTCGAAGTGGACAAATTTTCAAAGAACTTTCTCGATCCCTCTAACGAGCAGTCGTATAAAGCGGCATATCAGTGTCGAGTAATTTTCATAGCTTTCCTGAGTAACTCTGGGTCAATATCTCTGTTATACTTTAACTTTTTAAATATATGTGTATTAGCGAAACTCTTTAAAATGTATATAATTGTATGTAAAGCCTTAATTTTGTCGCCCCTTTATTTCGAGGCTCTCCGGCTTGTTAGAAAATATCTTGAGGTCCCTCCGTTCGAGGATTGCTCTGCTACGGATCGCTTGATGATATCCAATCTCTTTTGGCTGTGCATTCCTGTTCCGTGGATGAAACAAGAGGGAAGTTCATTGTTTATGGAAGAGACATATGATTTCGCAATCCTAGATTCCCATCTTATTTAGGCTTCCGGAATGACCCTTCTCGTTTCCAGCCAACAAACAGCGAAACACCCTGTATGCTGTCTATTGTTTTTATATGTTTTATATGTTTATATGCACATGTATGTGTGTGTCTGTGTGCGAGTATTGCTTCCTTCTAGCTTCTCGAAACAGCAATACATAATAAAAGGAATGTGTTCTCCACTATTCAACGGAAAGATGCGTATCCGCATATGTATGTACATATGTACGTATATATATATTTTTTTTTATTTCAATTTGTATTATAACAGTAGCTATCTTATCGCAGTTGGAGATAATTATTAACCATTGGTGCTACTGTTATTACTCTTTACCATCACATAGACTATCTTTAATGTCCCACTATTATTCTTTTTATTATTAGTAGTAGTATTATCGCTTTATTATTATTGTTTTGATTATCGTCATTCTATATGTTTTATTGCCATTTTTTCTTTTTGTTATAGGAAATTATCATTGAGAGCAATGGATTATATGGTGATGTTAGCGTGAAGGTCGCAGTGGTTTTAAGATTGAGACACGAGAGTCGTTGAAAATTTGGAATACATAGTATTTAGACGATATTATTTTTATTCTAACGTTAAGAGAGTCACATCAGTCATTTGCTAGTCTTATCAGTTTTGATAATTATTTAACAGCGGATATGTTCAATGATATTATAATTTGCATTTCTAAAGCAATCGTTAGTAGCCGATAATAGAGGTATTTAACGTATTGCGAGGGCAAAATCTTAGACCGGCACAAGTAGCATTACTCGATAGACTAAAGATGATTAAATTTGTAATATTATATACGGTCTGTGTCATATTATATATTTATGCAAGGAGAAGCTTTGTCAAGCTTTGTAGCAACAATTGTTTCTGAACATTTAGATAACTTTCGAAACAATTCACACGTGCTGCGTGCTGTATATTTCAAGTAACAGTGCCAGTTACTTATTTTATACGCACAGCTCATGATCGTTCCCCTCTTTTATGGTCAAAGTTTTGTACGTTGTTCAATTTTTTACTTTTAGAGTCTCTAAAGATGTTAATCGAACGTACCAGAAATTATTCGTGCAATAGCAAATTTGTAAAAATAAATTTTAATTGATTAAGGGTACAGCTTATCGTATTCGCTTTGTTCAGAGTTCATCGTAGTGCTCGATGGAAGTATCATTAATATTGTGGCGCTCGAATTTTATCACGTGTTTCGGAACGAAACGCAGTATTCAAACACTTGCGCAGTAAACGTAAAGCTCCCGATTCGCATATACATATGTATATATACATAGACTAAATGCATATATGAACTTATCGATCAAAGGGAAAAACAAATCTTCTCTTCGTGAATGAAAAATACTCTGTTATCGTATGACAAATCATACTTATACATTCGTTACCATTTACTACACATTATAGCGTAGATCATGAATGTGTTCGATAGGTATGATACGTTTGAAAAATGAAATCTCTTGGCGTAATAGCAATGTCTAATCGAAACCTTATCTAACGATAACAATAGCTTCGCTGTTAGTTTCACATGGAAAATAAAAATTGGTTCGCTATATTTGCTCTCGCAGCAACACTTGTAATATTATCTTATCGTTATATCTTTTCCATAAGATTTTCTGTTGTACGATAATTGCAAATGGTACGTCTACTATCATTTCTTTCGTACTATTTACTGCAATGGTGCTACTGCATTTAACATGCGTTGGCAAAGATTTATTCAGATCTGAACGCTTTCATACTCAGAAATACAGTGTATATCAACGATTTAAAAAAGAGACTTCTACTTTTGAAACTTATCATGTCTTGTGATATGCTAAGTATTCTATTTGTATTATTTAAAGGAATATTAAAAGAAACGAATGTGCACACGTGCAATACGTTTGTACGTTCGATTCTGTAGTGTATTGCCATATCGATTACATACATATATAAAAATAAATAATATCTGTGTGATTATTTCATTAAATATATATATATTTAATGCAATAATCACAGATATTATTTATTTGTTATAATTTTAATATAAATAAATAAATTTTACTGTAATTTATAGAGTAGAAGTTAAAAAACGAAATAAGCTGATTTCTCGTCGAAGCAAATATTAGATTTTTGCTCCTTCTGAGTCGTACAATTCTATTTACAAATTATGAACTCTTTATTTTGTATAAATATATTTAATCAGAACATCTTCAAAGTTTCAATAAGAATAGAACTAATTAAAGTAATACATTTGTATCGTAAAGTCGAGTGGTACTCGTATTGTCTGAAATATTAAAAAATTCTACGTTATAAAGTTCGCTGATGATTTATTATGTTCTATATGTTATCGTACTACATTACTGGAGGATAGTAATTGAAATTCTTCAACACAAAATGATTGCGAACTCAATAGTTTCAAATTATGCAAAGTTAAATTTACTCTTCTCTCGTTATTTTTATTCGCACGAGAAATTTGCTTATTCTCAGTTGTAAAGTAATTTAAGGCCTTCTACAAGAAAATGAACGACTTTAAAAATAGCATTTGAAACACGAAAATACCTTTTAGTCAAGAGTAAGCCATTTCTTATATTTATATATACGATATTACTCTACTTATTGAATTGTTACATTACAAATAAAATGAACATGAAATGCACGCTTATTAAATTTATGCAGAGTCTAGTGTACAGAGATTTGGTATAATTTATAAGTAAACGTACCTACATTTCTGATATATATATATATATATATATATATCTATTATTGCATACTTTTAATTGTTTCGCAGATATTGCACAGGGCGCAGCATTTAACGTAACAATAAAATTTACTGACCGTCCATTCATCGTATAAAAAAATGTTTTCAAACGACTGTTGTTTGGCATCACAAACAATGTAATAATTAATTTTACAATGCAGCGAGCAGTTTGAAACCTTCTTTTTATGCAACGAAGGGAATAACGAGTAAGTTTTGATGGTACGATTAAGTGATTCATCCTGCGCATATAAATTATATATTTACACCTAGCGCGCACACACACGTACAGATATATTTATTTATATTATCATGATTATATTTAATTATGATTTATTAATGCTGTTTTATTAATATATAAATAAATTTATTAATTTATTTATTATGCTGAATCGCGCGTAAATGTTCGCAATCGTTCGATAATTAGAGGGGCATTGAAAGTAAACGATGAATGGCAAATAACGAAGTAGCAGCTTCATTTTGTTAATATAACAATATTCCAACAAAGAATGTTTCCACCACGTATCATGTTTTATATAAAACAAATGCTTATACACACTCTAATATCGATCAAAGGATAGTGCAAAGCAGTTGCTTGTTAAACGCAAAAGTTATACTCCATCGTATTCGCTTTTTTTCACATCAATTTTCGATCGCTTAAAAAAAAAAAGAGTAAAACCTAGATCTCAGCGGTTCTCAAACTTTTTTCAGGGCAGTTATCGAACCCGCCTCTGGGCCCTTGAGGTGGACGGTGTTTACTTTTAACCGTTCACCAACCCCAGAGGCGGAAAGTCATCTCTCCGCCGGGGGAAATTCCGGCACCTCCACTGGAACAAGGAGGATGGGGAATAATAATAGGGACGAATAATAACGCATTAAATGTTTAACCACAGTATAGAATAATAACAGGTATTAAATAGATAGATAAATAATAAAATCGTAGAGAAAATAGAAAAATAGTATATAATAATAGTATTAAGAGTAAATTAGGATTGAATAAGAATAAAAAAAAATAAGGGAGACTTGAACTCGCAAATTTTTTGATACCTGGATTACTGTGACTCCATCTATCGGTTAAACTTGAAAATACATCGCTCATTATATATAATCTAGTATGGTAAATAATTATTAAGAATGGTAAATAATGCAACTAAGCAGGGTAAATGATCAAATGCCGGTACATAATCATTGTTCGTTCGGAAAGTAAGTTGACAGCAACGTGAAGTTAGCCATCGTTTAGACATGTGTAACCGGACAATAATTTTACCATTGTCATACGCAGCGATCATATAATATTGGCGAAATAGTTTCAGAAAAGCTGAAGCTCTCCCAAAATAAATCATAATAGATAATAAATCATAATAAATTAGGACAAAATATTAGAAAATAAGAAGAAACGTAAGAGTAGTCTCGTATATAAAGCGTATCCTCGATAAAACCGGGAATAATAATTAAGTAATAGCAATGCAGTCCAGGTGACAGTTCCCTGTGGGTATATATATAACTACATCTCTCTCTGCGTACCAGAAAAATCTTTTGTTTTATTTTTCTTATTCTATGCTACATAGTATACATTGATATTCAATAGTATTATAATTGAATTAGAGTAGAAAAGAAGGAGCGCTCGCGTTGTTTATCCTGGGGCTGAGTGAAGTCATAGCGATCGTCGGTACCGGCCCTCTCGCTGCGAGGAAGGTGGAGGGTTGTCAGAAAAAAAAGGGCAGTTATCGAATCGAAAAATGCCAGCGCTTCTCAATTTCTACGTTTCAAGGTTCCAAACTGCGCGATGGCTGTTTTTTCTTTTCTTTCTTTTTAACCTTGGTTGCCCATGGCCTATAGGCTTGGAGTGTTAACAATGGAATCCACTCGTCCCGTGCTAACACCTGGACTCGGGAACAGCATCCGCGTTCGATCAGTTCACCAACCAGATGACTACCTTCGCCCTTTGCATCACCAGCCCTGTTGTTCGTCAAGTTTATATCCATCCTGTTTACTCTCTTCGTGTCTTTTAAATTGTACAGCTTTGTTTTAGTCGCTTACTTATTGTCGCTAGTCAATCACTTTTACTAGCGCCTCCTTACCGTTCGACGGGTGATTAACCCTTTGCACTCGGCTCCTTCGTTACCAATGGAAACTGTCGCTAGAACAGCAATATCTTAGCAATAGCTTAGCGATAGCTTCTATTGCTAACGTCTTCTGGAAAAAACAGAAAGCTTCAGGGAAACGTGCATTTCCCGAGAAGTTGCGCTGGAACAAGTTTGTCAAACGCGATCGCTAATCAATGCTGATGTCCCCTCTGAGGGGACGTGCCGAGTGCAAAGGGTTCAGCCTCTGACTGCGAGTTACTTAACTCGAGAAAGGATCAACCGTTTATTCTCAGCTGCGATTCTTAGCGCGCGCGACTTCGCAGCAATAAGTCCGAAAGGAATGTCGATTTTCGATACTCGATTTTCACCGCGAATGAACGAACGAACGAACGAACAGCTTTAGAGAGTTGGTTCTCCAGCTAGAAACTCTGAACAGATCGCCAACGACTCTGCCAGCTTTGTCGTGCGATCACCAGTTCGGACAGATGGCCCGATTATAATCTCGTTTTAAACTAACTTTGTATAAAGATCTGACTTTTTATTTTTCTAGTACTTTCTACCTGAGAATTATCGATCTTTTCTGGTACACTAACTTACTTATTGTTAAGACGCTAAATTGCAACGGACACTTTGGTATAAAGAATCGTTTCACACGGTGTGATATAATGCAAAAATGATGAATGAGAAAGTGAAAATTTGAACGATTCCTTGAGACACTTTAACATTTCGAATCATGCTTGTTCGAGTCATCGAATATTATATATATCCTTAATATTTTTTTTTAATATTGCGCATGTTATTAATTCCTTTCGCATTGGATATTTATTTACAGTTTAGATGGAATATTCATTACTTAAAGAGGCAGTGTACGTGTATGCGTGTGCTTTACAAAAATCAAATGATCTATAACATAAACATGCGCACAGATACACATCAAGTATATTTATATAAAAGCTATTAATCGGTACTGCAAAGACGATCGATACAAGTTGTTGTGTTCATGAATATATATTCATCGTTGAAGTAAATCATTGTTTTAATCAGTAGCGCACAGTGCGACTAAGCAATCATTTGGCTGCGCTTTGTGCGCAGAGTTTAATTTACTTCTAACAATCATTGGCGAAGAAAGCAATTCTACAAATGAATTGATCGAACACGAAGGAAATCTCATTTTTCTGTTATATCACACCTCTCGCATAGATGGTATGTTAAAAATTTCGTTCCAAGTCATCCTGCGATGTACACATTCTTCTATTTATATTAGTTATTACGAACTACGAGAGAAAGTTGCATAAAGTTGTATCAAGCTTTTAGTACTTGCTAATATATATATGTATATTTTACGTTAAATAAGAAAGTAACATGTCCCCGCGTAATAGGTGCAATATAAAATCAAAATTTGTTTCCATTTTGATATTCCTTAAGTGAAATTAAAACTATGACTGCGTAAGTTTATAGTTCGACTCAGGATAATTAATAGCTGTGTAACTTATTAACAATATATAAAATATGTAACAAGTACAGGATAAAATATAAAATAATTTTATTTTTAAATTACTCGACTGATTTGTTCATTGAGAATACGATTTTTTACAATCTTTTAACGTTCGTCAGAATATCTGCGCAGGTGTTTTATCAATTTTTAAGAACAGCCACTGTACGATTGCAGAAATAGCTTTTCGATGTTCTAGAGTGCGAAGGAATCTGAAATTTTCATTCGATTGGTGTTCAGTGATACAGCGCAGCACTGAAACGTACATTCAGCAGTCGCGAGTAGTTGGGAGGAGATAATTCCTTCAACTCGCTTTCAAATTAGAATCGCCACAAACAACATCGACTACCAAAAAGAAAAACTGAAGAAAATACCCATCCTTTGCTTCAGTTCTACTAGAAGCAGTAGCAAAGAAATGTGCAGACCAAAGCAAGAACAAGGACTGGTATCATAGACCTTTGATCTGCACTCATTCTGGATCGCAGACTGCTCATCGCCATGCGCAAAATGGAAAAATTCCATCTCCTTGATTAGAAACTTTGGGCTGATGCTTTCCAGAGTCGATAAAGGGATAATAGCTATCACTGCAATTATTCTTCTCAAAATAGTAAGTCAACGATGCCCAAAGTTCCCAAACAATATCAACATGTTGTCCGCAGTTAACGCAGCTTATAGATTGGCATCATTATATTGAAGTCGCTGAAGAAAAAACTGGTAGCGAACTAGATTTCGCTAGAGACTTTGGACTTGAGCTTGGTGTCCATTTCTAAAAAATTCTCCAAGTTTTGCTGTTTTGCTTCGCAAGGAAGTTAAACAAAAAATGAAGCCAAGACAAACATTACTATAACAGATTATTTTAATTTCAAGCCAGTTTCTCTTTAGCCAATACGCTTCTCTCCAGGAATACAGGATCCCGGGCGTGTCGGTCCCTACTTCTCCGTGGAAACGCTATATACGTCTGTAACGTAACATAAGCTAACATAACCCAACCAAACTTCTCCGTAATACCATTTTACAGGATCCCGGGCGTGTCGGCCCCTACTGCTCCGTGGAAACGCAATATACGTCTGTAACGTAATATAACTTCACCGAATCCAACCTAACCTCTCGGTGGTAACATTTTACAACATTCCTGAGGTGTCGTCCTCTACTTTTCGGTGGGTACATTATAAACGTTTATAACGTAATATAACCTAACCTAAACCAACCTAGCGAAACGGTGGTATAGTTTTACAGGATCCCACACTTGTCGGCCCCAACTTCTCGGTGGGATCATTAGAAACGTCAAAAACGTAATATAACCTAACCTAACCCAACCTAGCAACTCGGTAGTAGTGTTTTACAAGATCTCGGGCTTGTCAGCCCCTACTTCTCCGTGGAAACATTAGAAACGTCTAAAACGTAATATAACCTAACGAAACCCAACCTAACTTCTCGGTGGTAGTCTTTTACAGGATACCGGACGTGTCTTCTCGGTGGGAACATTACATATATTACGTTTTAGACGTTTCTAATGTTTCCACCGAGAAGCAGGGGCCGACAAATCCGCGATTCTGTAAAACACTACCACCGATATACTAATTTAGTTTAGGTTAGGTTATATTACGTTACAGACGAACATAATGTTTCCACCGAGAAGTAGGCGCCTACACGTTCTGGATCCTGCAAAACACTACCACAGATAGGCTTCGTTGGTTTAGGATAGGTTATATTACGTTATAGACGTATATAATGTTCCCGCCGAGAAGTAGGGGGTCACAAGACCTAGTTCTTGTAAAACACTACCACCGATTTACTAGGTTGAGTTTGGTTAAGTTATATTACGTTTTAGATGTTTCGAGTATTTCCACCGAGAAGTAGGCGCCGACACGTCCGGGATTCTGTAAAACACATCCACCGGGTGCAGTCGAATGAACTTCGGTCATTATCCGCCGCACATTGCGAAATCTGCCGGTGACATTCAGCCTATCTGCGCCTCGGATAATCTGGAGAAATAACATCGCGCGTCGCGGGCTGCCGCGAACATTGTTGCACGGGGAAATCTGCTGGTGAAATTCAGCATGTCTGCGTCTCGGCTAATATGGAGACATAATATCGCAAGTGGCGGGCAGGCGCCAACATTGTTGCCCTTGGAAACCTGCCGGTGAAATTCAGCTTGTCCGCGTCTCGGCTAATATGGAGACATAATATCGCGATTGGCGGGCAGCCGCCAACATTGTTGTACGAGGAAAACTGCCGCCGACCTTCAGCATGTCTGCGCCTCGGATAATCTGGAGACATAATATCGCGTGTCGCGTGCTGCCGCCAACATTGTTGCACGTGGAGAGCTGCCGCTGACCTTCAGCTTGTCCGCGCCTCGAATAATCTGGAGACATAGTATCGCGTGACGCGTGCTGCCGCGAACATTGTTGCACGGCGGAATTTGCCGGTGAAATTCAGCATATCCTCGCCTCGACTAATATGGAGACATAATATCGCGAGTGGCGGGCAGCCGTCAAAATTGTTGCACGGAGAAATCTGCCGCTGACCTTCAGCATGTCTGCGCCTCGGATAATCTGGAGACATATTATCGCACGTCGCGGGCTGCCGCGAACATTGTTGCACGGGGGAATCTGCCGCCGACCTTCAGAATGCCTGCGCCTCGTCTAATATGGAGACATAATATCGCGAGTGGCGGTCAGCCGTCAACATTGTTGCACGCGGAAATCTGCCGCTGACCTTCAGCATGTCTGCGCCTCCGCCAATCTGGAGACATAGTATTACTCGTCGCGGGCTGCCGCGAACATTGTTGCACGGGACAATATGCCGGTGATTTTATGCCTGTCCGCTTCCCGGCTAATATGGAGACATAATATCGCGCGTCGCGGGCTGCCGCCAACATTGTTGGACGGGGAAATCTGCCGCCGTCCTTCAGCATGTTTGCGCCTCGACTAGGAATGTTGTAAAATACTACATTCGTGAAGTTAGGTTGCTTTAGGTTATGACACGCCAGGAATTTTGTAAAATGTTACTGGCGACAAGATAGGGATCGTTAGGTTAGGTTATATAACGTTATCGACGTATATACGGTTCCCACCGAGATGTAAGGTCCGACACGCCAAGAATGTTGTCAAATATTACATCCGAGATGTTAGGTTGCCGTAGAATAGGATATATACCGTTATAGACGTATATAATGTTCCCACCGTAACGTATGCGCCGACACGCCAGAAATGTTGTAAAATATTACGTCCGACATGATAGGTTACCTTAGGTTAGGATATATGACGTTGTAGACGTATATAATGTTCTCACCGAGAAGTAGGATCCGACACGTAAGGCATGTTGTCATATATTACGTCCGACATGATAGGTTTCCTTAGGTTAGGTTATATAACGTTATAGACGTATATAATATTCCCACCTGTAAGTAAGGCCCGACACGCACGGGATCCTGGAGAACACCGCCACCGAAGGGCTAGGTTGGGCTAGGTAAGTTTATATTAGGTTCAATTTATGTATAATGTGTCCACCGACAAGTAGGAACCGACACGCCTGGGATCCTGCAAAACACTATCACGGAGGGGCTTGATTGTGTTTTCTTAATTTATATTTGTTTCTATTTATATGTAATGTGCCTACCGAGCAGAAGGGGCCGACACGCTAGGGATCCTGTAAAACACTACCATCGAGTGCTTAGGTTATGTTATGTTAAGTTATATCACGTTATAGACGTAAATAACGTTCCTACAGGGAAGTAGGGCCGACACGCCCGGGATATTGTATAATACTAACACCGAGAGGCTAGTTTTGGTTAGGCTAGGTTACATTACGCTACAGACGTATATTCCCCGTCTGGGTATGGGTCAGTATATATCCAGGGTATACCCTGCCTGTCGTAAGAGGCGACTAAGAGGGTGCATCGCTGAAGCAGATGTAGCCTCAATGATGTTCCGTGGCGATGCCGGCGGGATCTCCGGATCCTGGCAGAGCCTCCCATGCCTGCAAGGCATGGAGTGGAGAGGTGAGAAAGTGCAGGCGATGCGGGACGGGATTTTGTTGATGACCGGGCACGTCAGGGGAGTTTCTATTTTTATAAAGAATATGGAATTACGAGCAAAGGGAGTTAAAACTTACGGTGCAGGAGGCCTCGGACCTTCCAGTACCGGCGCAGTTTCGGGTGGTCAAGCGGGCTCGGCTGCGTCGTCATCTTGCAACCGTGGGACGTCCGTGGTGGAGAACCAGGCTACGACGTCTAGAGCGATTGGTTCCTTTGGGCTTGACGAGGCCGCTTGCAGGCCACGTAAGAGACATAGCGACCAGCAGCACGGCTCGTTGGACGCGGGGGACGATTGATTCGGATGATGAGGAGGGGGCACCGGACACCCCCTTCTTCTCTCAACCGGGTCCTCCTTCTATGGGAGGGAAGAAGAGAGACAGTCCCCCTACTACGATGGAGTATGTGGGATTGGCGGAGGCCAAGCGGGCTTACTTGGAGCTCTGCAGGCAGGAGCAGGCAGTCCGGAGGGAGTTTGAGCGATCCGATCTCTTTCGGAGCCCTCCGCATGCCAGCAAGAGCTCAAAGCCTCTGCCCAATGAGCGGGAGGTTATTGAAGAGATGAGGCATCGGCCAACGCCCGACCTCGGGGCTCTTATATTAGAGCATGCCAAGGAGGTCGAGCGTGTGGCCGGTTCCTCAAGGAACCTCAGTGGAAAGTTTGTGCGGCGCCTCCGTGAGAGCGCACATGCCCTCAGGCTTGAGGGTCTGGAGGCCATCCAAAGGACCCACAGGGACGGGCCGGTTCAGGAGTTGGAGGAGGCCAACGAGAGGCACTCCATCGAACTCCCGGATCTTAAGAGGCAGGTAGGGCGCCTCAAACGACAGCTTGAGTCTGCCGCGCGGGAGCAGGACTCCTGCATGGAGGTGGTCCCTTCTGCTAGGGAGGGTTTCTCCCCTCACCACGAGGGCACGGGGGGGGGGGGCAGGTCCTCCCCAGGTATTAGTTCAGCCGCTGGCGGCATGAACATGGAAGATATTATCTTCAGGGTGGGGGATCTTATGGAGGAGAGATTTGCGACCCACAGGGGGGAGTTGAAGCTCACCTTGGAGGCGGCTGGTCTCACCTTCGGGACAGCTAAGGTAGTGTGGTTCGTTGGTGGAGGTTAGGGGGGTGAAGCGGAGTCTACCCGCGCTGCCCAGCCCGATCAGCCACCGGCGTCCACACCTCCTTCGGCGAAAACCGGAAACTGGTGAGTCTGCTTTGGCGGCCCAGTCTGGGGGTGGAGACTCCTGGGCGGGGGCGGTGGGCCGTAAGGCTGCCATCTCTGCCCCGGTCTCTCCTCCGTCCTCCTCTTCGAAGGAGGAGAAGGGAAAAGGGAAGGGGAAGAAGTCGGCAGCGAAGGCCGGCTCCGGCCTCGCAAAGAAAAAGGTAGGTGGTGTGCGTCTGGGGAGCTTCCGAGGTCGGAGGCGGTGACTATCACCGTCCCGCCTGGGCGCACCCAGACGCTCACCAACGCAATGCTGGCGACGAAGAACGCCTTCGCCCTCGACGAGGTGGGGATCTAGGCGGTGAGGCCCAAGAGGGCCAAAACTGGGGCCCTCATCCTCGAGGTTGAGGGCAAAGAGAGGGCAGAGAAGGCCGACCAGCTGGCCTATCGTCTGGCCGGTCGCCCAATGAAGCTCGTCGAGCTGAGGGTGGTCGGCCTTGAGGACTCCGTTCGGGCTATTGAGGTCAGGGCGGCTCTGTCGACGGCGGGCGGGTGCCCCATGGACCGGATCACGGTCCGGCCCATTGGCGAGATGCCCATTGGCGGGAGCGAGGAAGATTTTCGCCAAGGGAGACCGTATACGGGTGGGCTGGGCTACAACTCAGGTTGAGCTGCTCAAGCCCCGGCCGTTGCAATGCTTCCGCTGCTTCCACCACGGTCACGTGCAGGCGCGGAGCACTGCCGAGGTGGGCCGTAGCACTTGTGCTATCGGTGTGGCGCTGCAGGCCACAAGGCGGCCGGGTGTCCGGCGGTGGCGTACAACTGCCCGCATTGTGCGAACTTGGGTCTGCCGTCCGGGCATCGCTTGGGTAGCTCGGTCTGTAAGCCGCCCGTCCGAAAGAGCGGGAGTGGGGAGCCCTCGAGGGCCGGCACTTCGGTGCCCAAGCGAAAGGCCGCTGCGCCTGATCGGGGTGGGGCTGCTCTTTCTCCGAAGGAGTAGCCTTACCCCGATATGTCTCCCTTTCTCAGGAGACATCATCCCCCACGGGCCGAGGTAATGAACCATCTGTTGTCACGGTACGAGTAGCAGCGCACCTGGGGCCCGAGCTACGATGGTGTAGGGCGGCCGTCTAGCCGAGTGTTTGAGCACCGCTCCACTCATGTGGAGCGTCAAAGGTGAGGCGGTCGTCGGGGCTACAGCATCTGTGAATGGGGGTTCACTGATGCATTGCACGCAGCCCGGAATGGTCGGCGATGTCGGCGTGGCCCCGACATCGTCGTGTTTAGATGTGTAGCGGAGGCATTGCCCTCCAACTTTTTGGGAAGCGGGCACCCTTCTGGTACCCTTGCACGGGTAGGGACTGGTTGTGTTCACAAGAGATTCCAGACCCTCCTCGGTAGTGCCAGGATGGCCACCGTGGGGTTTTAGCCGGTAGGAGTCTGGCATAACTCCGGAGTTCTCCCAGCTCCGGGGTATCCATGATGGACTTCCACAAGTATAAAAAAAACAACAAAAATAAAAACGCTACAGACGTATATAATGTTCCCAGCGAGAAGTAGTTGTCGACACGCCCGGGATCTCGAATTTTAATGGCCCGGTAGAATGATAAAACGGTGATTATTGGTTGTCCATTGCTGCCGTCGCGAGGTTTCAATGGACGCGATGCTTGGCGTCTTTCCAAATAATTATTCCTTCCTTTTTCGCCAATTAATGTTCATATATTTTTCCTCTCGAGATAGTGTTCTCCTTTTTTAAATTCCTTGCTCCTCCTTCCTTTTATGACAAATTATTCGTCGGCAAAGGAGAAATACAATTTTTACCTCAAATATCTATTGTTAGATTCGTATAATTTATTGCAGAGTGGAAAGGTATAGAAAGATAATTTGCTTCCTTTATATTCGATGTATATTGATGAGCAACAAAGAAATCGATAATGTTTTTATCATTCATGAAGCATGGAGATTTAGTTGATGCTTTTTACTTGATTTTTATCAGTTTTCAATACAGAAAGTATAAGAGGATTCGTTTTATGTATAATTTCGAACGAAATTCCTGATCGTTTAGACAAAATTGTATCGTATCGGGTCATTCTGGCTAATGGAAACGGAATTCTGAATCCTTTTCATCGATGCGAAATATTCTCTCTCTCTCTCTCTCTCTCTCTCTCTCTCTCTCTCGATGAGGCTTGTAAAATGTCCGAGAAATACGTGTTCGTAGTAATGAAAGCGTAGGATTCGACATGTAACGCGATAGAAGAATTAAAAGTAAAGTAATAATATTCCTTAGGAGCGAGACGCCATTCATTATGAATTATGCTGAAATGAGTTAATGCTCCTTCGATGGACCTGTTTAAATCGTTAAGCACCATTAGCGAATTGAAAGTCTGATTCGCAATGGAAAAGAGAGCTGGCGGCAAGCCGGGTGCGTATCGCGACGGATTTTCGCGAAAATTCAACCGCTTAAGGAATTTTAATGTAACAGCGGCGGCAGCTACCGCGCGCAAGCCTGTTTAAATATCCAACAGCAGCGAAGAAATAATTCAACAGCTCGGCCAAGACAAACACTGAGCGATGCGGGATATTTAGGTGAGGAACCGTGTTTGTTTTTACGAGACGCATACCGAAAACGTTGCTGGCGGGGTAAAATTCAGTTGCGCCAGTCTCATATGGGTTTCCTACTACACTCAGAAGATACGACTGGCACTGATCAAATTAAACCGGAGCGTGCTTCGACTACGAACGGAGTTTAAAGGCCTGTGGGCGCAGTGTATTAAATCCAAAGGGAGACACTGGCTGCTTCAAAATAGCGGCTGTTACTTGAGCGAACGAAGATTCCGCATAAATTAGAAATATATTTTTAATCGAAAATAAATGCGGAGTGTGATATCGAGTGAGAGAAATTGGGAAATTTTGGATAATTTTAACACGTGCCAACAGTTTCATTAAATGAATTGAATAATTCAATGATGATGATGAATAAACATCGGAGTATCCCATAATTAGTTAATTGTAACGTTACATTGGTTACTTAACCGCTTACGTCGTAAAATTACTGTATGTTCGTACGTTTCAAAGATCTCGTAAAAAAATGACCAAATACTAGCCTATTTAAGTGAAATAACAAAGAATAGACAGTAATTCTACATTAAGTAATAGCACGATCGTTGTTACACTTAATTTCGTTCGTCGAAAGATGATCTCATCCTAGTTTGCAACAAGAAATAATAAAAGAAGTAAAATTTGTAGATTTTGTGGGTCAGGAACAAGTATATACATATGTGTATCATTCCCTGACGAATCGATGGATAAATAATTGTTCATTGTTTTACGTTGCTCAGTTTGACATCATTATTATCCCCGCCAGTTGGCGTCATAATAGCTGTGAACAAGGATGATGTGGTCAGAGACCTGGGAAAGTCTGTAAATAATTTATGCGCGTCACATCAACATGCAAGCGTGAGTACGTTACTATAAGCAGTTCTTCCGTTTCTATCTGCATCAGTCCTTTGTGCGGTTTAATCGAATCTCTGGTGTCTATTCAGTGCGCCTTTTAATTGCTCCTGGTCATCCCATAATGGGATGCAGTAGGGTTGCAGTCCTGAATCTGCGATGTCAACTCCTCTCTAATTCGAACGACTTCTGATAACGACTTGCGATAATGAATGAACGTAATCTCTTTTTCGAAAGTTAGCGAACTATTGAGGAGGGTTGGTTAATTATTCGGTGCGCTATTGATCGCAGACGCAATGAAGATTAATCGAATGTTTTTTGCAAACGAATACTTTACGTGTGCTTCTCACTATTATTTTTAAACGTAATTGAGAGATGTCTGAAATTTGTCTAATTTCTTAAGTTAATCTCGACTCGACTCGATGGTGGTACACTAATTATTAGCTATAAGTGAAGGGATATGTTAATTGGGGAAAAGGGTTATGTCGCGAAAGTTCTCGATGGTTTCCCCAGCTGTCACTTCTGAACTAAATCTAATGGAAAATTGTGCTAATTATAGCAATCTTCTAGCTATCTCCGTTGCGTCGTAAAAGTTTAAAGGTTGACGACATCCTTTACGCATCTGTTCTCCAGGCGTAGTTTACAACACCGTGGTTTCGCGAAACGTGGCCGTTTCTCGGGCTGGATATTCATTTTAAAGCCAGGATAACTTCAGTGTCTACAACACTTTTTTCCCGCGACAAATGCGCGATATTGAATTGATGGACTTTAGAAATCCATTTCCTCATGCTTCGTACTTACTGTTTCGCATTTAAGCTGTAACACTGAAACAATCTCATTCTTCGTTCTTTTCTGCCTTTTATTATACCCGCGGCTGAAAGTAGTTTCTATTTTCATTGCACAATACGCGGCCATATAAACAGGCTCCATTATTTTTTCTTTCGTACGTTCTCCTTCTTTCCGTTCGTTCTCTCGTTAATTTCTGATATTGTTCTCTGAATATTTCGTGAGCGCCGACTGCGAAGAACCACAAAAACACAGAAAATAGAAATTACAACAAACCCTTGTCGTTTCACTTTCCTGTGTTTCGATTTATCAGTGAAATTTCGTACTTGGCAAACAGGAAGGTCGTAAACGGCGTTTGGTCGCGATAATTGCTAGAAACGAGCGATTCGCTGCCAGCATGATTATTTTCCCGTCCCGTTTTCACGGTTTATCGTCGCAACTGCAAGAAGCATCTGGGCTAACGATTCAGGAAAATCGTTAGGTTGTTTTAATATCGCGACTTTGCCGCGCGTCCCTCTCCATTAGCGCGCGAAGTAACACTCTGATGTCATTAATGTATTTGTTTAATTGCCTAGCGGCAAACTGCAGGAATGTTTGAAAGTCGCTTTGATTCTTTTATTCTAAATCACCTTTAGTTGCTGGTATATCGGCTGAGCAAACATTCAGAATGCATAGGATAGAGTCCATAAATTTCAATGCCGTTTTGCAATGTTTATGAAACTCACGATTGAACGTAGCTTCATATAACTCGAGATAAAAGTTTTTTCTTTCTATTTGATTTTCTGCAAAAAAATGTGCGAAACAACAAACATCCATTATCAATCTATTTCCGCGTTCAAAATTCGACGGTCTCTCAAGGTTTTTAAAAATCACGACGAATTAATTCCTCCAAGTCGACGGAAATCTACTCGAATTTCTGAGGGTAAACCGTTTCACCTCCTGCGCAACGCTCAGATCGTTAGCATACGAAAACCGGAGAAAACGTAAGCTTAGCGTCCTCGTTATTCTCAGTTACTCACCTTTTATGAAATCCACCGCCATCTCCAGATCGTACGTGTCCTTGTCGCAACCGTCAAGGATGTACGCCCCGATTTTCATACACGGCAGAATGCCCTCGCCCTCATTGATGTTATCCAGGGTGTAAAGCCTCGCCTCCAATGCTTGTACTCCGCCCTGCGGCATAACAGGGCCGCACGTGATCGGGTCCTGCCTCTCGTGCAACATCATTAACCCTCCGAGGACCAGGTCGCCCTCGACGACCGCTTCCTTCTTCACTAGTCAGGCAACGAGAACGTGCGCGTTCGGGTCCATAGATCAGAACTATCTGCGGCCGTATCGAATCAGATGATGAGTTTCCGGGTTCTCGATCCGGAAGCCACGCTCGTGGCGCGCTCTCGAACGAGCTCGATCCCTTTCCGCGTCGATGGACCAGCCGGGGTCGAAAGTCTCGGCGAAGTTCCCTGATTAATTTTTTCACGACCGATCGACTCTCTATTGGAGTAATCGTCGCTGTTGTCACGCAATTTATTGAGGAAAAATATATAAAAAAAATTTTATTTCTTCAAACCGTAGTTTGAAGTATCCAATAATATTACAATGATATTACAATGTTATTAACAATAATACGAAGTATAAGTATCGAAGGTGGAATTTAGACTGACTCTGGTTCCAAGTTGAGCGGTTTTTATATTTTGCGGTTTCCTTTGTTTGATTTGGGAGTCACGTAGTCCATTGGTGTCGTGCGCAAAAGATATCGGTGTTGCTTGTTGAGAAGCATCGCCTTATTAGGATGACTAATGGGAATTTTTGATGTCACACCGTCGTCGTCGAGTCGAACCTGCTCGGAGCTCAATAATCATCTGTCGCCCGGCTCGCTGTTGGCCGAGCACATGTATATCAGCAGGGTAGGTAACAGAAGCTTCATGACTTCATAATTGTGAATGGTTGGGCTTGCGAACGGCTTCACACGTTGTCCTGTGTTTGCGTTGGGTGGAGGGTTCGAGTGGAACTTGCAGTTCAGAGCGTCTACGGTCGCTCCTCAATGGGAAATCGGTGGTCCGCTCTCTTCAAGTCCATGGTTTCTAGTTACATTGCGTTGCGGCGTTGGATAGTACATCGCGATGGTAGTCGATGGTTTTGGAGCAAGAAAGTTCGGTCCATTTCACTTTCGCCGAGAATTCCGCTGGTCTGGTACTAATTGCCGAAGTTCTGCGATCGGGTAAAGAAACGAAGAGTGGAAGTTGACACGGCGCTGCGGAAGTTTAGAGTGATGAATGGGTGATCGTGGATGGTGACTTGTTTGCGGGGTAACCGGTGTAATCGTTCGTTCCACGTGGAACTGTTGATTCGTTTGGTAGTCTCGTGATATTCCGGATTTACTCGAATGTCATGGGAAATTTCTACCTAGCTTTGCTCCTCCCAAGAGAGCTCATCGGGAAGGAAAGTAAGCAACATTTCCTTTTGGCCACTGTTCGTTTGCAGTTACCCCTTTTTCGTCAGTGGTACGGTTCCTGTTTGCTTCTAAAACTTTTGTCACAACTACAAATGTTTCTCCTAGGTTTGGGATCCTTATTTTTCTTTCGCAAATATTCGCGAAATCGTCTATGTGTCGCGACTGCTTCTCGATAAAATTCCGAGTCGAACTTGAGGCAGGGCAATTTTCTTACGTTTACATATCGACGAGATCGAAAGTCTACTTGACAACGCCGCGCCAGCAGCCTCTGAACTATCGGGATTCTTTGATTGGATAATTTCGTCGGAGAATCTACAGGGCATGGACTAGTCGTTGCCAAGACAGCAAAAGTGTAAATTGCTTCCGATTTGCAACGAGCCACTTGCGTTCCGATAGCGATCCGATCGCTTCGCGAACTAATTAAAAACTTCGACACGTCGCGCCCTTCTTGGTTCTCGTGTCTTCGGTGGCTGGTGGAGCTTCCTTTCTCCGTTCGAATTACCGTTTATCGCGCTCGCGATAATTCGTTGCGAGGCGTACCTGTTGCTCCGCGGTGGTGGCCACGAAAATCCATTTCCGTTTCGTTATGCCTCCCTCCCTTTCTCGTCGCTGTGATTTTTGGACCGCTCCCCGTGTTGTTTCAAACGCGACGAACTGTTACGCAGCGCATTGTAACGAGGGATAAGGTTGCGTTACCTGTTGCGCCCCTCGACGAGGAACCGTTACCTGGTCTAGCGTAGTTTTGTCCGACTCTATCTGGAATCGGATCACGGATTGTCTAGGAAGTAACTCGACAACGATCGATATTGAGAACGCGACGCCTTGCACCGTTGCCACTCGATGGTTCCAAGTGGCGCTGACGGACGTCTGGATGGCTACTCTGTCGAACACCTGACGAGAGCGGACGTTCGTATTGTGGGCGTTCGAGGATCTTTTCTATGAGATTTATTCGATGTAGAATAGTGGAGTGGTTGCTTGGGATATGTGTCGGTTTTAACACTTTTCAGGTTCGAACCGTGTACAATTTTGACAAAAGCTATAGGTGTTGGCGAAACCTGTGTATAATAAATGTAAATGACGCATTGAGTAATTAAATCTCACGTTCTGTAGTAATTGAGAATCAAGCCACGGATGGTGGTTAATAATGCGATGAGTTTGTGCTGGATTCGAATGGCACAAATGGCATTGTCTATTGCTGATGAGACTGTATGGTGTACAGTGGTATTTACATATTTTTTTTGGATCTATTCTATTGGTGATTACTGATTTAGTTCAGGGAAGTGAGTGATTAGAATTTCCAATCTCTACAGTTTTTAATTTCCATAATTATGATTAATAAAGTTTTTAATTCTCAAATTTTAACTCATAATTCATCGCGAAATCACGATTGGAATCGATCAATTTGGAATAAACGGACGGATATTTTATTGTATCTTTTTGGTACTCGCTATTATTCTGTGGCTAACTGGAGATGGTGTATAATTAAAGTAAAAAGTTCCCGAGAAAAAGTTTGCTGAAGCACTGTTAGTTTCTGTTTCAACCGGGATGAATAGAATATAATATTATATTAGAGTTTCGGAATCTCATTGAAAAACAAAGAAGTCTTTCCGGATACCCATAGGCTTCTTTCTTTCATTCCATATTGTCTGTTTGCCTATTTTTTCCTTTTTTCGTACAAAACTTCATCACGTTGAAAAAAACGATGATTTTGACATGAAAATTTATATGACTTTCTAAATGATTTGGTTAAACGGACGTGAAAGAGAATAGAACGTTGCAGTGTGCACATATCAGTTTGTTTTTCCTTCGAAATTAATCTCAATTAAATTAGAAATAAGTGAAGACTTCTGCCGATCAACAGCATTAATTGGTTGTGGGAAAACATTCGTATAATTTTTACTGGATTTCTTATTCCGCTAGAATTGTCAAATAATACATTTTTATCGCCAGAAAATACCTTTTAAAATGTAAACATTTGTTATTCGCAATTTTTATAAAAATTAATTTATCAAGCTAATGTGTGGTGGATTATTGGATACAGAATGGATTTGCATCCTGAACCGACAGAAACATTTTTTATGGTTGCTTCCAGTAATTATCTCTGAGCATTCTGGAACGAGTGATTTATGAATGCGTTGAAAAATGTAAACCACAGGAATAACTGGTCCACGAGACACGTCTGTTCATTTCTCTGAGTTTGGGGATTATTTTTTAATCTGATTTGCACGCTTTGTGTAGTGTGGGCTTGGTTCACGGTTGCTGCACGGTTCCGACTTTGAAATTTACTTTTTTTGAACGGCTTCCTGAAAATATTAATTACAAAAGGCATCAACAATGATATGGAAGCTACGACTAGTTTCACCGCTTCCTCGGTAATTAAATTTCTAATTAACAGATCTTACGCTCGAAGTCTCTAATCTGATCGACTACGGTCAACGACGGATAACATCTACATTCCTTCGTTCATTACCAGAATATTGTACCGTGCTTCCGATAACGCTATCTCGTAAATGTTATTCGAACCTACGAAAAAAGTTTTCAAACAGTATCTTTTCTTTTTCTTTCAGTTTCATTGAGACAATTATTTACTAGTTTACGGCGCAATTACTCTCGCGATAACGTTCTCGCGTGCGCGACAAGCACAGAGTCGCATAAATTGCTATAAAACCGCGGTAGCTGCCATTTAACGAACGTGGTTTTTCAGTCACCTCCGTCTCGTCAAGCTGTATTTCCAGAGAATTTCAGAAGTAATCTTCCAAACTGTTTCTCGTGTTATATCATGTGCTAAGCGTAATCGCATGGGGATTAGTTTCTGCCCTTCGCCAGTGTTTCATTTTTGTTTTAAACGGTCTTTGTTAAACAATGTGTTCATTCTTTACCAGCAAATGAATTTCCGTAGTTAATTTCTTTTTGCTTCTCGCTCGAATAATTTTTCCCCCCGTTTTATCCAATGGATCGATCGATTACACCAGTGCCTTCAATGTACTCTGTTATCAGGGAGATATTTAAACGATGCTTACGATTTTCACATCGGTGACGGAACACCACTGTGACAATGGCAATATCATGAAATCGTCATAATTCTCTCGCGGGTAGGAATTAAGGAAAGCAAGAACAAAATGTACAGAAGAGAGGAACGGAAGAAGCGGAAGTTTTATTTATTCCGCCGGTTGTCAGCATTGGCACTTTTAGTCTTGTAAGAAGTACTTTGATAAATTATTGTCGTCGCAGGTAAGAAGCTAATCCCGTGATGGCCGGTATGCGCGTGTGCGCGTGTCCCATGTAGATGGTCCGAGAGCGAAAGAGGAGGAAAATAACGAGACCGGGGTTGTGTCTTTTATTTATTTCTCGAAGAGTTCCCGGAGGGAGGCCCGACGCGCCAGTCATGACGCTGGGACGGTCCTTCGATGCGACTTTTTCTGCTTATCTGCTGTTTTCTTTGGTAATGTTCTTTAGATTGCTGCAAAAGTTGGTTCACGGGGAGGCTGGAGGTAATAGGAGACAAATTGTAGAATATTACGATTCGGTTAAGCGGAGCAGGTTACTACTCGCAGAATGAAGCTGCAGAATTTTCCCTTCTTCGGTTCATAACTTCAGTTCTGTCGCCGAGATAGAAGAAAAAATTTGACGAGCAATTATAAATTTCCAAGCCGTCACGTCGCGAGTTGGGAGTTTCATATCAAATCCACATGGAGCATTACTTACTACGCGTTTCGGCGTTGCTTTGTGTTTGCAACCAGTGCGGTTCTGTTTCGTTGTCCGAAAGTTTCGCGCATTGCGTTCTCATTAAATTCAGGCATCGAAGTTAATCGGGTTCGTAGCGATTCCCGGAACAAGTTTCCGCAACAGGAACGAAAAGTGAGGGAAAACTGATGCGAGCCATCCAATTATAGCGGCGGATCGTGTAGCTATGTCGGACAAGACGCGCGATTATCGGGTTTGTTAAATGGCGGACCGATTCATTTTTCGAAGAAGAATTTCCCTTTTGACGGGTGCGTGACAGTTATACGACACGTAGGATGCTTTTTCATGGAGCCAACACATCGATTCGAGCTGCTTCTCGCGTTGTTTTACTTTGACGTTCCTCTTTTTTCGCTCGTTCCCCTTTTATAATTATTCCTTTCATTGCATCACGCCGGATCGCTCCTTCTATTGGAAACTTGTAATGGGTGCGGTAGGTTTGAAAGGATGCGAGACCAACATCGCAGGAAATGCCATAACGGTGTTGTTCGGGCATTATATGACATAAAATGGCACTTCCGTATATTAAATTCCCATGTTGCAAAAGGACGGAAATTACTTCAAAAGCGAGTTCAAGCTCCTCCTTCTTTGGCCTCTCCGTCGAGGCTTTAATTTCGTTTTCCTTTTGGCTCGAGTAAAACGGCGATGTTTGGAATGGAACTTGGAACGAGATGGATACACAGGAATAAAAGTGAATGATGTGTAGTAAGCATCTGTGCGGATGAAGTATGCGATGCCGAAATACATCATCGGCGACGTGAATTTCATTGGTTCCTCTAGACTCGATGAATCTCCATATCCCTTCCAGTCGATGGTGAAAAATAGGAGGACACGTGCAAGCGTTAATCGTTCCTTCACTAAGTTTCGAGAACTGGGCGCCCAGAACTCGTTGCAGAGTACCTTATTAACGAAAGCGTTCGCTTTTTGCCTGCGATATCCTAAGTGAATATTATCCCTCGCAACAAGCAGAGAGGCGCTATATTTACACGATAAGGAAAGTTTATGAGACAATTTTCTTCACGAACAAGCCACAAACTTCTGCGTAATTTCAGTCCTTTCCTTTCAGTGGTTTCGTTTCTTCTTTTCCCCTAACTTTTCCGTCCCATTTTTTAATATTTAGCGTCTAGTGGTAAAAAACCAGAAATAAGTATCTACACCTGAGACATCTCTCTGGGAAAAGAAGAAATTTCGCGCGATCATTGTATCCCATCGAACGTTACCCAAAATAATTCGTGGATTGATGGTTAATTGAACGTTTAATTGACCGTTTCCTTCAGTGGACAAGGTTGCTTGTATCTTATGTAGTCGGATTATCACAATTAAAACGAAATCCGATAAGGGCGATTCGATCTTTCAGGATAATTGATTCGATGCGATTACTGGGAGGGCTTTCTAGACCGTTGAAAATTCCAGGTTCGAAATGTTACAGGCATTGTTGCATTATTCATCGAGGAAAATGCGATGAACGCGGAAAACGCGTAGTCTAATTTCAAAGAGCAAATATCTGCAGCTACAATCGAAGTTTCATTTTTTTGAAGAAACACTTTCAAGTCGTAGAGGAGAGGTCAGAAAGTGGAGAGTCACGGCGCGTGGGCGGGCGTAGAGAATATTTGTTCAGATTGCTGTTGTTATAGCTAGGCGAATTAACTTTTTAATCGCCGCGTGATAAAAGAAGATAACGATGGATGAATTAAAATCTGCATTTTAACAGGTTATGAAATGACTTTGCTAATGAACAAGTTTGTATCTTATAAATATTGAAAATCGATAAACGCAGAGGCAGGGACTAATTGCAGATTTAATTAAACCCATGATAGGCGTAGCGAGAGAGCAAAATTTTCGGGGCAAGCGATACAACTTTCATTTTTTTCTTCTTCTCACTTTCCCTCGAACAAAACGTATGCGGCGAAACCGACGAGTCTGTTCGATTTCGTCGGCACAAAGGGTGTATGATTGTGTTTGGTGGTTCTCTATAAATTGGTTACAACTACCTTTAAATATACCAGCATCGAAGCATCGTCGATCGTTATACAACTCTCGAGTCGTATAGGAAATGCATATAAATTCTATTATACTGGGCTTCCTCTATTACACTAGGCATCCTTTATGGTACGAGTTTTCACATTTTCTTCATAGTTTGCAGCATAAAAATTTAATGCAGTCATTTCGAATTGGCTGCGATGTGAAGAGGTGTATCACTTTAGTTCGCAATATTACATTCTTCAGTTAACAAGAACGTTGCTGAAGCAGGATGCTTTAATTTTTCAATAATGAAATTTTGCTTCTTCTTATCGCCTCCTTTTAATTAAATTTTATTATTCTGTAACGAGGCATCACTCGTTTCCCTCCGTTGAAGCTGTACCTCTTTACCTCTTGCACTTCCGGCTTATGAGCGAATTTTTTCTCGTCCGTATTATTTAACGGGTGTTTATTAACATTCACTCGAGCTTCTCTGTTCGTTTTCAGCGTCACCTTAAAGTTCTCTTGAGCTTTCGTCGTTCTGCTCCCAACGGTTATGAATACAAACTGCTCCTTCTTTTGTTCTGCAGTTCCTTGAAAAACGACTAAATTCGCAATTTTTCCACCTCATCCGCTTCATAAATACAGAATATACCATGGTTCTTATTTCTTTTACATGACTGGCTACCTGGCCGTCTCAAGCGTCGACGGTTACACGAAAAATCGTCCAACAGAGGACGAGTCTTCCACTAGAAGAGATGCTTCCGCGTTTATGGAATATCTGAAGCATCGTTCACGAGTTAATGAGTGTGAACGAGAAATTTCATCGCTCTCTGTGCCGTTTTCCTTCATACTTTTTTTTCACTCCGTCTTAATTAATGGTTAATTGACAGTACCGTTGCGTCTCGTGCTCTTTGATATACTACGTGAAACATCATGTTTCTGTTTCAGCAGGAAACTCGTGTACGGTGACGCCTGATCGCTGCCATTATTTGTAAACATTTTTTTTATGAATAAAAAAGAAGATACGTTGAATATTAATGCAATGAAATTGGAAATTCTTCCCGGAAGCGCGGCTAAAAACATTTCCAAGCATCAGTGCAATAGAAATTATGACACCGCATTTGATCTGCAACGGCTACAGTCACAACAAATCGAGGAAGCTTTTCCATCAGGAAATAGCAATTTCTTCGTCCTGGAATTTCCGTTAACACGGAATATGAATTCTCTCGAAGCTCCGTTTCGTAATGAAATCGATGGCTCGATCCCAGTTTTTCTACACGACGCTCCACGAGTTACAAATTAAATTCCTAAAATGCTACGCGAGAGGGAATATTTTAAAAACCTAGCAACCAACTTAATTTATCATTTGCTAAATATTGTCACCGTGCTTTTTAAGTAACGTAGGGAAGGCGAAGTACGAACGGAGGCGGAAGAATAGAGGAATGCATCTGGCAGGAACATGGAACTATTTCAAAGTCGGTTTACAAAAATATATACGTATCAGAGAATCTGTAATTTTTTTCTCATTCACCATTTTAATCGATTTTAGTTTTTTTCGAAATGACATTTATATCGTCTGATATGGACATGCAAACGTACTGAAATTTTCAACCGGATAAACATTGTTTTCAACATTTCAACAAGTTTTTACTAGATCGTGGCATTGCTTCGATTTTGATATTATCACCCCCCCCCCTCCCCCACTTGAGTTGGTCGCTTCATGAAAAATGGAGGTTCTAAACCGTTTGTCCAGAAGTAAGTCGTGACAAATTGCCGCGCCCACTATTCACAAAGCATTATCTACACGTATTTTCGTGCACCTTCTGGCCAAACGTTCATGTTTCATCGTGGTGAAAATTAATGGAAATTTAATATCAATCCCCGGGTTATAAGCGAATAATAGAGCCAATAATCGCGTGGGAACGTCGAGAAAGATATTCGCGTAATCGAGCGTCTACGTTGGACGATATCAATTGGAAATTTCTGCAAAATAACGAGAATTCTCGTTAATTTATACCCGCGATTTCCCTGATTGTGTTTATACGGGAATATAAGCGTTTCCAATTTAACTAGATAAATTATAAAAATCGTTCTCTAGGGATCGTTCGACGGTGCCGACGTTTTCCTTTTCTGTGCAAAACGTAATTAAAATTGAAAAGCGATTCGACTAATTTTAATAGGAAAGTTAATTATCCACGAATAGCTAGAACGAGGAAAACGAAAAAGCTGTAAACTGTCACGTGCAGAAGGAGGTCAACGTGGTATTACAATAATCATATGCTAACTCAACTAACTTGCCGTTATATTACATTTATTACCATCGTACCTTCCTGTCGTTATTAACTTCAATCTGTGTAGTTTAATAAAATTCACGTTCAGTAAAGAATTCATCTTCGACGTTTTCGAGAACGAAAACGAAGGAAGCAGCGTATTTGCCATGTTCCTTTACACAGAAGAATTTTATATAGTCGGTGCACTGGGCACAAAAGTTTGTTCCTTTACACGAATGAAGCACACAATGTGCATACCATGATTCCTTTTTCATCTCTCTGTTTTATTCAATTTTAGACGGGGTTTCCTCGAACGTTTCACGATATCGTAGCCAACCAGTGGGTTATGAGAGAAGCTTTAAAAAAAAAAAACAGGAAAAAAGAGGAGGGTCGGAAAAATAAAAAAGTGGAAAACGCTAGGCGAGAGTGGAATAGCAACACCTTCATGTCTGCGTAATATCCGCGTGCAAGCGTTTTAAGCGCTGCCCATATATTGCTTGGAATATCAACGAGATTGCGTCAGCATGAGTAACTGGGTGGAAAGCTTATTATTTGCTTTGTAAACCATTACTTTGTAGCGAGATTAAACGTTGAGGTTTGAATGTTTAATTAAATAAGTAGTGAGAAAGGGCATTGCACCGACGATAGACATTCGCGGAGTAATAAAGCGTGCTACTTATTGAGCTCGTACAATTTTTGCATTTATGGCTAGCGTGCTTCATGCTTAATTTGTAACATATTCAAGTTTCTGCAAAATTATGTGTATGATTGTACAATTTTTGTTACTTTTAATTTTGCTCTTGTTTGAGGAAAATTGTTGGTCATTTAATTGCCAGTCTGGTATATTGATTGATATCACTGAAAATTATAGAAAGAAGAAATGGTTTTAATATATCGGCAAAGATTTCTGAATCTAATTGAATTACGCAAATAGTTGTAACAATTCGAGTTTCGTGAAGATTTTTAAAAGTTATCAGATCTTGATATTGGAGAGATTGTTGTTATCGGTAAAAGATACGAGTTAGCAGTGAAAGCTCTGCTGCTTCCCTTACGACTATGATCAAAGTACGATCACCAAAGTCGTACAATTTTACTGTCTTTCGAAATGTTACCGATTCAGCACGTGGCTCCAAATAGGTACCGAAAGTAGCAATAGTAATCCCAGTAGATGCATCTTGTCCGATATAATAATAAGCGAATGATTAAGAAGTAAACTCGCGAAGAATAACAATAATTCTCTTTTAAAACGTAAATCTAGCTTTAGTTTACACAAAATTTATAAATAATTATTACCGATAGTTGTGAGTAATCGTTAAGAATATTAATTGGTGAAAAAATTGCAAAAATCGGCCGATTTTAGCGAAAAATCGATGTAAAATTGAAGCACAGGAGTGGGGAGCCGCGGTTATATAAAGGGCACTTCCGCTAATCTAATCAGTTGTTCGATAGACGCAGTATCGATCAGAGTTCCTATTGGGTCTAGTTTATGATGATGGACAATGGCCAACGTGTTCTGACGGTGGTGGGGAGGGACCACGGAGAGAGTGCTGACCCCCATGGTGGCAGACAGTGGTCAGCCTGATGACCCCTTGGTAGTGGACAGTGGTCAAGCGAGCTGAGTTGATGGTGGTGGATCACGGAGTGGGTGCTGATCCCCATGGTAGTGGACAGTGGTCAGCGAGCTTAGTCGATGCTGGGGGATTACGAGAGGGTGCTGACTGCATGGTAGTGGACAATGGTCAGCTAGCTGAATCGATGATGGAGGATCATGGAGAGGATGCTAGCCGCTGATGACGTCACTTGTCTGCAAACGGTGAGTTTGTACAAATCGAATTTTTAATTAGAGGTTGTGGGGTAGATGAGGTAGCAGCAGTAGTAGTTTTGATATATACTTGAACGAACTGGAGGGCTATCAGCTAGCGCATTCGACTGAATGCTAGCATATATAGCCCTCCTATTTTATATAACTGAAATCGGGCTTTTTATTAGTTTATCGGTTTAAAAAATGAGAGATTGTTATGTATTGAGAATAGTTTCGCGATTGAATGATTAGTATATACCGCGAACACTCTCGGGATTGAACGATTAGTTTTATTACTTTTATTAGTTTTATGATTTTTTATTTGTTTTTCTTATTTTTCAATTTTAATTTTCTTTTTGCTACCAAACTTTTGTATTTGAAGAATTTAGCTTTTTGCAATTGTTACCGAATTTTTGAAGTGTCTCCGAATTCTTGACATGTTACTGAAATATTTTTGGACTTCAGAGAATTGAAAGTCCACACTTATTATATTTTACATTTATAATAAAAATAGTTTATTAGAGTAACGATATAATAAAATAAAAATAGTGTATTAGAGTAACGATATAATAAAATAAAAATAGTGTATTAGAGTAACGATAAAAGAATTCCTAATATGTTCCGTGCGTAAGCAAAACAGCCGTGCTGCGCACCGTATCTGTATTCCATTTGTCATTACACAAGTTTAAGAGAAAAGTTGAATGAAATCTCGGTACTCCAGTGCCGAGGCTGCATGTAATGGAAGGGTGGATGGGATTTGGGTTTGGGGGTAGGTCCCTGCGTACTCATCTCTAAACGTGGAGGCAAGTACGCAGGGACCTAATTGCTTGATAACGTTTTTGAGAGGTCGGTCTTTCTAAAACGATATCGAGTAACATTAGATTTAAGAGTTAGATTTAAGAGTTAGATTTAAGAGTTAGATTTAAGAGTTAAATTTAAGAGTCAGATTCAAGAGTCAGATTTAAGTTATTTGCGTAAGGATATCAATGTTCGTTGCGACGTTCTTGTCAAGTGTCGATATTATTCCATTATTCCATACTCTGTTTTATTCCGCATCTCTTTTCGTTCGAATTCTTACTCGGTCATTCTTCGTTGGTATCTCATCTCGCTCCTTTATCTCGTACTCCAGATTTGTGTGCTAATAAATCAAGATATATTTCAAATTAATTTCTGCGTTCTTCGTAGGATCACTGAGGGATGAGAATGCATCTTTAGTTATAATTAATTTAGATTTATATAATAAATAATATAATTTTAATTACTATTGTAATGAAATTCTACAAGAATACATTTTCTCACCCAAAGTAAAAACAACCTATCCCCATTTTCCTTATACCTCTCGTTTAAGAAAACGGAATTACTAGCTGCTCTAGTGCAAATCAATTCATATTTGCTTGGTATTAATAAACCTTTCAGCTGTGTATTCGCTTGCATGTATCGCATGTTGCATGCAAGTAAGGGTTCCTGCGTAGTCACCTCCACGTGGTGGACCTGGGCCCTTGATAACGTTTTCGAGAGATTGCGCTCTCAAAAACGATATCAAGCTAAGGACTACGCGCATAAACATAAGTATAATTGTAAACTTGACGCTAGAAGTACCAAATTAGTTAAAAAGATCGTGGTTCGTAGCTTCTGATAGAGATAGATAGATTTTTCATTTGTACAAAGATTTCATAGATTCACTTTTAAGAATTTCTTATATTTCATTAACTTTACACGGTATTAGAATACTTTAACCACTAGCACTTCTAGTATTGAGTATTTCAATTGGACTACGAATAGTTTAGTTTAAGTTAATTATTGCGATCATATTTTTACGTTCGTATAATGTAATTTTAATAAGATAATCATTCCCTTCTATCCCGACTTCCCTCACTTTTATTACTAATTATACATGGTTACTTCTATCTCTCTATGGTGTCCCTTCGATGGAGGGTCGTTTGATTGTTCGACGTTTGCTGGTTTGATATTTGATGGTTAGACGTTTACTAGTTTGATGCTTGATGCTTGATGGTTTTTATTCTGATTTATTTTAATCTCTCTGTTCGCCCCTGGATCGCCGCTAGATGCGTGCGTTTATTAGTCATAAGTACACGCATATCGAAAATCTCTGTAATTTAATTGTAATCATATTGTAAAGAAATACGTTTCCTTATCCGGAGAGAAAACTAACCACCCCTTTTTCTTTCAACCTTCGTTTATTAAGACAGAACTTTTAATTGTTCTCCCGAGCGCTCTAATTTCGTGCTTCCTAAGATTCGCTTCACGTATTCGCTCGAGATTTAGATTTTAATCGTCACGCAGGGAGTCAGTCGTGACTCAATCAAACCGATGCATGTTTGCGGTGCCCATCTGGATTTTCACGGGTTCAGCCGTGGACGCGCTCACGATGGAGTCGGGCTGAGTGGTTCCTAACCCGATGCGCTGGGGTCTTTGGCCTGCTGTAAGAAGGATGGTTCCACGAGGTTCGTCTTTGTCGCAGAGCAATCCTAGTGTTGGGCCTCGCTGGGATTCAAGTGGACACCGCACTCACCGTCGGGGAGAGCGCGGTTGCGATTGCCTCAACGTAAGACGTGGCATATCTTGTTTGTGATTCGCGCCGGGTGCGGTTCGCCTAATGGTTAAAATAGAAGCACGGGGTTAGAATGCTCTATTCGGTCGCGTCGCGTATTTCATCTTCATTTTTGCTTCAACTCAGATTCTTTTCTTAACTTTAGTTTAGTTTATTTTATTTTTACGATAGAGTGATAGAATTTAGGGTATCGTACTGTAGAACCCTTTGCAAGATACTTTCGCTTTTCGAAAGTGTAGTAGAGTCATTTTAGATATTTCTCTTCGGGTAATACAATGGTATTTCTCGTTACCCCTTTCGTAAAGTCTATACTACACTTTCTAAATATCTGATAGATTTTAGAAAATGTATTATGGATTTCGCGTCTCTTAAATTCAAGTAGAGTCAGTCCTCGGTACTTTCTGTACCGAGAACACGTATTTGTAGTGGAGGATGGATGGGAATAGGGTTTAGGGATGGGTCCCTATGTAGTCACCTCCTCGTTGGTGGACTTGGCTACTTGGTAACGTTTTCGAGAGCCTGGTCTCTGAAAAACGATATCATGCTAAGAACTACGCTCGTAGATATAAGTATTGTAGTAAACTTGATGCTAGATGTACCAGACTAGTCAAAAGACTATGATGCTCATTCATTCTATTATTTCATTAACTTTGCGCGAGATTAAAATAATTGAATTACTGGTATTTTTAGCATCGAGTATTTTGCAGTACAATTTAAATTTTCTAAGTCCTTTTCAGGACTTTGAAATTTTATTTACGTTGCACTTCATGTAATAGTTTAAGATATAATTTAAATTAAGTAAAATTTTACTCTCGTGGGATCAACCTGGAATCATCGAAGGATTCTACTTTCTCTCTGGTCTTTTTGTATTTTAATTTAAATCGAATCTTTATCTGGCAAGGTTTTATGTCTGCAATTATTCACATTTTATCTGTTTTAGAGAATTTTTAATTCAGTCCTCCCTTTTGCGTAAAATATATCCACGAATTTTGTAGGAAGTGCTACTTTATCAATTTTGAATCCTATGTTGTAGAGGGTGTAAGAATTTGTACGCGATCAATATTTCGGACCGTAATGGTCATAAAATTCAATTAGATCAGTGGTCTATCTTGTAGCTCGTCGGTACCAGGATAAATCGAGACGAAGTTATCGACTTGAGTTTGCAGAGTATCACGAGCTTGCCGACAGGCGATACTTGAGCTTGCAGTGCATCGTGGAAAGCTCCACGACAGCTCCGTATCGACTCGTCTTGGTGTTTGCATGTTATCTATGCGGGATTCTAGATTTCTACAGAAGCAAATTTCGTAGTAGATACAATCGCAGCACGGAGCAGAAATTCTCCTGGCCAATATTCAATCAAATAGCGTATATGTTGCAAGTGTATTATATTCATACAAGAATTCAATTAGTCGATCAGAAATCGTTAGAATCGCGCAAAAAGCAAAGACAGAGAAACTCGCGAATTTTTTGAAACATTCGCGACATCAATCTCGAAATTTGTATTAGCATTGCATTCTCATACAGCAACTTATAAAAGGAATTCAGTAATTCAATTCTTCTGCGAGACTCTTTCATTTAGAAACGCTATGTCCGCCCTGCCGCATCTTTGCAGTGTTTGCACGTTTTGTTCGCCTGCTTTCGCATTCGTGCTGTGGTGAAGTTGTCAGTATTGATATCGAAATTGTCCCGTGGCCGATTATATGTACGACCACGCTTGTCAATTTCCCAGAAGTTTCGCCGTCGGATCGCGACGTGATCCCGCGGAAACACATGAATAATGTTAACTTTAAAAGCGAATTCGCTTTTGCTGAGGTTCGGGCTGTTGCTACGGGCATCAAATTTTAACATCCGCACTTTACTTTACCGCCGAGTGCGTGGGAAGTTGTGTTCTGCTCATTGGAATTTTTATGCCTCGTAACGGTCCAGCCGTCAGCGACTGAACGTCTTCTCTAGTTAAGAGACGATCTACTCTGGATAATTGAATTTCTCTAGCCTGTATAATGGAAGGAAACGAAACGGCAAGTATTCTTCGTTACACGGAAATATAAGAATGGCGGAGGGTAGAAAAGATGCTTTTATTCGGATGAGGCCGTCTTTTATACGCGCGTTCTTACATCATTTTTGTGCGTAAAAGAATGAAGCTGTATTGTTCTCTTTTGTTGCATCTCGATGCGTATTTAAAAAGCAGTGTCATACGTTTCTCGTGTAGATTCTGATTGTTTCGGGACATGGGGAATCCTAATTACCTGTTTCTGTAGGAGAGTGCAGTATCGTGATATAATGCACGTCTATCACGAATGCAAACTATCTCACGGTAAACTAGCAGTGTGATAGCTCTGCATTTACGATTTCATTCTCGAGGAAATTGAATTCTATAGAGCTTATCATTTCAGAATTGTCTAGTGCCGCTTCTTGTTATATTATATCTTAATTTTTATTTTAATTGAAGGCGGAAACGTAGAAAGACAAATATGACGACTACTAGATAACTTTGGAGAACGTGTATCAAAGTTAGAATCATTTTGAAGTTTCGACATTTAGATTAGCGATGTTAACTATTCAGTTGATCTTTATTGTGTTTGTGACACAGTAATAACTCAGTAGTTGCGTACGCTAATAATTTTAAACACCAAATCACTGTGAAAATGGTTCGATTAAAGAAATTTCGCTCGACACACTGTAGGCTTTACAGCGAAGCAGTTTGTGCTCTCTGAAACGTGTTAACTGGAAACTTGATTGAAGGTCCAGCCCGCGTTTTCGCTGCAGCTATCATTCACGTCAATTAAAATAGTTCTGCGCTAACAATTCGTTAAATGGTTTGCTTCAATCCCCCGCGAAATTACGCACTGGCAGAAACGTTATCCGTGTGTTGATTACATTCAGAGGAAGCAAATTGGATTAAATATCCAGTATTTGAACCTCTGGGGAGGCGTAAATCGTACGCTGCAATTAATTCATAATTATGTAATGGTCGCTAGGTCATAGATGGTTCTGTTGAAGTTTCATTTTCGTAGCGTTGAGCTTGTTAGGAATTGCATATTTTAAATTGGAAGGTGCATTTAGAATCTGAAGTAGTAATACAAATTTTTCTTTTCCCTTCCGAGCGGAGTTCTGTGGAACTTTCCGTTCGGTATCCCAACACAGTATACTCTTTTTTTTTCAAGGGGTACAATTTTTTACCAACACTTTATCGCTATAGAAGCTCGTGTTCACTGTCGAACGAAACGGTCCTAGAATCTATCAAACTTGGTCGCACATCGACAGTTGTGTAGAAAGGATAAAGTCGAGAAAAAGGTCGAGAGTTTACTGAAGAGGTCGAGAGTTTACTGAAGAGTCATTAGAGAGAAAAAACGACAATACGAATCTCCAACACAATGTATGCAATGTATCCACACTCGCTTCGAAATGAGAAAAGAGTGATAAAATGAAATGCAAGAAGTAAAAGCAATGGTTCGGTATCTCCACAGACGAATTCGTTACGTCGAATAACGCGATGTAATTTCTTTTCCCCGCGGATTCGTAGGAGAATTTCGACGAAATTCAAGTACGCGTGACGAGGCTTCTTTTAAAAGTTGATGGAACTTCCTGTCGGGTTGATTCATTTGGTAAACATGGACCTGGCGTTTCGCGGAGAACAATAGATTAACATGACTCGCGACAGAGAGGAGAGAACGGAAAAGTTGGAAGAAAGTTGCCGCAATCTCATCTGGCACCGCGCCGCGTAAGTTCGTTACACGGGCGGAATTTTCCATATAAAGCATCGCACGCGCTGAACATCTTATCGTTTCTTTGAGCTATCGCTGGCGTTAGGCACGAGAACATTTCTCCGGCGACGACAACGCGTTCAAGTTTCGGGGAGAATATCTGAGGACGCGGAGGCGACTTTGCAGCGCGGTTTTGACGGTGACGAAGCGACAGAACGAGAATTGCTCGTCTGAGTGCTTTTTCTATAGAACGTAAGTAACGACTGGCTGTATTTCCCCGCGTTCTGGTCGTCGGTTTTCGTTTTTCATTCTTATCGCGTGCTAAGAGACTTTGACTTTTTGCGACGCATGGGATTAAGATGAGAGACGTACAGATTTGATTTAAGGAAAATTAATTTATATTTCTGATATCTGTATCCCTTTTCCTTCGGAGCCTGCAATCTTCAAAACATGTTGCAGTCTCATATTTACATTCCAACGTTAATTGTCATACGTATTCACGTGCACCGTGTACATTTGTTATTTAGTTTCGCAAGCGTTTCTTTCTTTGCGCACTTGAATATACATTCGTTGCAAATAATTGGCGTTACATTCTCTATGCGTTGAACAAGTAAATACCAGTGTAATCTACTAGAAACTCAAATGAATTTGGCAACAAAGGGCCTCACGAATGTAATAACGATTCGGCTATTTTCATATTCATATCAAAATTCTCCAGCGGTAAACGAAGATCCACTGGAACCAGAGATATTTGCTTCGTGTTTCATCGTGACGTTTCAGCACCGATGAAAAATGCACGGCACGATTTTACGGTGACGATAAATTAAGAATGACCACCGATCACGTTGAAGAAAACCTGGGTAACTGGTTTTGATTACATTTTTCTCGCTTTGCAACGTGATTAACTTTCTGTTGAGCGAATAGTTCCTGTTGTAAATGCCTCCCAGCAATAAAAAATTTCCATTTTAATGAAAACCTTCAGAGAAACATTCGTTTCTCAAAAAACAGAGAGGATATCCGAGAGCAAAAGGTTAATATCAGTCTTTCCGTCTGCTTGGAGATTCATCATTTCTTTCCATGGTCGCTGCTAATTGTGATCTTATCATAAGCCCACAGCGTGACCTACATTCGCGGAATTTCATTTTTCTCCCTATAATGTGGATGCATGTGATTGTATTGTTGCATTCCCGGAATGAAAAATTCAGGGTACGCAATGGTTCCGTTAGACCTTCGTGAGACGTTCACGAAGTTTCACATTGTCGATTTCGGTGGAACTTTTCGTATCTTGGAAATGAAAGAACTTAAACAAATCGAACATTCTCTTTACCTCTCAAAAAGAATGAAGTCGGCAAATAAGCGGTGTTCTTTTCATTTTTCTGATCTTCGCAAATAATTAGTAACAATGTGGTGAAACAGAACATCTTTTCCCTTTAAAGAGAAATTCAATTTTCTTAGTCATTTAACTCAAATCGTTTCCCTAATCAATAACGTATCAAGCACGTTGACAGTATTTCACGGGTATTGCTGAAACTCGTACGAATAAAAACTTCCGACGCGCGAATGCATCGCGCTCGTCAATCATAATATCAATCTACAACATCGGACACCGACGACCATTGAATATCAGCCTTCAGCTAATCAACTGACAAAACAGCACGTACCTTTGATAAAGTCCACAGTTATTCACCAAGCCGTATGTATCCTTGTCGTAATAGTCGAGAATGTAGGCGCCGATCTTGAAACCGAGTACAATTCCACAATCGTTAAGCGTGTCCAGAGTGTAAAGCATCACCGAGGCGCATCTGGCCGAGGCGCGGACATGCTGAAAGCCACCGGCAGATTTCCACGTGCAACTATTTTGGCAAATGCCCGCAGCTCACGGTGTTGTGCCCCAGATTAGCCGAAGCCCGGATATGCTGATGGCCACTGGCATACTTCCACGTGCAACAATGTTCGTGGCAGCCCGCGACACGCGATATTACGTCTCCAGACTTGCCGATGCGCGGACATGCTGAAGGTCAGCGGCAGATTTCCCGGTGCAGTAAGATTCGCGGCAGCACGCCACTCGCGATATTAGGTCTCCAGATTATGCGAAGCGTGGACATGCTGAAGGCCAGCGGCAGATTTCCCCGTGCAACAATGTTGGCGGCTGCCCGCCACTCGCGATAATATGTCTCCATACTAGCCGAGACGTGGACAGGCTGAATTTCACCGGCAGATTCCCCCGTGCTACAATGTTCGCGGCAGCCCGCGACATGCGATATTATATATCCAGATTATCCGGGGCACAAACATGCCGAGGGTCAGCGGCAGATTTCCCCTTGCAACAATGTTGGCGGCTGCCCGCCACACTCGATATTATGTATCCATATAAGCTGAGGCGCGGACATGCTGAAAGTCAACGGCAGATTTGCCCGTGCAACAATGTTGTCGGCTGCCCGCCACTCGCGATATTATGTTCCCATATTAGCCGAGGCGTGAAGAGGCTGAATTTCACGGGCAGATGTCCCCGTGCAACAATGTTCGCGGCAGTCCGCGACTCGCGATACTATGTCTCCAGATTATTCGAGGCGCGGACAAGCTGAAGGTCAGCGGCAGCTCTCCACGTGCAACAATGTTGGCGGCAGCACGCGACACGCGATATTATGTCTCCATATTGGCCGAGACGAGGACAGACATAAATTCACCGGCAGTGAATGAAAGTGCTGCCACTGCGAATTCGAACATTGAACGCAAATGGGACAGATTGGGTAATCCATAAAATTTATCCAACCATACAAATGCATTTATAGATCAAAACTCCTTACAGCCGACGATGAGTCAAGCGGGTCTTCCCATACGCAAAAGGTGTTGAACGAATAACACAATGTACAAAATGTACGGATAAGTCAAAGAACTTAAATGACGAAAAATAAATGAGTGGTGCATGGCGGTGCTGGTTTCTCCCTGCCCGCTCCCTCGGTAGTGGCTCGCCGGGGGAGTGGGATTATGGGTATTTCTTACGCGTATGCCATAAATGGCGATGTAGCATGTCCGAGCCCCCTCCCGGGGACGGGCGTAGAATATTCACCGGCAGATTCCCCCGTGCAACAATGTTCGCGGCGGCGCGAGACACGCGATATTATGTCTCCATATTAGCCAAGGCGCGGACAGGCTGAATTTCACGGGCAGAATACCCGTGTAACAATGTTCACAGCAGCCCGCGACGCGCGATATAATATCTCCAGGTAATGCGAGGCGCAGACATGCTAAGGTCGGCGGCAAGTTTCCCCGAGCAACAATGTTGGCGGCTGCCCGCCACTCGCGATACTATGTCTCCATATTAGCCGAGAGGAGGACAGGCAGTGTTTGAACGGCAGATTGCACCGAGCAACAATGTTCGCGGCAGCCCGCGACACGCGATATTATGTCTCCAGATGTGTCGGACCATACTTCTCGTTGGGAATATTATATACGCCAATAACGGTATATAACCTAATCTAAGGCAACCTAACATCTCGGATGTAATATTTTACAACATTAATGGCGGGTCGGTTCCTACTTCTCGGTGGGAGCATTACATACGTCTACAAGATTTTATAACCTGACCTAATGCTACCTAACCTCCCGGCGCTAACATTTTACAACATTCCAGGAGTTTCAGATCCTAATTCTCTGTGGGAATGTTATATACCAATAGAACCTATTATAAAATAACCTAATCCAACCTATCCTTTCAGCGATAGTGTCTTTCAGGATCCCGAACTCGTCGGCACGTACTTCTCGGTGGGAATATTATATGCGTCTATAACGTTATTTATCCTAACCTAAGGCAACCAAACATCTCGGATGTAATATTTCAGAGCATTCCTAGCTTATCGGACCCTACTTATCTGTGGGAACGTTATATACGTCTATAACGATATATATCCTAACCTAAGGTAATCTAACATCTCGGACGTAATATTTTACAGCACTCCTGGCGTGTCAGCACCTACTTCTCGGTGTGAACATTATATACGTCTATAACGTTATATATACTAACCTAAGGTAACCTATTATGTCGGACGTAATATTTGACAACATTTGTGGCGTGTCGTCCCCTACTTTTCGGTGGGGAAATTATATGCGAAAATAACGTTATATATCCTAACCTAAGTCAACCTAACATCTCGGATATAACATTTGACAACATTCCAGGCGTGTCGGACCCTACTTCTCGGTGGGAACATTATATGCGTTTATAACGTAATATAACCTAACCTAACCCTTCTAGCTCCTCGCAGGTAATGTTTTACAGAATCCAGTTCGTGTCGTCACTTACGTCTCGGTTGGTTCATTATATACGTCTATAGCGTTATATATCCTGACCTAAGGCAGCCTGACATCTCGGATATAGTATTTTACAACATTCCTGGCGTGTCGGGCCCTATTTCTTTGTGGGAACATTATACACGTCTATAACGTAATATAACCTAACCTAATACATCTAGCCCCTCGCTGGTAATGTTTTACAGAATCCCGTTCGTGTCGTCCCGTACGTCTCGGTTGGGTCATTATATACGTCTATAGCGTTATACATCCTAACATAAGGCAGCCTAACGTCTCGGATGTAGTATTTTACAACATTCCTGGCGGGTCGGCGCCTACATCTTTTTGGGAACATTATACACGTCTATAACGCAGTATAACCTAACCTAACCCATCTAGCCCCTCGCTGGTAATGTTTTACAGAATCCCGTTCGTGTCGTCCAGTACGTCTCGGTTGGGACATTATATACGTCTATAGCGTTACATATCCTAACCTAAGGCAGCCTAACATCTCGGATGTAGTATTTTACAACATTCCTGGCGGGTCGGCGCCTACATCTTTTTGGGAACATTATACACGTCTATAACGCAGTATAACCTAACCTAACCCATCTAGCCCCTCGCTGGTAATGTTTTACAGAATCCCGTTCGTGTCGTCCCGTACGTCTAGGTTGGGGCATTATATACATCTATAACGTTATATATCCTAACCTAAGGCAGCCCAACATCTCGGATGTTGTATTTTACAACATTCCTGGCTGGTCGGACCCTACATCTTTGTGGGAACATTATACACGTCTATAACGTAATATAACCTAAGCTAACACATCTAGCCCCTCGCTGGTAATGTTTTGTAGAATCCCGTTCGTGTCATCCCGTACATCTCGGTGGGGACATTATATACGTCTATAGCGCTACATATCCTAACCTATGGGAGGCTAACATCTCGGATGCAGTATTTTACAACATTCCTGGCGGGTCGGCGCCTACATCTTTGTGGGAACATTATACACGTCTATAACGCAATATAACCTAACCTAACCCATCTAGTCCCTCGCTGGTAATGTTTTACAGAATCCCGTTCGTGTCGTCCCGTACGTCTCGGTTGGGACATTATATACGCCTATACCGTTATGTATCCTAACCTAAGGCAGCCTAACGTCTCGGATGTAGTATTTTACATCATTCCTGGCGGGACGGTCCCTACTTCTTTGTGGGATCATTATACCCGTCTATAACGTAATATAACCTAACCTCACCCATCTAGCCCCTCGCTGGTAATGTTTTGCAGTATCCCATTCGCGTCGTCACGTACATCTCGGTGGGGACACTATATACGTCTATAGCTTTATATATCCTAACCTAAGGCAGCCTAACATCTCGGATGTAGTATTTTACAACATTCCTGGCGGGTCGGCCTCTACTTCTATGTGGGATCCTTATACACGTCCGTAACGTAATATAACCTAACCTAACCCATCTAGCCCCTCGCTGGAAATGTTTAACAGAATCCCGTTCCTGTCGTCCCGTACGTCTCGGTTGTGACATTATATACGTCTATAGCGTTACATATTCTAACCTAAGGCAGCCTGACATCTCGGATGTACTATTTTACAACATTCCTGGCGGGTCGGCCCCTACTTCTTTGTGGGAGACATTATACACGTCTATAACGTAATATAACCTAACCTAACCCATCTAGCCCCTCGCTGGTAATGTTTTACAGAATCCCGTTCGTGTCGTCCCGTACGTCTCGGTTGTGACATTATGTACGTCTAAAGCGTTACATATCCTAATCTAAGGCAGCCTGACATCTCGGATGTAGTATTTTACAACATTCCTGGCGGGTCGGCCCCTACTTCTATGTGGGATCCTTATACACGTCCGTAACGTAATATAACCTAACCTAACCCATCTAGCCCCTCGCTGGAAATGTTTTACAGAATCCCGATCGTGTCGTCCCGTACGTCTCGGTTGTGACATTATATACGTCTATAGCGTTACATATTCTAACCTAAGGCAGCCTGACATCTCGGATGTACTATTTTACAAAATTCCTGGCGGGTCGGCCCCTACTTCTTTGTGGGAGACATTATACACGTCTATAACGCAGTATAACCTAACCTAACCCATCTAGCCCCTCGCTGGTAATGTTCTTCAGAATCCCGGTCGTGTCGTCCCGTACGTTGCGGTGGGGACATTATATACGTCTATAACGTTATACATCCTAACCTAACGCAACCTAACATCTTGGATGTAGTATTTTCCAACATTCCTCGCGGGTCAGCGCCTACATCTCGGTGGGAACATTATACACGTCCATAACTTAACATAACCTAACCTAACCCATCTAGCCCCTCGCTGGTAATGTTTTACAGAATCCCGTTCGTGTCGGCCCGTACTTCTCGGTAGGGACATTATATACGTCTATAGCGTTATATATCCTGACATAAGGCAGCCTAACGTCTCGGATGTAGTATTTTACAACATTCCTGGCGGGTCGGCCCCTATTTCTTTGTGGGATCATTATACCCGTCTATAACGTAATATAACCTAACCTCACCCGTCTAGCCCCTCGCTGGTAATGTTTTGCAGAATCCCGTTCGTGTCGTCCCATGTACATTTCGGTGGGGACACTATATACTTCTATAGCGTCATATATCCTAACCTAAGGCAGCCTAACATCTCGGATGTAGTATTTTACAACATTCCTGGCGGTTCGGCGCCTACATCTTTTTGGGAACATTATACACGTCTATAACGTAGTATAACCTAACCTAACCCATCTAGCCCCTCGCTGGTAATGTTCTTCAGAATCCCGGTCGTGTCGGCCCGTACGTCTCGGTTGGGACATTATATACGCCTGTGGCGTTATATATCCTAACCTAAGGCAGTCCAACATCTCGGATGTATTATTTTCAACATTCCTGGCGGGTCGGCCCCTACATCTTTGTGGGAACATTATACACGTCCATAACGTAACATAACCTAACCTAACCCATCTAGCCCCTCGCTGGTAATGCTTTACAGAATCCCGTTCGTGTTGTCCAGTACGTCTCGGTTGGGACATTATATACGCCTGTAGCGTTATATATCCTAACCTAAGGCAGCCTAACGTCTCGGATGTAGTATTTTACAACATTCCTGGCGGGACGGCCCCTACTTCTTTGTGGGATCATTATACCCGTCTATAACGTAATATAACCTAGCCTAACCCATCTAGCTCCTCGCTGGTAATGTTTTACAGAATCCCGTTCGTGTCGTCCAGTACATCTCGGTTGGGACATTATATACGCCTATACCGTTATGTATCCTAACCTAAGGCAGCCTAACGTCTCGGATGTAGTATTTTACATCATTCCTGGCGGGACGGCCCCTACTTCTTTGTGGGATCATTATACCCGTCTATAACGTAATATAACCTAACCTCACCCATCTAGCCCCTCGCTGGTAATGTTTTACAGAATCCCGTTCGTGTCGTCCAGTACATCTCGGTTGGGACATTATATACGTCCGTAGCGTTATATATCCTAACCTAAGGCAGCCTAAAGTCTCGGATGTCGTATTTTACAACATTCCTGGCTGGTCGGCCCCTACTTCTCAGTGGGAACATTATATACGTCCATAACGTAACATAACCTACCCTAACCCATCTAGCCCCTCGCTGGTAATGTTTTACAGAATCCCGTTCGTGGCGTCCCGTACTTCTCGGTTGGGACATTATATACGCCTGTAGCGTTATATATCCTAACCTAAGGCAGCCCAACATCTCGGATGTAGTATTTTACAACATTCCTGGCGGGTCGGCGCCTACATCTTTGTGGGAACATTATACACGTCTATAACGCAATATAACCTAACCTAACCCATCTAGTCCCTCGCTGGTAATGTTTTACAGAATCCCGTTCGTGTCGTCCCGTACGTCTCGGTTGGGACATTATATACGCCTATACCGTTATGTATCCTAACCTAAGGCAGCCTAACGTCTCGGATGTAGTATTTTACATCATTCCTGGCGGGACGGCCCCTACTTCTTTGTGGGATCATTATACCCGTCTATAACGTAATATAACCTAACCTCACGCATCTAGCCCATCGCTGGTAATGTTTTACAGAATCCCGTTCGTGTCGTCCAGTACATCTCGGTTGGGACATTATATACGTCCGTAGCGTTATATATCCTAACCTAAGGCAGCCTAAAGTCTCGGATGTCGTATTTTACAACATTCCTGGCTGGTCGGCCCCTACTTCTCAGTGGGAACATTATATACGTCCATAACGTAACATAACCTACCCTAACCCATCTAGCCCCTCGCTGGTAATGTTTTACAGAATCCCGTTCGTGGCGTCCCGTACTTCTCGGTTGGGACATTATATACGCCTGTAGCGTTATATATCCTAACCTAAGGCAGCCCAACATCTCGGATGTAGTATTTTACAACATTCCTGGCGGGTCGGCGCCTACATCTTTGTGGGAACATTATACACGTCTATAACGCAATATAACCTAACCTAACCCATCTAGTCCCTCGCTGGTAATGTTTTACAGAATCCCGTTCGTGTCGTCCCGTACGTCTCGGTTGGGACATTATATACGCCTATACCGTTATGTATCCTAACCTAAGGCAGCCTAACGTCTCGGATGTAGCATTTTACATCATTCCTGGCGGGACGGCCCCTACTTCTTTGTGGGATCATTATACCCGTCTATAACGTAATATAACCTAACCTCACCCATCTAGCCCCTCGCTGGTAATGTTTTGCAGTATCCCATTCGTGTCGTCACGTACATCTCGGTGGGGACACTATATACGTCTATAGCTTTATATATCCTAACCTAAGGCAGCCTAACATCTCGGATGTAGTATTTTACAACATTCCTGGCGGGTCGGCCTCTACTTCTATGTGGGATCCTTATACACGTCCGTAACGTAATATAACCTAACCTAACCCATCTAGCCCCTCGCTGGAAATGTTTTACAGAATCCCGTTCCTGTCGTCCCGTACGTCTCGGTTGTGACATTATATACGTCTATAGCGTTACATATTCTAACCTAAGGCATCCTAACATCCCGGATGTAGTATTTTAAAACATTCCTGGCGGGTTGGCCCCTACATCTTTGTAGGGACATTATACACGTCCATAACGTAACATAACCTAACCTAATACATCTAGCCCCTCACTGGAAATGTTTTACAGAATCCCGTACGTGTCGTCCCGTACGTCTAGGTTGGGACATTATATACGTCTATAGCGTTACATATCCTAACCTAAGGCAGCCTAACATCTCGGATGTAGTATTTTACAACATTCCTGGCTAGTCGGCCCCTACGTCTTTGTGCGAACATTATACACGTCTATAACGTAATATAACCTATCCTAACACATCTAGCCCCTCGCTGGTAATGTTTTGCAGAATCCCGATCGTGTCGTCCCGTACATCTCGGTGGGGACACTATATACTTCTATAGCGTTATATATCCTAACCTAAGGCAGCCTAACGTCTCGGATGTAGTATTTTACAACATTCCTGGCGGGTCGGCCGCTACTTCTTTGTGGGATCCTTATACACGTCCATAACGTAACATAACCTAGCCTAACCCATCTAGCTCCTCGCTGGTAATGTTTTACAGAATCCCGTTCGTGTCGTCCAGTACATCTCGGTTGGGACATTATATACGTCCGTAGCGTTATATATCCTAACCTAAGGCAGCCTAAAGTCTCGGATGTCGTATTTTACAACGTTCCTGGCTGGTCGGCCCCTACTTCTCAGTGGGAACATTATATACGTCCATAACGTAACATAACCTACCCTAACCCATCTAGCCCCTCGCTGGTAATGTTTTACAGAATCCCGTTCGTGTCGTCCCGTACGTCTCGGTTGTGACATTATGTACGTCTAAAGCGTTACATATCCTAATCTAAGGCAGCCTGACATCTCGGACGTAGTATTTTACAACATTCCTGGCGGGTCGGCCCCTACATCTTTGTGGGAACATTATACACGTCCATAACGTAACATAACCTAACCTAACCCATCTAGCCCCTCGCTGGTAATGCTTTACAGAATCCCGTTCGTGTTGTCCAGTACGTCTCGGTTGGGACATTATATACGCCTGTAGCGTTATATATCCTAACCTAAGGCAGCCTAACGTCTCGGATGTAGTATTTTACAACATTCCTGGCGGGACGGCCCCTACTTCTTTGTGGGAACATTATACACGTCTATAACGTAATATAACCTAACCTAACCCATCCAGCCCCTCGCTGGTAATGTTTTACAGAATCCCGTTCGTGTCGTCCCGTACGTCTCGGTTATGACATTATATACGTCTATAGCGTTACATATCCTAACCAAGGCAGCCTGACATCTCGGATGTAGTATTTTACAACATTCCTGGCGGGTCGGCCCCTACTTCTTTGTGGGAACATTATACACGTCTATAACGTAATATAACATAACCTAACCGATCTAACCCCTCGCTGGTAATGTTTTACAGAATCCCGTTCGTGTCGTCCCGTACGTCTCGGTTGTGACATTATATACGTCTATAGCGTTACATATCCTAACCTAAGGCAGTCTGACATCTCGGATGTAGTATTTTACAACATTCCTGGCGGGTCGGCCCATACATCTTTGTGGGAACATTATACACGTCCATACCGTAACATAAGCAAACCTAACCCATCTAGCCCCTCGCTGGTAATGCTTTACAGAATCCCGTTCGTGTCGTTCAGTACGTCTCGGTTGGGACATTATATATGCCTGTAGCGTTATATATCCTAACCTAAGGCAGCCCAACATCTCGGATGTAGTATTTTACAACATTCCTGGCGGGTCGGCGCCTACATCTTTGTGGGAACATTATACACGTCTATAACGCAATATAACCTAACCTAACCCATCTAGTCCCTCGCTGGTAATGCTTTACAGAATCCCGTTCGTGACGTCCAGTACGTCTCGGTTGGGACATTATATACGCCTGTAGCGTTATATATCCTAACCTAAGACAGCCTAACATCTCGGATGTAGTATTTTACAACATTCCTGGCTGGTCGGCCCCTACATCTTTGTGGGAACATTATACACGTCTATAACGTAATATAACCTAACATAACACTTCTAGCCCCTCGCTGGTAATGCTTTACAGAATCCCGTTCGTGTCGTCCAGTACGTCTCGGTTGGGACATTATATACGTCTATAGCGTTACATATCATAACCTAAGGCAGCCTAACATCTCGGATGTAGTATTTTACACCATTCCTGGTTTGTCGGCCCCTACTTCTTTGTGGGAACATTATACACGTCTATAACGTAATATAACATAACCTAACCCATCTAGCCCCTCGCTGGTAATGTTTTACAGAATCCCGTTCGTGTCGTCCCGTACGTCTCGGTTGTGACATTATATACGTCTATAGCGTTACATATCCTAACCTAAGGCAGTCTGACATCTCTGATGTAGTATTTTACAACATTCCTGGCGGGTCGGCCCATACATCTTTGTGGGAACATTATACACGTCCATACTGTAACATAAGCAAACCTAACCCATCTAGCCCCTCGCTGGTAATGCTTTACAGAATCCCGTTCGTGTCGTCCAGTACGTCTCGGTTGTGACATTATATACGTCTATAGCGTTACATATCCTAACCTAAGGCAGTCTGACATCTCGGATGTAGTATTTTACAACATTCCTGGCGGGTCGGCCCATACATCTTTGTGGGAACATTATACACGTCTATAACGTAATATAACCTAACATAACACTTCTAGCCCCTCGCTGGTAATGCTTTACAGAATCCCGTTCGTGTCGTCCAGTACGTCTCGGTTGGGACATTATATACGTCTATAGCGTTACATATCCTAACCTAAGGCAGCCTAACATCTCGGATGTAGTATTTTACAACATTCCTGGCTTGTCGGCCCCTACATCTTTGTGCGAACATTATACACGTCTATAACGTAATATAACCTAACCTAACACATCTAGCCCCTCGCTGGTAATGTTTTGCAGAATCCCGATCGTGTCGTCCCGTACATCTCGGTGGGGACACTATATACTTCTATAGCGTTATATATCCTAACCTAAGGCAGCCTAACATCTCGGATGTAGTATTTTACAACATTCCTGGCTGGTCGGCCCCTACATCTTTGTGGGAACATTATACACGTCTATAACGTAATTTAACCTAACCTAACACATCTAGCCCCCCGCTGGTAATGTTTTGCAGGATCCCGTTCGTGTCGTCCCGTACGTCTCGGTTGTGACGTTATATACGTCTATAGCGTTACATATCCTAACCTAAGGCAGCCGGACATCTCGGATGTAGTATTTTACAACATTCCTGGCGGGTCGGCGCCTACATCTTTGTGGGAACATTATACACGTCTATAACGCAGTATAACCTAACCTAACCCATCTAGCCCCTCGCTGGTAATGTTCTTCAGAATCCCGGTCGTGTCGGTCCGTACGTTGCGGTGGGGACATTATATACGTCTATAACGTTATGCATCCTAACCTAACGCAACCTAACATCTTGGATGTAGTATTTTCCAACATTCTTCGCGGGTCAGCGCCTACTTCTCGGTGGAAACATTATACATATCCATAACGTAACATAACCTAACCTAACCCATCTAGCCCCTCGGTGGTAATGTTTTACAGAATCCCGTTCGTGTCGGCCCGTACTTCTCGGTAGGAACATTATATACGTGTATAGCGTTATATATCCTGACATAAGGCAGCCTAACGTCTCGGATGTAGTATTTTACAACATTCCTGGCGGGTCGGCCCCTACTTCTTTGTGGGAACATTATACACGTCTATAACGTAATATAACCTAACATAACACATCTAGCCCCTCGTTGGAAATGTTTTACAGAATCCCGTTCGTGTCGTCCCGTACGTCTCGGTTCTGACGTTATATACGTCTATAGCGTTACATATCCTAACCTAAAGCAGTCTGACATCTCGGATGTAGTATTTTACAACATTCCTGGCGGGTCGGCCCATACATCTTTTTGGGAACATTATACACGTCCATAATGTAACATAAGCAAACCTAACCCATCTAGCCCCTCGCTGGTAATGCTTTACAGAATCCCGTTCGTGTCGTCCAGTACGTCTCGGTTGGGAAATTATATACGTCTATAGCGTTACATATCCTAACGTAAGGCAGCCTAACATCTCGGATGTAGTATTTTACAACATTCCTGGTTTGTCGGCCCCTACTTCTTTGTGGGAACATTATACACGTCTATAACGTAATATAACATAACCTAACCCATCTAGCCCCTCGCTGGTAATGTTTTACAGAATCCCGTTCGTGTCGTCCCGTACGTCTCGGTTGTGACATTATATACGTCTATAGCGTTACATATCCTAACCTAAGGCAGTCTGACATCTCGGATGTAGTATTTTATAACATTCCTGGCGGGTCGGCCCATACATCTTTGTGGGAACATTATACACGTCCATACCGTAACATAAGCAAACCTAACCCATCTAGCCCCTCGCTGGTAATGCTTTACAGAATCCCGTTCGTGTCGTCCAGTACGTCTCGGTTGTGACATTATATACGTCTATAGCGTTACATATCCTAACCTAAGGCAGTCTGACATCTCGGATGTAGTATTTTACAACATTCCTGGCGGGTCGGCCCATACATCTTTGTGGGAACATTATACACGTCCATAATGTAACATAAGCAAACCTAACCCATCTAGCCCCTCGCTGGTAATGCTTTACAGAATCCCGTTCGTGTCGTCCAGTACGTCTCGGTTGGGACATTATATACGCCTGTGGCGTTATATATCCTAACCTAAGACAGCCTAACATCTCGGATGTAGTATTTTACAACATTCCTGGCTGGTCGGCCCCTACATCTTTGTGGGAACATTATACACGTCTATAACGTAATATAACCTAACATAACACATCTAGCCCCTCGTTGGAAATGTTTTACAGAATCCCGTTCGTGTCGTCCCGTACGTCTCGGTTGTGACGTTATATACGTCTATAGCGTTACATATCCTAACCTAAAGCAGTCTGACATCACGGATGTAGTATTTTACAACATTCCTGGCGGGTCGGCCCATACATCTTTGTGGGAACATTATACACGTCCATAATGTAACATAAGCAAACCTAACCCATCTAGCCCCTCGCTGGTAATGCTTTACAGAATTCCGTTCGTGTCGTCCAGTACGTCTCGGTTGGGACATTATATACGTCTATAGCGTTACATATCCTAACCTAAGGCAGCCTAACATCTCGGATGTAGTATTTTACAACATTCCTGGCTTGTCGGCCCCTACATCTTTGTGCGAACATTATACACGTCTATAACGTAATATAACCTAACCTAACACATCTAGCCCCTCGCTGGTAATGTTTTGCAGAATCCCGATCGTGTCGTCCCGTACATCTCGGTGGGGACACTATATACTTCTATAGCGTTATATATCCTAACCTAAGGCAGCCTAACATCTCGGATGTAGTATTTTACAACATTCCTGGCTGGTCGGCCCCTACATCTTTGTGGGAACATTATACACGTCTATAACGTAATTTAACCTAACCTAACACATCTAGCCCCCCGCTGGTAATGTTTTGCAGGATCCCGTTCGTGTCGTCCCGTACGTCTCGGTTGTGACGTTATATACGTCTATAGCGTTACATATCCTAACCTAAGGCAGCCGGACATCTCGGATGTAGTATTTTACAACATTCCTGGCGGGTCGGCGCCTACATCTTTGTGGGAACATTATACACGTCTATAACGCAGTATAACCTAACCTAACCCATCTAGCCCCTCGCTGGTAATGTTCTTCAGAATCCCGGTCGTGTCGGTCCGTACGTTGCGGTGGGGACATTATATACGTCTATAACGTTATGCATCCTAACCTAACGCAACCTAACATCTTGGATGTAGTATTTTCCAACATTCTTCGCGGGTCAGCGCCTACTTCTCGGTGGAAACATTATACACGTCCATAACGTAACATAACCTAACCTAACCCATCTAGCCCCTCGGTGGTAATGTTTTACAGAATCCCGTTCGTGTCGGCCCGTACTTCTCGGTAGGAACATTATATACGTGTATAGCGTTATATATCCTGACATAAGGCAGCCTAACGTCTCGGATGTAGTATTTTACAACATTCCTGGCGGGTCGGCCCCTACTTCTTTGTGGGAACATTATACACGTCTATAACGTAATATAACCTAACATAACACATCTAGCCCCTCGTTGGAAATGTTTTACAGAATCCCGTTCGTGTCGTCCCGTACGTCTCGGTTCTGACGTTATATACGTCTATAGCGTTACATATCCTAACCTAAAGCAGTCTGACATCTCGGATGTAGTATTTTACAACATTCCTGGCGGGTCGGCCCATACATCTTTGTGGGAACATTATACACGTCCATAACGTAACATAAGCAAACCTAACCCATCTAGCCCCTCGCTGGTAATTCTTTACAGAATCCCGTTCGTGTCGTCCAGTACGTCTCGGTTGGGACATTATATACGCCTGTAGCGTTATATATCCTAACCTAAGACAGCCTAACATCTCGGATGTAGTATTTTACAACATTCCTGGCTGGTCGGCCCCTACATCTTTGTGGGAACATTATACACGTCTATAACGTAATATAACCTAACATAACACATCTAGCCCCTCGTTGGAAATGTTTTACAGAATCCCGTTCGTGTCGTCCCGTACGTCTCGGTTCTGACGTTATATACGTCTATAGCGTTACATATCCTAACCTAAAGCAGTCTGACATCTCGGATGTAGTATTTTACAACATTCCTGGCGGGTCGGCCCATACATCTTTGTGGGAACATTATACACGTCCATAATGTAACATAAGCAAACCTAACCCATCTAGCCCCTCGCTGGTAATGCTTTACAGAATCCCGTTCGTGACGTCCAGTACGTCTCGGTTGGGACATTATATACGCCTGTAGCGTTATATATCCTAACCTAAGACAGCCTAACATCTCGGATGTAGTATTTTACAACATTCCTGGCTGGTCGGCCCCTACTTCTTTGTGGGAACATTATACACGTCTATAACGTAATATAACCTAACATAACACTTCTAGCCCCTCGCTGGTAATGCTTTACAGAATCCCGTTCGTGTCGTCCAGTACGTCTCGGTTGGGACATTATATACGTCTATAGCGTTACATATCCTAACGTAAGGCAGCCTAACATCTCGGATGTAGTATTTTACAACATTCCTGGTTTGTCGGCCCCTACTTCTTTGTGGGAACATTATACACGTCTATAACGTAATATAACATAACCTAACCCATCTAGCCCCTCGCTGGTAATGTTTTACAGAATCCCGTTCGTGTCGTCCCGTACGTCTCGGTTGTGACATTATATACGTCTATAGCGTTACATATCCTAACCTAAGGCAGTCTGACATCTCGGATGTAGTATTTTACAACATTCCTGGCGGGTCGGCCCATACATCTTTGTGGGAACATTATACACGTCCATAATGTAACATAAGCAAACCTAACCCATCTAGCCCCTCGCTGGTAATGTTTTGCAGAATCCCGATCGTGTCGTCCCGTACATCTCGGTGGGGACACTATATACTTCTATAGCGTTATATATCCTAACCTAAGGCAGCCTAATATCTCGGATGTAGTATTTTACAACATTCCTGGCTGGTCGGCCCCTACATCTTTGTGGGAACATTATACACGTCCATAATGTAACATAAGCAAACCTAACCCATCTAGCCCCTCGCTGGTAATGCTTTACAGAATCCCGTTCGTGACGTCCAGTACGTCTCGGTTGGGACATTATATACGCCTGTAGCGTTATATATCCTAACCTAAGACAGCCTAACATCTCGGATGTAGTATTTTACAACATTCCTGGCTGGTCGGCCCCTACTTCTTTGTGGGAACATTATACACGTCTATAACGTAATTTAACCTAACCTAACACATCTAGCCCCCCGCTGGTAATGTTTTGCAGGATCCCGTTCGTGTCGTCCCGTACGTCTCGGTTGTGACGTTATATACGTCTATAGCGTTACATATCCTAACCTAAGGCAGCCGGACATCTCGGATGTAGTATTTTACAACATTCCTGGCGGGTCGGCCCCTACTTCTTTGTGGGAATATTATACACGTCCATAACGTAATATAACCTAACCTAACCCATCTAGCCCCTCGCTGGAAATGTTTTACAGAATCCCGTTCGTGACGTCCAGTATGTCTCGGTTGGGACATTATATACGCCTGTAGCGTTATATATCCTATCCTAAGACAGCCTAACATCTCGGATGTAGTATTTTACAACATTCCTGGCTGGTCGGCCCCTACATCTTTGTGGGAACATTATACACGTCTATAACGTAATATAACCTAACATAACACTTCTAGCCCCTCGCTGGTAATGCTTTATAGAATCCCGTTCGTGTCGTCCAGTACGTCTCGGTTGGGACATTATATACGTCTATAGCGTTACATATCCTAACCTAAGGCAGCCTAACATCTCGGATGTAGTATTTTACAACATTCCTGGCTTGTCGGCCCCTACATCTTTGTGCGAACATTATACACGTCTATAACGTAATATAACCTATCCTAACACATCTAGACCCTCGCTGGTAATGTTTTGCAGAATACCGATCGTGTCGTCCCGTACATCTCGGTGGGGACGCTATATACTTCTATAGCGTTATATATCCTAACCTAAGGCAGCCTAACATCTCGGATGTAGTATTTTACAACATTCCTGACTGGTCGGCCCCTACATCTTTGTGGGAACATTATACACGTCTATAACGTAATTTAACCTAACCTAACACATCTAGCCCTCCGCTGGTAATGTTTTGCAGGATCCCGTTCGTGTCGTCCTGTACATCTCGGTGGGGACACTATATACTTCTATAGCGTTATATATCCTAACCTAAGGCAGCCTGACATCTCGGATGTAGTATTTTAAAACATTCCTGGTGGGTCGGCCCCTATATCTTAGTGGGAACATTATACACGTCCACAACGTAATATAACCTAACCTAACCCATCTAGCCCCTCGTTGGAAATGTTTTACAGAATCCCGTTCGTGTCGTCCCGTACGTCTCGGTTGTGACGTTATATACGTCTATAGCGTTACATATCCTAACCTAAGGCAGCCTGACATCTCGGATGTAGTATTTTACAACATTCCTGGCGGGTCGGCCCCTACTTCTTTGTGGGACCATTATACACGTCCATAACGTAATATAACCTAACCTATCCCATCTAGCCCCTCGCTGGAAATGTTTTACAGAATCCCGTTCGTGTCGTCCCGTACGTCTCGGTTGTGACATTATATACGTCTATAGCGTTACATTTCCTAACCTAAGGCAGCCTGACATCTCGGATGTACTATTTTACAACATTCCTGGCGGGTCGGCCCCTACTTCTTTGTGGGAACATTATGCACGTCTATAACGTAATATAACCTAACCTAACCCATCCTGCCCCTCGCTGGTAATGTTTTACAGAATCCCGTTCGTGTCGTCCAGTACGTCTCGGTTGGGACGTTATATACGTCTATAGCGTTACATATCCTAACCTAAGGCAGCCTAACATCTCGGATGTAGTATTTTACAACATTCCTGGCTGGTCGGCCCCTACTTCTTCGTGGGAACATTATACACGTCTATAACGTAATATAACCTAACATAACACTTCTAGCCCCTCGCTGGTAATGCTTTACAGAATCCCGTTCGTGTCGTCCAGTACGTCTCGGTTGGGACATTATATACGTCTATAGCGTTACATATCCTAACGTAAGGCAGCCTAACATCTCGGATGTAGTATTTTACAACATTCCTGGTTTGTCGGCCCCTACTTCTTTGTGGGAACATTATACACGTCTATAACGTAATATAACATAACCTAACCCATCTAGCCCCTCGCTGGTAATGTTTTACAGAATCCCGTTCGTGTCGTCCCGTACGTCTCGGTTGTGACATTATATACGTCTATAGCGTTACATATCCTAACCTAAGGCAGTCTGACATCTCGGATGTAGTATTTTACAACATTCCTGGCGGGTCGGCCCATACATCTTTGTGGGAACATTATACACGTCCATAACGTAACATAACCTAACCTAATACATCTAGCCCCTCACTGGAAATGTTTTACAGAATCCCGTACGTGTCGTCCCGTACGTCTAGGTTGGGACATTATATACGTCTATAGCGTTACATATCCTAACCTAAGGCAGCCTAACATCTCGGATGTAGTATTTTACAACATTCCTGGCTAGTCGGCCCCTACGTCTTTGTGCGAACATTATACACGTCTATAACGTAATATAACCTATCCTAACACATCTAGCCCCTCGCTGGTAATGTTTTGCAGAATCCCGATCGTGTCGTCCCGTACATCTCGGTGGGGACACTATATACTTCTATAGCGTTATATATCCTAACCTAAGGCAGCCTAACGTCTCGGATGTAGTATTTTACAACATTCCTGGCGGGTCGGCCGCTACTTCTTTGTGGGATCCTTATACACGTCCATAACGTAACATAACCTAGCCTAACCCATCTAGCTCCTCGCTGGTAATGTTTTACAGAATCCCGTTCGTGTCGTCCAGTACATCTCGGTTGGGACATTATATACGTCCGTAGCGTTATATATCCTAACCTAAGGCAGCCTAAAGTCTCGGATGTCGTATTTTACAACGTTCCTGGCTGGTCGGCCCCTACTTCTCAGTGGGAACATTATATACGTCCATAACGTAACATAACCTACCCTAACCCATCTAGCCCCTCGCTGGTAATGTTTTACAGAATCCCGTTCGTGTCGTCCCGTACGTCTCGGTTGTGACATTATGTACGTCTAAAGCGTTACATATCCTAATCTAAGGCAGCCTGACATCTCGGACGTAGTATTTTACAACATTCCTGGCGGGTCGGCCCCTACATCTTTGTGGGAACATTATACACGTCCATAACGTAACATAACCTAACCTAACCCATCTAGCCCCTCGCTGGTAATGCTTTACAGAATCCCGTTCGTGTTGTCCAGTACGTCTCGGTTGGGACATTATATACGCCTGTAGCGTTATATATCCTAACCTAAGGCAGCCTAACGTCTCGGATGTAGTATTTTACAACATTCCTGGCGGGACGGCCCCTACTTCTTTGTGGGAACATTATACACGTCTATAACGTAATATAACCTAACCTAACCCATCCAGCCCCTCGCTGGTAATGTTTTACAGAATCCCGTTCGTGTCGTCCCGTACGTCTCGGTTATGACATTATATACGTCTATAGCGTTACATATCCTAACCAAGGCAGCCTGACATCTCGGATGTAGTATTTTACAACATTCCTGGCGGGTCGGCCCCTACTTCTTTGTGGGAACATTATACACGTCTATAACGTAATATAACATAACCTAACCGATCTAGCCCCTCGCTGGTAATGTTTTACAGAATCCCGTTCGTGTCGTCCCGTACGTCTCGGTTGTGACATTATATACGTCTATAGCGTTACATATCCTAACCTAAGGCAGTCTGACATCTCGGATGTAGTATTTTACAACATTCCTGGCGGGTCGGCCCATACATCTTTGTGGGAACATTATACACGTCCATACCGTAACATAAGCAAACCTAACCCATCTAGCCCCTCGCTGGTAATGCTTTACAGAATCCCGTTCGTGTCGTTCAGTACGTCTCGGTTGGGACATTATATATGCCTGTAGCGTTATATATCCTAACCTAAGGCAGCCCAACATCTCGGATGTAGTATTTTACAACATTCCTGGCGGGTCGGCGCCTACATCTTTGTGGGAACATTATACACGTCTATAACGCAATATAACCTAACCTAACCCATCTAGTCCCTCGCTGGTAATGCTTTACAGAATCCCGTTCGTGACGTCCAGTACGTCTCGGTTGGGACATTATATACGCCTGTAGCGTTATATATCCTAACCTAAGACAGCCTAACATCTCGGATGTAGTATTTTACAACATTCCTGGCTGGTCGGCCCCTACATCTTTGTGGGAACATTATACACGTCTATAACGTAATATAACCTAACATAACACTTCTAGCCCCTCGCTGGTAATGCTTTACAGAATCCCGTTCGTGTCGTCCAGTACGTCTCGGTTGGGACATTATATACGTCTATAGCGTTACATATCATAACCTAAGGCAGCCTAACATCTCGGATGTAGTATTTTACACCATTCCTGGTTTGTCGGCCCCTACTTCTTTGTGGGAACATTATACACGTCTATAACGTAATATAACATAACCTAACCCATCTAGCCCCTCGCTGGTAATGTTTTACAGAATCCCGTTCGTGTCGTCCCGTACGTCTCGGTTGTGACATTATATACGTCTATAGCGTTACATATCCTAACCTAAGGCAGTCTGACATCTCTGATGTAGTATTTTACAACATTCCTGGCGGGTCGGCCCATACATCTTTGTGGGAACATTATACACGTCCATACTGTAACATAAGCAAACCTAACCCATCTAGCCCCTCGCTGGTAATGCTTTACAGAATCCCGTTCGTGTCGTCCAGTACGTCTCGGTTGTGACATTATATACGTCTATAGCGTTACATATCCTAACCTAAGGCAGTCTGACATCTCGGATGTAGTATTTTACAACATTCCTGGCGGGTCGGCCCATACATCTTTGTGGGAACATTATACACGTCTATAACGTAATATAACCTAACATAACACTTCTAGCCCCTCGCTGGTAATGCTTTACAGAATCCCGTTCGTGTCGTCCAGTACGTCTCGGTTGGGACATTATATACGTCTATAGCGTTACATATCCTAACCTAAGGCAGCCTAACATCTCGGATGTAGTATTTTACAACATTCCTGGCTTGTCGGCCCCTACATCTTTGTGCGAACATTATACACGTCTATAACGTAATATAACCTAACCTAACACATCTAGCCCCTCGCTGGTAATGTTTTGCAGAATCCCGATCGTGTCGTCCCGTACATCTCGGTGGGGACACTATATACTTCTATAGCGTTATATATCCTAACCTAAGGCAGCCTAACATCTCGGATGTAGTATTTTACAACATTCCTGGCTGGTCGGCCCCTACATCTTTGTGGGAACATTATACACGTCTATAACGTAATTTAACCTAACCTAACACATCTAGCCCCCCGCTGGTAATGTTTTGCAGGATCCCGTTCGTGTCGTCCCGTACGTCTCGGTTGTGACGTTATATACGTCTATAGCGTTACATATCCTAACCTAAGGCAGCCGGACATCTCGGATGTAGTATTTTACAACATTCCTGGCGGGTCGGCGCCTACATCTTTGTGGGAACATTATACACGTCTATAACGCAGTATAACCTAACCTAACCCATCTAGCCCCTCGCTGGTAATGTTCTTCAGAATCCCGGTCGTGTCGGTCCGTACGTTGCGGTGGGGACATTATATACGTCTATAACGTTATGCATCCTAACCTAACGCAACCTAACATCTTGGATGTAGTATTTTCCAACATTCTTCGCGGGTCAGCGCCTACTTCTCGGTGGAAACATTATACATATCCATAACGTAACATAACCTAACCTAACCCATCTAGCCCCTCGGTGGTAATGTTTTACAGAATCCCGTTCGTGTCGGCCCGTACGTCTCGGTTCTGACGTTATATACGTCTATAGCGTTACATATCCTAACCTAAAGCAGTCTGACATCTCGGATGTAGTATTTTACAACATTCCTGGCGGGTCGGCCCATACATCTTTTTGGGAACATTATACACGTCCATAATGTAACATAAGCAAACCTAACCCATCTAGCCCCTCGCTGGTAATGCTTTACAGAATCCCGTTCGTGTCGTCCAGTACGTCTCGGTTGGGAAATTATATACGTCTATAGCGTTACATATCCTAACGTAAGGCAGCCTAACATCTCGGATGTAGTATTTTACAACATTCCTGGTTTGTCGGCCCCTACTTCTTTGTGGGAACATTATACACGTCTATAACGTAATATAACATAACCTAACCCATCTAGCCCCTCGCTGGTAATGTTTTACAGAATCCCGTTCGTGTCGTCCCGTACGTCTCGGTTGTGACATTATATACGTCTATAGCGTTACATATCCTAACCTAAGGCAGTCTGACATCTCGGATGTAGTATTTTATAACATTCCTGGCGGGTCGGCCCATACATCTTTGTGGGAACATTATACACGTCCATACCGTAACATAAGCAAACCTAACCCATCTAGCCCCTCGCTGGTAATGCTTTACAGAATCCCGTTCGTGTCGTCCAGTACGTCTCGGTTGTGACATTATATACGTCTATAGCGTTACATATCCTAACCTAAGGCAGTCTGACATCTCGGATGTAGTATTTTACAACATTCCTGGCGGGTCGGCCCATACATCTTTGTGGGAACATTATACACGTCCATAATGTAACATAAGCAAACCTAACCCATCTAGCCCCTCGCTGGTAATGCTTTACAGAATCCCGTTCGTGTCGTCCAGTACGTCTCGGTTGGGACATTATATACGCCTGTGGCGTTATATATCCTAACCTAAGACAGCCTAACATCTCGGATGTAGTATTTTACAACATTCCTGGCTGGTCGGCCCCTACATCTTTGTGGGAACATTATACACGTCTATAACGTAATATAACCTAACATAACACATCTAGCCCCTCGTTGGAAATGTTTTACAGAATCCCGTTCGTGTCGTCCCGTACGTCTCGGTTGTGACGTTATATACGTCTATAGCGTTACATATCCTAACCTAAAGCAGTCTGACATCACGGATGTAGTATTTTACAACATTCCTGGCGGGTCGGCCCATACATCTTTGTGGGAACATTATACACGTCCATAATGTAACATAAGCAAACCTAACCCATCTAGCCCCTCGCTGGTAATGCTTTACAGAATTCCGTTCGTGTCGTCCAGTACGTCTCGGTTGGGACATTATATACGTCTATAGCGTTACATATCCTAACCTAAGGCAGCCTAACATCTCGGATGTAGTATTTTACAACATTCCTGGCTTGTCGGCCCCTACATCTTTGTGCGAACATTATACACGTCTATAACGTAATATAACCTAACCTAACACATCTAGCCCCTCGCTGGTAATGTTTTGCAGAATCCCGATCGTGTCGTCCCGTACATCTCGGTGGGGACACTATATACTTCTATAGCGTTATATATCCTAACCTAAGGCAGCCTAACATCTCGGATGTAGTATTTTACAACATTCCTGGCTGGTCGGCCCCTACATCTTTGTGGGAACATTATACACGTCTATAACGTAATTTAACCTAACCTAACACATCTAGCCCCCCGCTGGTAATGTTTTGCAGGATCCCGTTCGTGTCGTCCCGTACGTCTCGGTTGTGACGTTATATACGTCTATAGCGTTACATATCCTAACCTAAGGCAGCCGGACATCTCGGATGTAGTATTTTACAACATTCCTGGCGGGTCGGCGCCTACATCTTTGTGGGAACATTATACACGTCTATAACGCAGTATAACCTAACCTAACCCATCTAGCCCCTCGCTGGTAATGTTCTTCAGAATCCCGGTCGTGTCGGTCCGTACGTTGCGGTGGGGACATTATATACGTCTATAACGTTATGCATCCTAACCTAACGCAACCTAACATCTTGGATGTAGTATTTTCCAACATTCTTCGCGGGTCAGCGCCTACTTCTCGGTGGAAACATTATACACGTCCATAACGTAACATAACCTAACCTAACCCATCTAGCCCCTCGGTGGTAATGTTTTACAGAATCCCGTTCGTGTCGGCCCGTACTTCTCGGTAGGAACATTATATACGTGTATAGCGTTATATATCCTGACATAAGGCAGCCTAACGTCTCGGATGTAGTATTTTACAACATTCCTGGCGGGTCGGCCCCTACTTCTTTGTGGGAACATTATACACGTCTATAACGTAATATAACCTAACATAACACATCTAGCCCCTCGTTGGAAATGTTTTACAGAATCCCGTTCGTGTCGTCCCGTACGTCTCGGTTCTGACGTTATATACGTCTATAGCGTTACATATCCTAACCTAAAGCAGTCTGACATCTCGGATGTAGTATTTTACAACATTCCTGGCGGGTCGGCCCATACATCTTTGTGGGAACATTATACACGTCCATAACGTAACATAAGCAAACCTAACCCATCTAGCCCCTCGCTGGTAATTCTTTACAGAATCCCGTTCGTGTCGTCCAGTACGTCTCGGTTGGGACATTATATACGCCTGTAGCGTTATATATCCTAACCTAAGACAGCCTAACATCTCGGATGTAGTATTTTACAACATTCCTGGCTGGTCGGCCCCTACATCTTTGTGGGAACATTATACACGTCTATAACGTAATATAACCTAACATAACACATCTAGCCCCTCGTTGGAAATGTTTTACAGAATCCCGTTCGTGTCGTCCCGTACGTCTCGGTTCTGACGTTATATACGTCTATAGCGTTACATATCCTAACCTAAAGCAGTCTGACATCTCGGATGTAGTATTTTACAACATTCCTGGCGGGTCGGCCCATACATCTTTGTGGGAACATTATACACGTCCATAATGTAACATAAGCAAACCTAACCCATCTAGCCCCTCGCTGGTAATGCTTTACAGAATCCCGTTCGTGACGTCCAGTACGTCTCGGTTGGGACATTATATACGCCTGTAGCGTTATATATCCTAACCTAAGACAGCCTAACATCTCGGATGTAGTATTTTACAACATTCCTGGCTGGTCGGCCCCTACTTCTTTGTGGGAACATTATACACGTCTATAACGTAATATAACCTAACATAACACTTCTAGCCCCTCGCTGGTAATGCTTTACAGAATCCCGTTCGTGTCGTCCAGTACGTCTCGGTTGGGACATTATATACGTCTATAGCGTTACATATCCTAACGTAAGGCAGCCTAACATCTCGGATGTAGTATTTTACAACATTCCTGGTTTGTCGGCCCCTACTTCTTTGTGGGAACATTATACACGTCTATAACGTAATATAACATAACCTAACCCATCTAGCCCCTCGCTGGTAATGTTTTACAGAATCCCGTTCGTGTCGTCCCGTACGTCTCGGTTGTGACATTATATACGTCTATAGCGTTACATATCCTAACCTAAGGCAGTCTGACATCTCGGATGTAGTATTTTACAACATTCCTGGCGGGTCGGCCCATACATCTTTGTGGGAACATTATACACGTCCATAATGTAACATAAGCAAACCTAACCCATCTAGCCCCTCGCTGGTAATGTTTTGCAGAATCCCGATCGTGTCGTCCCGTACATCTCGGTGGGGACACTATATACTTCTATAGCGTTATATATCCTAACCTAAGGCAGCCTAATATCTCGGATGTAGTATTTTACAACATTCCTGGCTGGTCGGCCCCTACATCTTTGTGGGAACATTATACACGTCCATAATGTAACATAAGCAAACCTAACCCATCTAGCCCCTCGCTGGTAATGCTTTACAGAATCCCGTTCGTGACGTCCAGTACGTCTCGGTTGGGACATTATATATGCCTGTAGCGTTATATATCCTAACCTAAGACAGCCTAACATCTCGGATGTAGTATTTTACAACATTCCTGGCTGGTCGGCCCCTACTTCTTTGTGGGAACATTATACACGTCTATAACGTAATTTAACCTAACCTAACACATCTAGCCCCCCGCTGGTAATGTTTTGCAGGATCCCGTTCGTGTCGTCCCGTACGTCTCGGTTGTGACGTTATATACGTCTATAGCGTTACATATCCTAACCTAAGGCAGCCGGACATCTCGGATGTAGTATTTTACAACATTCCTGGCGGGTCGGCCCCTACTTCTTTGTGGGAATATTATACACGTCCATAACGTAATATAACCTAACCTAACCCATCTAGCCCCTCGCTGGAAATGTTTTACAGAATCCCGTTCGTGACGTCCAGTATGTCTCGGTTGGGACATTATATACGCCTGTAGCGTTATATATCCTATCCTAAGACAGCCTAACATCTCGGATGTAGTATTTTACAACATTCCTGGCTGGTCGGCCCCTACATCTTTGTGGGAACATTATACACGTCTATAACGTAATATAACCTAACATAACACTTCTAGCCCCTCGCTGGTAATGCTTTATAGAATCCCGTTCGTGTCGTCCAGTACGTCTCGGTTGGGACATTATATACGTCTATAGCGTTACATATCCTAACCTAAGGCAGCCTAACATCTCGGATGTAGTATTTTACAACATTCCTGGCTTGTCGGCCCCTACATCTTTGTGCGAACATTATACACGTCTATAACGTAATATAACCTATCCTAACACATCTAGACCCTCGCTGGTAATGTTTTGCAGAATACCGATCGTGTCGTCCCGTACATCTCGGTGGGGACGCTATATACTTCTATAGCGTTATATATCCTAACCTAAGGCAGCCTAACATCTCGGATGTAGTATTTTACAACATTCCTGACTGGTCGGCCCCTACATCTTTGTGGGAACATTATACACGTCTATAACGTAATTTAACCTAACCTAACACATCTAGCCCTCCGCTGGTAATGTTTTGCAGGATCCCGTTCGTGTCGTCCTGTACATCTCGGTGGGGACACTATATACTTCTATAGCGTTATATATCCTAACCTAAGGCAGCCTGACATCTCGGATGTAGTATTTTAAAACATTCCTGGTGGGTCGGCCCCTATATCTTAGTGGGAACATTATACACGTCCACAACGTAATATAACCTAACCTAACCCATCTAGCCCCTCGTTGGAAATGTTTTACAGAATCCCGTTCGTGTCGTCCCGTACGTCTCGGTTGTGACGTTATATACGTCTATAGCGTTACATATCCTAACCTAAGGCAGCCTGACATCTCGGATGTAGTATTTTACAACATTCCTGGCGGGTCGGCCCCTACTTCTTTGTGGGACCATTATACACGTCCATAACGTAATATAACCTAACCTATCCCATCTAGCCCCTCGCTGGAAATGTTTTACAGAATCCCGTTCGTGTCGTCCCGTACGTCTCGGTTGTGACATTATATACGTCTATAGCGTTACATTTCCTAACCTAAGGCAGCCTGACATCTCGGATGTACTATTTTACAACATTCCTGGCGGGTCGGCCCCTACTTCTTTGTGGGAACATTATGCACGTCTATAACGTAATATAACCTAACCTAACCCATCCTGCCCCTCGCTGGTAATGTTTTACAGAATCCCGTTCGTGTCGTCCAGTACGTCTCGGTTGGGACGTTATATACGTCTATAGCGTTACATATCCTAACCTAAGGCAGCCTAACATCTCGGATGTAGTATTTTACAACATTCCTGGCTGGTCGGCCCCTACTTCTTCGTGGGAACATTATACACGTCTATAACGTAATATAACCTAACATAACACTTCTAGCCCCTCGCTGGTAATGCTTTACAGAATCCCGTTCGTGTCGTCCAGTACGTCTCGGTTGGGACATTATATACGTCTATAGCGTTACATATCCTAACGTAAGGCAGCCTAACATCTCGGATGTAGTATTTTACAACATTCCTGGTTTGTCGGCCCCTACTTCTTTGTGGGAACATTATACACGTCTATAACGTAATATAACATAACCTAACCCATCTAGCCCCTCGCTGGTAATGTTTTACAGAATCCCGTTCGTGTCGTCCCGTACGTCTCGGTTGTGACATTATATACGTCTATAGCGTTACATATCCTAACCTAAGGCAGTCTGACATCTCGGATGTAGTATTTTACAACATTCCTGGCGGGTCGGCCCATACATCTTTGTGGGAACATTATACACGTCCATAATGTAACATAAGCAAACCTAACCCATCTAGCCCCTCGCTGGTAATGTTTTGCAGAATCCCGATCGTGTCGTCCCGTACATCTCGGTGGGGACACTATATACTTCTATAGCGTTATATATCCTAACCTAAGGCAGCCTAACATCTCGGATGTAGTATTTTACAACATTCCTGGCTGGTCGGCCCCTACATCTTTGTGGGAACATTATACACGTCTATAACGTAATTTAACCTAACCTAACACATCTAGCCCCCCGCTGGTAATGTTTTGCAGGATCCCGTTCGTGTCGTCCCGTACGTCTCGGTTGTGACGTTATATACGTCTATAGCGTTACATATCCTAACCTAAGGCAGCCGGACATCTCGGATGTAGTATTTTACAACATTCCTGGCGGGTCGGCCCCTACTTCTTTGTGGGAATATTATACACGTCCATAACGTAATATAACCTAACCTAACCCATCTAGCCCCTCGCTGGAAATGTTTTACAGAATCCCGTTCGTGACGTCCAGTATGTCTCGGTTGGGACATTATATACGCCTGTAGCGTTATATATCCTATCCTAAGACAGCCTAACATCTCGGATGTAGTATTTTACAACATTCCTGACTGGTCGGCCCCTACATCTTTGTGGGAACATTATACACGTCTATAACGTAATTTAACCTAACCTAACACATCTAGCCCCCCGCTGGTAATGTTTTGCAGGATCCCGTTCGTGTCGTCCTGTACATCTCGGTGGGGACACTATATACTTCTATAGCGTTATATATCCTAACCTAAGGCAGCCTGACATCTCGGATGTAGTATTTTAAAACATTCCTGGTGGGTCGGCCCCTATATCTTAGTGGGAACATTATACACGTCCACAACGTAATATAACCTAACCTAACCCATCTAGCCCCTCGTTGGAAATGTTTTACAGAATCCCGTTCGTGTCGTCCCGTACGTCTCGGTTGTGACGTTATATACGTCTATAGCGTTACATATCCTAACCTAAGGCAGCCTGACATCTCGGATGTAGTATTTTACAACATTCCTGGCGGGTCGGCCCCTACTTCTTTGTGGGACCATTATACACGTCCATAACGTAATATAACCTAACCTAACCCATCTAGCCCCTCGCTGGAAATGTTTTACAGAATCCCGTTCGTGTCGTCCCGTACGTCTCGGTTGTGACATTATATACGTCTATAGCGTTACATTTCCTAACCTAAGGCAGCCTGACATCTCGGATGTACTATTTTACAACATTCCTGGCGGGTCGGCCCCTACTTCTTTGTGGGAACATTATGCACGTCTATAACGTAATATAACCTAACCTAACCCATCCTGCCCCTCGCTGGTAATGTTTTACAGAATCCCGTTCGTGTCGTCCAGTACGTCTCGGTTGGGACATTATATACGCCTGTAGCGTTATATATCCTAACCTAAGACAGCCTAACATCTCGGATGTAGTATTTTACAACATCCCTGGCTGGTCGGCCCCTACATCTTTATGGGAACATTATAGACGTCTATAACGTAATATAACCTAACATAACACATCTAGCCCCTCGTTGGAAATGTTTTACAGAATCCCGTTCGTGTCGTCCCGTACGTCTCGGTTGTGACGTTATATACGTCTATAGCGTTACATATCCTAACCTAAGGCAGCCTAACATCTCGGATGTAGTATTTTACAACATTCCTGGCTTGTCGGCCCCTACATCTTTGTGCGAACATTATACACGTCTATAACGTAATATAACCTAACCTAACACATCTAGCCCCTCGCTGGTAATGTTTTGCAGAATCCCGATCGTGTCGTCCCGTACATCTCGGTGGGGACACTATATACTTCTATAGCGTTATATATCCTAACCTAAGGCAGCCTAACATCTCGGATGTAGTATTTTACAACATTCTTCGCGGGTCAGCGCCTACTTCTCGGTGGAAACATTATACACGTCCATAACGTAACATAACCTAACCTAACCCATCTAGCCCCTCGGTGGTAATGTTTTACAGAATCCCGTTCGTGTCGGCCCGTACTTCTCGGTAGGAACATTATATACGTGTATAGCGTTATATATCCTGACATAAGGCAGCCTAACGTCTCGGATGTAGTATTTCACAACATTCCTGGCGGGTCGGCCCCTACTTCTTTGTGGGAACATTATACACGTCTATAACGTAATATAACCTAACATAACACATCTAGCCCCTCGTTGGAAATGTTTTACAGAATCCCGTTCGTGTCGTCCCGTACGTCTCGGTTCTGACGTTATATACGTCTATAGCGTTACATATCCTAACCTAAAGCAGCCGGACATCTCGGATGTAGTATTTTACAACATTCCTGGCGGGTCGGCCCATACATCTTTGTGGGAACATTATACACGTCCATAATGTAACATAAGCAAACCTAACCCATCTAGCCCCTCGCTGGTAATGTTTTGCAGAATCCCGATCGTGTCGTCCCGTACATCTCGGTGGGGACACTATATACTTCTATAGCGTTATATATCCTAACCTAAGGCAGCCTAACATCTCGGATGTAGTATTTTACAACATTCCTGGCTGGTCGGCCCCTACATCTTTGTGGGAACATTATACACGTCTATAACGTAATATAACCTAACCTAACACATCTAGCCCCCCGCTGGTAATGTTTTGCAGGATCCCGTTCGTGTCGTCCCGTACGTCTCGGTTGGGACATTATATACGTCTATAGCGTTACATATCCTAACCTAAGGCAGCCTAACATCTCGGATGTAGTATTTTACAACATTCCTGGCTTGTCGGCCCCTACATCTTTGTGCGAACATTATACACGTCTATAACGTAATATAACCTATCCTAACACATCTAGACCCTCGCTGGTAATGTTTTGCAGAATACCGATCGTGTCGTCCCGTACATCTCGGTGGGGACGCTATATACTTCTATAGCGTTATATATCCTAACCTAAGGCAGCCTAACATCTCGGATGTAGTATTTTACAACATTCCTGACTGGTCGGCCCCTACATCTTTGTGGGAACATTATACACGTCTATAACGTAATTTAACCTAACCTAACACATCTAGCCCCCCGCTGGTAATGTTTTGCAGGATCCCGTTCGTGTCGTCCTGTACATCTCGGTGGGGACACTATATACTTCTATAGCGTTATATATCCTAACCTAAGGCAGCCTGACATCTCGGATGTAGTATTTTAAAACATTCCTGGTGGGTCGGCCCCTATATCTTAGTGGGAACATTATACACGTCCACAACGTAATATAACCTAACCTAACCCATCTAGCCCCTCGTTGGAAATGTTTTACAGAATCCCGTTCGTGTCGTCCCGTACGTCTCGGTTGTGACGTTATATACGTCTATAGCGTTACATATCCTAACCTAAGGCAGCCTGACATCTCGGATGTAGTATTTTACAACATTCCTGGCGGGTCGGCCCCTACTTCTTTGTGGGACCATTATACACGTCCATAACGTAATATAACCTAACCTAACCCATCTAGCCCCTCGCTGGAAATGTTTTACAGAATCCCGTTCGTGTCGTCCCGTACGTCTCGGTTGTGACATTATATACGTCTATAGCGTTACATTTCCTAACCTAAGGCAGCCTGACATCTCGGATGTACTATTTTACAACATTCCTGGCGGGTCGGCCCCTACTTCTTTGTGGGAACATTATGCACGTCTATAACGTAATATAACCTAACCTAACCCATCCTGCCCCTCGCTGGTAATGTTTTACAGAATCCCGTTCGTGTCGTCCAGTACGTCTCGGTTGGGACATTATATACGCCTGTAGCGTTATATATCCTAACCTAAGACAGCCTAACATCTCGGATGTAGTATTTTACAACATCCCTGGCTGGTCGGCCCCTACATCTTTATGGGAACATTATAGACGTCTATAACGTAATATAACCTAACATAACACATCTAGCCCCTCGTTGGAAATGTTTTACAGAATCCCGTTCGTGTCGTCCCGTACGTCTCGGTTGTGACGTTATATACGTCTATAGCGTTACATATCCTAACCTAAGGCAGCCTAACATCTCGGATGTAGTATTTTACAACATTCCTGGCTTGTCGGCCCCTACATCTTTGTGCGAACATTATACACGTCTATAACGTAATATAACCTAACCTAACACATCTAGCCCCTCGCTGGTAATGTTTTGCAGAATCCCGATCGTGTCGTCCCGTACATCTCGGTGGGGACACTATATACTTCTATAGCGTTATATATCCTAACCTAAGGCAGCCTAACATCTCGGATGTAGTATTTTACAACATTCTTCGCGGGTCAGCGCCTACTTCTCGGTGGAAACATTATACACGTCCATAACGTAACATAACCTAACCTAACCCATCTAGCCCCTCGGTGGTAATGTTTTACAGAATCCCGTTCGTGTCGGCCCGTACTTCTCGGTAGGAACATTATATACGTGTATAGCGTTATATATCCTGACATAAGGCAGCCTAACGTCTCGGATGTAGTATTTTACAACATTCCTGGCGGGTCGGCCCCTACTTCTTTGTGGGAACATTATACACGTCTATAACGTAATATAACCTAACATAACACATCTAGCCCCTCGTTGGAAATGTTTTACAGAATCCCGTTCGTGTCGTCCCGTACGTCTCGGTTCTGACGTTATATACGTCTATAGCGTTACATATCCTAACCTAAAGCAGTCTGACATCTCGGATGTAGTATTTTACAACATTCCTGGCGGGTCGGCCCATACATCTTTGTGGGAACATTATACACGTCCATAATGTAACATAAGCAAACCTAACCCATCTAGCCCCTCGCTGGTAATGTTTTGCAGAATCCCGATCGTGTCGTCCCGTACATCTCGGTGGGGACACTATATACTTCTATAGCGTTATATATCCTAACCTAAGGCAGCCTAACATCTCGGATGTAGTATTTTACAACATTCCTGGCTGGTCGGCCCCTACATCTTTGTGGGAACATTATACACGTCTATAACGTAATTTAACCTAACCTAACACATCTAGCCCCCCGCTGGTAATGTTTTGCAGGATCCCGTTCGTGTCGTCCCGTACGTCTCGGTTGTGACGTTATATACGTCTATAGCGTTACATATCCTAACCTAAGGCAGCCGGACATCTCGGATGTAGTATTTTACAACATTCCTGGCGGGTCGGCCCCTACTTCTTTGTGGGAATATTATACACGTCCATAACGTAATATAACCTAACCTAACCCATCTAGCCCCTCGCTGGAAATGTTTTACAGAATCCCGTTCGTGACGTCCAGTATGTCTCGGTTGGGACATTATATACGCCTGTAGCGTTATATATCCTAACCTAAGACAGCCTAACATCTCGGATGTAGTATTTTACAACATTCCTGGCTGGTCGGCCCCTACATCTTTGTGGGAACATTATACACGTCTATAACGTAATATAACCTAACATAACACTTCTAGCCCCTCGCTGGTAATGCTTTACAGAATCCCGTTCGTGTCGTCCAGTACGTCTCGGTTGGGACATTATATACGTCTATAGCGTTACATATCCTAACCTAAGGCAGCCTAACATCTCGGATGTAGTATTTTACAACATTCCTGGCTTGTCGGCCCCTACATCTTTGTGCGAACATTATACACGTCTATAACGTAATATAACCTATCCTAACACATCTAGACCCTCGCTGGTAATGTTTTGCAGAATACCGATCGTGTCGTCCCGTACATCTCGGTGGGGACGCTATATACTTCTATAGCGTTATATATCCTAACCTAAGGCAGCCTAACATCTCGGATGTAGTATTTTACAACATTCCTGACTGGTCAGCCCCTACATCTTTGTGGGAACATTATACACGTCTATAACGTAATTTAACCTAACCTAACACATCTAGCCCCCCGCTGGTAATGTTTTGCAGGATCCCGTTCGTGTCGTCCTGTACATCTCGGTGGGGACACTATATACTTCTACAGCGTTATATATCCTAACCTAAGGCAGCCTGACATCTCGGATGTAGTATTTTAAAACATTCCTGGTGGGTCGGCCCCTATATCTTAGTGGGAACATTATACACGTCCACAACGTAATATAACCTAACCTAACCCATCTAGCCCCTCGTTGGAAATGTTTTACAGAATCCCGTTCGTGTCGTCCTGTACGTCTCTGTTGTGACGTTATATACGTCTATAGCGTTACATATCCTAACCTAAGGCAGCCTGACATCTCGGATGTAGTATTTTACAACATTCCTGGCGGGTCGGCCCCTACTTCTTTGTGGGACCATTATACACGTCCATAACGTAATATAACCTAACCTAACCCATCTAGCCCCTCGCTGGAAATGTTTTACAGAATCCCGTTCGTGTCGTCCCGTACGTCTCGGTTGTGACATTATATACGTCTATAGCGTTACATTTCCTAACCTAAGGCAGCCTGACATCTCGGATGTACTATTTTACAACATTCCTGGCGGGTCGGCCCCTACTTCTTTGTGGGAACATTATGCACGTCTATAACGTAATATAACCTAACCTAACCCATCCTGCCCCTCGCTGGTAATGTTTTACAGAATCCCGTTCGTGTCGTCCAGTACGTCTCGGTTGGGACATTATATACGCCTGTAGCGTTATATATCCTAACCTAAGACAGCCTAACATCTCGGATGTAGTATTTTACAACATCCCTGGCTGGTCGGCCCCTACATCTTTATGGGAACATTATACACGTCTATAACGTAATATAACCTAACATAACACATCTAGCCCCTCGTTGGAAATGTTTTACAGAATCCCGTTCGTGTCGTCCCGTACGTCTCGGTTGTGACGTTATATACGTCTATAGCGTTACATATCCTAACCTAAGGCAGCCTAACATCTCGGATGTAGTATTTTACAACATTCCTGGCTCGTCGGCCCCTACATCTTTGTGCGAACATTATACACGTCTATAACGTAATATAACCTAACCTAACACATCTAGCCCCTCGCTGGTAATGTTTTGCAGAATCCCGATCGTGTCGTCCCGTACATCTCGGTGGGGACACTATATACTTCTATAGCGTTATATATCCTAACCTAAGGCAGCCTAACATCTCGGATGTAGTATTTTACAACATTCCTGGCTGGTCGGCCCCTACATCTTTGTGGGAACATTATACACGTCTATAACGTAATTTAACCTAACCTAACACATCTAGCCCCCCGCTGGTAATGTTTTGCAGGATCCCGTTCGTGTCGTCCCGTACGTCTCGGTTGTGACGTTATATACGTCTATAGCGTTACATATCCTAACCTAAGGCAGCCGGACATCTCGGATGTAGTATTTTACAACATTCCTGGCGGGTCGGCCCCTACTTCTTTGTGGGAATATTATACACGTCCATAACGTAATATAACCTAACCTAACCCATCTAGCCCCTCGCTGGAAATGTTTTACAGAATCCCGTTCGTGACGTCCAGTATGTCTCGGTTGGGACATTATATACGCCTGTAGCGTTATATATCCTAACCTAAGACAGCCTAACATCTCGGATGTAGTATTTTACAACATTCCTGGCTGGTCGGCCCCTACATCTTTGTGGGAACATTATACACGTCTATAACGTAATATAACCTAACATAACACTTCTAGCCCCTCGCTGGTAATGCTTTACAGAATCCCGTTCGTGTCGTCCAGTACGTCTCGGTTGGGACATTATATACGTCTATAGCGTTACATATCCTAACCTAAGGCAGCCTAACATCTCGGATGTAGTATTTTACAACATTCCTGGCTTGTCGGCCCCTACATCTTTGTGCGAACATTATACACGTCTATAACGTAATATAACCTATCCTAACACATCTAGACCCTCGCTGGTAATGTTTTGCAGAATACCGATCGTGTCGTCCCGTACATCTCGGTGGGGACGCTATATACTTCTATAGCGTTATATATCCTAACCTAAGGCAGCCTAACATCTCGGATGTAGTATTTTACAACATTCCTGACTGGTCGGCCCCTACATCTTTGTGGGAACATTATACACGTCTATAACGTAATTTAACCTAACCTAACACATCTAGCCCCCCGCTGGTAATGTTTTGCAGGATCCCGTTCGTGTCGTCCTGTACATCTCGGTGGGGACACTATATACTTCTACAGCGTTATATATCCTAACCTAAGGCAGCCTGACATCTCGGATGTAGTATTTTAAAACATTCCTGGTGGGTCGGCCCCTATATCTTAGTGGGAACATTATACACGTCCACAACGTAATATAACCTAACCTAACCCATCTAGCCCCTCGTTGGAAATGTTTTACAGAATCCCGTTCGTGTCGTCCCGTACATCTCGGTGGGGACACTATATACTTCTATAGCGTTATATATCCTAACCTAAGGCAGCCTAACATCTCGGATGCAGTATTTTCCAACATTCCTGGCGGGTCGGCGCCTACATCTTTGTGGGAACATTATACACGTCCATAACGTAACATAACCTAACCTAATACATCTAGCCCCTCGCTGGTAATGCTTTACAGAGTCCCGTTCGTGTCGTCCAGTACGTCTCGGTTGGGACATTATATACGCCTGTAGCGTTATATATCCTAACCTAAGGCAGCCCAACATCTCGGATGTAGTATTTTACAACATTCCTGGCGGGTCGGCGCCTACATCTTTGTGGGAACATTATACACGTCTATGACGCAATATAACCTAACCTAACTCATCTAGCCCCTCGCTGGTAATGTTCTTCAGAATCCCGGTCGTGTCGGCCCGTACGTTGCGGTGGGGACATTATATACGTCTATAACGTTATATATCCTAGCCTAACGCAACCTATAATCTTGGATGTAGTATTTTCCAGCATTCCTCGCGGGTCAGCGCCTACTGCTCGGTGGGAACATTATACACGTCCATAACGTAACATAACCTAACCTAACCCATCTAGCCCCTCGCTGGTAATGTTTTACAGAATCCCGCTCGTGTCGGCCCGTACTTCTCGGTAGGGACATTATATACGTCTATAGCGTTATATATCCTAACCTCAGGCAGCCTGACATCTCAGATGTAGTATTTTACAACATTTCTGGCGGGTCGGCCCCTACTTCTTTGTGGGAACATTATACACGTCTATAACGTAATATAACCTAACCTAACCCATCTAGCCCCTCGTTGGTAATGTTTTACAGAATCCCGTTCGTGTCGTCCCGTACGTCTCGGTTGTGACATTATGTACGTCTATATCGTTACATATCCTAACCTAAGGCAGCCTGACATCTCGGATGTAGTATTTTACAACATTCCTGGCGGGTCGGCCCCTACTTCTTTGTGGGAACATTTTACACGTCTATAACGTAATATAACGTAACCTAACCCATCTTGCCCCTCGCTGGTAATGTTTTACAGAATCCCGTTCGTGTCGTCCAGTACGTCTCGGTTGGGACATTATATACGCCTGTAGCGTTATATATCGTAACCTAAGGCAGCCTAACATCTCGGATGTAGTATTTTATAACATTCCTGGCGGGTCGGCCCCTATATCTTTGTGGGAACATTATACACGTCCATAACGTAATATAACCTAACCTAACCTATGTAGCACCTCGCTGGAAATGTTTTACAGAATCCCGTTCGTGTCGTCCCGTACGTCTCGGTTGTGACATTATATACGTCTATAGCGTTACATATTCTAACCTAAGGCAGCCTCACATCTCGGATGTAGTATTTTACAACATTCCTGGTGTGTCGGCGCCTACATCTTTGTGGGAACATTATACACATCCATAACGTAACGTAACCTAGCCTAATACATCTAGCTCCACGCTGGTAATGTTTTACAGAATCCCGTTCGTGTCGTCCCGTACGTCTCGGTTGTGACATTATATACGTCTATAGCGTTACATATCCTAACCTAAGGCTGCCTCACATCTCGGATGTAGTATTTTACAACATTCCTGGCGGGTCGGCCCCTACTTCTTTGTGGGAACATTATACACGTCTATAACGTAATATAACCTACCCTAACCCATCTAGCCCCTCGTTGGTAATGTTTTACAGAATCCCGTTCGTGTCGTCCCGTACGTCTCGGTTGTGACATTATGTACGTCTATAGCGTTACATATCCTAACCTAAGGCAGCCTAACATCTCGGATGTAGTATTTTACAACATTCCTGGCTGGTCGGCCCCTACGTCTTTGTGCGAACATTATACACGTCTATAACGTAATATAATCTATCCTAACACATCTAGCCCCTCGCTGGTAATGTTTTGCAGAATCCCGTTCGTGTCGTCCCGTACTTCTTGGTTGTGACACTATATACGTCTATAGCGTTATATATCATAACCTAAGGCAGACTAACATCTCGGATGTAGTATTTTACAACATTCCTGGCGGGTCGGCCCCTACATCTTTGTGGGAACATTATACACGTCTATAACGTAATATAACCTAACCTAACACATCTAGACCCTCGCTGGTAATGTTCTTCAGAATCCCGGTCGTGTCGGCCCGTACGTCGCGGTGGGGACATTATATCCGTCTATAACGTTATATATGCTAACCTAACGCAACCTAACATCTTGGATGTAGTATTTTCGAACATTCCTCGCGGGTCAGCCCCTACTTCTCGGTGGGAACATTATAGACGTCCATAACATAACATAACGTAACCTAACCCATGTAGCCCCTCGCTGGTAATGTTTTACAGATTCCCGTTCGTGTCGTCCCGTACTTCTCGGTTGGTTCATTATGTACGTCTACAGCCTTATATATCCTAACCTAAGGCAGGCTAACATCTCGGATGCAGTATTTTCCAACATTCCTGGCGGGTTGGACCCTACATCTCGGTGGGAACATTATACACGTCTATAACGTAATATAACCAAACCTAACCCTTCTATCTCCACGCTGGTAATGTTTTTCAGAATCCCGTTCTTGTCGTCCCGTACGTATTGGTTGTGATATTATATACGTCTCTAGCGTTATATATCCTAACCTAAGGCAGCCTGATATCTCGGATGTAGTTTTTACAACATTCCTGGCTGGTCGGCCCCTACATCTCTGTGGGAACATTATACACGTCTATAACGTAATATAACCTAACCTAACACATCTAGACCCTCGCTGGTAATGTTCTTCAGAATCCCGGTCGTGTCGGCCCGTACGTCGCGGTGGGGACATTGTATACGTCTATAACTTTATATATTCTAACCGAACGCAACCTAACATCTTGGATGTAGTATTTTCCAACAATCCTCGCGGGTCAGCCCCTACTTCTCGGTGGGAACATTATAGACGTCCATAACGTAACATAACCTAACCTAACACATGTAGCCACTCGCCGGTAATGTTTTACAGAATCCCGTTCGTGTCGTCCCGTACTTCTCGGTTGGTTCATTATGTACGTCTACAGCGTTATATATCCGAACCTAAGGCAGGCTAACATCTCGGATGCAGTATTTTCCAACATTCCTGGCGGGTCGGCGCCTACATCTTTGTGGGAACATTATACACGTCCATAACGTAACATAACCTAACCTAATACATCTAGCCCCTCGCTGGTAATGCTTTACAGAGTCCCGTTCGTGTCGTCCAGTACGTCTCGGTCGGGACATTATATACGCCTATAGCGTTATGTATCCTAACCTAAGGCAGCCTCACATCTCGGATGTAGTATTTTACAACATTCCTGGCTGGTCGGCCCCTACATCTTTGTGGGAACATTTTACACGTCTATAACGTAATATAACGTAACCTCACCCATCTAGCCCCTCGGTGGTAATGTTTTGCAGAATCCCGTTCGTGTCGTCCCGTACGTCTCGGTTGGGACATTATATACGTCTATAGCGTTACATATCCTAACCTAAGGCAGCCTAACATCTCGGATGTAGTATTTTACAACATTCCTGGCTGGTCGGCCCATACATCTTTGTGCGAACATTATACACGTCTATAACGTAATATAACCTAACCTAACACATCTAGCCCCTCGCTGGTAATATTTTACAGAATCCCGTTCGTGTCGTCCCGTACGTCTCGGTTGTGACATTATTACGTCTATAGCGTTACATATCCTAACCTAAGGCAGCCTGACATCTCGCATGTGGTGTTTTACAACATTCCTGGCGGGTCGGCACCTACATCTTTGTGGGAACATTATACACGTCTATAACGTAATATAACCTAACCTAACCCATCTAGCCCCTCGCTGGTAATGTTCTTCAGAATCCCGGTCGTGTCGGCCCGTACGTCGCGGTGGGGACATTATATACGTCTATAACGTTATATATCCTAACCTAACGCAACCTAACATCTTGGATGTAGTATTTTCGAACATTCCTCGCGGGTCAGCCCCTACTTCTCGGTGGGAACATTATAGACGTCCATAACATAACATAACGTAACCTAACCCATGTAGCCCCTCGCTGGTAATGCTTTACAGAATCCCGTTCGTGTCGTCCAGTACGTCTCGGACGATATACGCCTGTAGCGTTATATATCCTATCCTAAGACAGCCTAACATCTCGGATGTAGTATTTTCCAACATTCCTGGCGGGTCGGCCCCTACATCTTTGTGGGAACATTATACACGTCCATATCGTAACATAACCAAACCTAACCCATCTAGCCCCTCGCTGGTAATGTTTTGCAGAATCCCGTTCGTGTCGTCCCGTACATCTAGGTGGGGACACTATATACTTCTATGCCGTTATATATCCTAACCAAAGGCATCCTAACATCTCGGGTGTAGTATTTTACTACATTCCTGGCTGGTCGGCCCCTACATCTTTGTGCGAACATTATACACGTCTATAACGTAACATAACCAAACCTAACCCATCTAGCCCATCGCTGGTAATGCTTTACAGAATCCCGTTCGTGTCGTCCCGTACATCTCGGTGGGGACACTATATACTTGTATGCCGTTATATATCCTAACCAAAGGCATCCTAACATCTCGGGTGTAGTATTTTACTACATTCCTGGCGGGTCGGCCCCTACTTCTTTGTGGGAACACTTTACACGTCTATAACGTAATATAACCTAACCTAATCCATCTTGCCCCTCGCTGGTAATGTTTTACGGAATCCCGTTCGTGTCGTCCCGTACGTCTCGGTTGTGACATTATGTACGTCCATAGCGCTACATATCCTAACCTAAGGCAGCCTGACATCTCGGATGTAGTATTTTACAACATTCCTGGCGGGTCGGCCCCTACTTCTTTTGTGGACATTATACACGTCTATAACGTAATATAATCTAACCTTATACATCTTGCCCCTCGCTGGTAATGTTCTTCAGAATCCCGGTCGTGTCGGCCCGTACGTCGCGGTGGAGACATTGTATACGTCTATAACGTTATATATTCTAACCGAACGCAACCTAACATCTTGGATGTAGTATTTTCCAACAATCCTCGCGGGTCAGCCCCTACTTCTCGGTGGGAACATTATAGACGTCCATAACGTAACATAACCTAACCTAACCCATGTAGCCCCTCGCTGGTAATGTTTTACAGAATCCCGTTCGTGTCGTCCCGTACTTCTCGGTTGGTTCATTATGTACGTCTACAGCGTTATATATCCGAACCTAAGGCAGGCTAACATCTCGGATGCAGTATTTTCCAACGTTCCTGGCGGGTCGGCGCCTACATCTTTGTGGGAACATTATACACGTCCATAACGTAACATAACCTAACCTAATACATCTAGCCCCTCGCTGGTAATGCCTTACAGAGTACCGTTCGTGTCGTCCAGTACGTCTCGGTTGGGACATTATATACGCCTGTAGCGTTATATATCCTAACCTAAGACAGCCTAACATCTCGGATGTAGTATTTTACAACATTCCTGGCGGGTCGGCCCCTACATCTTTGTGGGAACATTATACACGTCCATAACGTAACATAACCAAACCTAACCCATCTAGCCCCTCGCTGGTAATGTTTTGCAGAATCCCGTTCGTGTCGTCCCGTACATCTCGGTGGGGACACTATATACTTCTATGGCGTTATATATCCTAACCAAAGGCATCCTAACATCTCGGGTGTAGTATTTTACTACATTCCTGGCTGGTCGGCCCCTACATCTTTGTGCGAACATTATACATGTCTATAACGTAACATAACCAAGCCTAACCCATCTAGCCCATCGCTGGTAATGCTTTACAGAATCCCGTTCTTGTCGTCCAGTACGTCTCGGTTGGGACATTATATACGTCTATAGCGTTACATATCCTAACCTAAGGCAGCCTGACATCTCGGATGTAGTATTTTAAAACATTCCTGGCGGGTCGGCCCCTATATCTTTGTGGGAACATTATACACGTCCATAACGTAATATAACCTAACCTAACCCATCTAGCCCCTCGTTGGAAATGTTTTACAGAATCCCGTTCCTGTCGTCCCGTACGTCTCGGTTGTGACGTTATATACGTCTATAGCGTTACATATCCTAACCTAATGCAGCCTGACATCTCGGATGTAGTATTTTGCAACGTTCCTGGCGGGTCGGCCCCTACTTCTTTGTGGGAACACTGTACACGTCTATAACGTAATATAGCCTAACCTAATCCATCTTGCCCCTCGCTGGTAATGTTTTACAGAATCCCGTTCGTGTCGTCCCGTACGTCTCGGTTGTGACATTATATACGTCTATAGCGTTACATATCCTAACCTAAGGCAGCCTGACATCTCGGATGTAGTATTTTACAACATTCCTGGCGGGTCGGCCCCTACTTCTTTGTGGGAACATTATACACGTCTATAACGTAATATAACCTAACCTAACCCATCTAGCCCCTCGTTGGAAATGTTTTACAGAATCCCGTTCGTGTCGTCCCGTACGTCTTGGTTGTGACACTATATACGTCTATAGCGTTATATATCCTAACCTAAGGCAGCCTAACATCTCGGATGTAGTATTTTACAACATTCCTGGCGGGTCGGCCCCTACATCTTTGTGGGAACATTATACACGTCTATAACGTAATATAACCTAACCTAACACATCTAGACCCTCGCTGGTAATGTTCTTCAGAATCCCGGTCGTGTCGGCCCGTACGTCGCGGTGGGGACATTGTATACGTCTATAACTTTATATATTCTAACCGAACGCAACCTAACATCTTGGATGTAGTATTTTCCAACAATCCTCGCGGGTCAGCCCCTACTTCTCGGTGGGAACATTATAGACGTCCATAACGTAACATAACCTAACCTAACCCATGTAGCCACTCGCCGGTAATGTTTTACAGAATCCCGTTCGTGTCGTCCCGTACTTCTCGGTTGGTTCATTATGTACGTCTACAGCGTTATATATCCGAACCTAAGGCAGACTAACATCTCGGATGCAGTATTTTCCAACATTCCTGGCGGGTCGGCGCCTACATCTTTGTGGGAACATTATACACGTCCATAACGTAACATAACCTAACCTAATACATCTAGCCCCTCGCTGGTAATGCTTTACAGAGTCCCGTTCGTGTCGTCCAGTACGTCTCGGTCGGGACATTATATACGCCTATAGCGTTATGTATCCTAACCTAAGGCAGCCTCACATCTCGGATGTAGTATTTTACAACATTCCTGGCTGGTCGGCCCCTACATCTTTGTGGGAACATTTTACACGTCTATAACGTAATATAACGTAACCTCACCCATCTAGCCCCTCGGTGGTAATGTTTTGCAGAATCCCGTTCGTGTCGTCCCGTACGTCTCGGTTGGGACATTATATACGTCTATAGCGTTACATATCCTAACCTAAGGCAGCCTAACATCTCGGATGTAGTATTTTACAACATTCCTGGCTGGTCGGCCCATACATCCTTGTGCGAACATTATACACGTCTATAACGTAATATAACCTAACCTAACACATCTAGCCCCTCGCTGGTAATATTTTACAGAATCCCGTTCGTGTCGTCCCGTACGTCTCGGTTGTGACATTATTACGTCTATAGCGTTACATATCCTAACCTAAGGCAGCCTGACATCTCGCATGTGGTGTTTTACAACATTCCTGGCGGGTCGGCACCTACATCTTTGTGGGAACATTATACACGTCTATAACGTAATATAACCTAACCTAACCCATCTAGCCCCTCGCTGGTAATGTTCCTTAGAATCCCGGTCGTGTCGGCCCGTACGTCGCGGTGGGGACATTATATACGTCTATAACGTTATATATCCTAACCTAACGCAACCTAACATCTTGGATGTAGTATTTTCGAACATTCCTCGCGGGTCAGCCCCTACTTCTCGGTGGGAACATTATAGACGTCCATAACATAACATAACGTAACCTAACCCATGTAGCCCCTCGCTGGTAATGTTTTACAGATTCCCGTTCGTGTCGTCCCGTACTTCTCGGTTGGTTCATTATGTACGTCTACAGCCTTATATATCCTAACCTAAGGCAGGCTAACATCTCGGATGCAGTATTTTCCAACATTCCTGGCGGGTTGGACCCTACATCTCGGTGGGAACATTATACACGTCTATAACGTAATATAACCAAACCTAACCCTTCTATCTCCACGCTGGTAATGTTTTTCAGAATCCCGTTCTTGTCGTCCCGTACGTATTGGTTGTGATATTATATACGTCTCTAGCGTTATATATCCTAACCTAAGGCAGCCTGATATCTCGGATGTAGTTTTTACAACATTCCTGGCTGGTCGGCCCCTACATCTCTGTGGGAACATTATACACGTCTATAACGTAATATAACCTAACCTAACACATCTAGACCCTCGCTGGTAATGTTCTTCAGAATCCCGGTCGTGTCGGCCCGTACGTCGCGGTGGGGACATTGTATACGTCTATAACTTTATATATTCTAACCGAACGCAACCTAACATCTTGGATGTAGTATTTTCCAACAATCCTCGCGGGTCAGCCCCTACTTCTCGGTGGGAACATTATAGACGTCCATAACGTAACATAACCTAACCTAACACATGTAGCCACTCGCCGGTAATGTTTTACAGAATCCCGTTCGTGTCGTCCCGTACTTCTCGGTTGGTTCATTATGTACGTCTACAGCGTTATATATCCGAACCTAAGGCAGGCTAACATCTCGGATGCAGTATTTTCCAACATTCCTGGCGGGTCGGCGCCTACATCTTTGTGGGAACATTATACACGTCCATAACGTAACATAACCTAACCTAATACATCTAGCCCCTCGCTGGTAATGCTTTACAGAGTCCCGTTCGTGTCGTCCAGTACGTCTCGGTCGGGACATTATATACGCCTATAGCGTTATGTATCCTAACCTAAGGCAGCCTCACATCTCGGATGTAGTATTTTACAACATTCCTGGCTGGTCGGCCCCTACATCTTTGTGGGAACATTTTACACGTCTATAACGTAATATAACGTAACCTCACCCATCTAGCCCCTCGGTGGTAATGTTTTGCAGAATCCCGTTCGTGTCGTCCCGTACGTCTCGGTTGGGACATTATATACGTCTATAGCGTTACATATCCTAACCTAAGGCAGCCTAACATCTCGGATGTAGTATTTTACAACATTCCTGGCTGGTCGGCCCATACATCTTTGTGCGAACATTATACACGTCTATAACGTAATATAACCTAACCTAACACATCTAGCCCCTCGCTGGTAATATTTTACAGAATCCCGTTCGTGTCGTCCCGTACGTCTCGGTTGTGACATTATTACGTCTATAGCGTTACATATCCTAACCTAAGGCAGCCTGACATCTCGCATGTGGTGTTTTACAACATTCCTGGCGGGTCGGCACCTACATCTTTGTGGGAACATTATACACGTCTATAACGTAATATAACCTAACCTAACCCATCTAGCCCCTCGCTGGTAATGTTCTTCAGAATCCCGGTCGTGTCGGCCCGTACGTCGCGGTGGGGACATTATATACGTCTATAACGTTATATATCCTAACCTAACGCAACCTAACATCTTGGATGTAGTATTTTCGAACATTCCTCGCGGGTCAGCCCCTACTTCTCGGTGGGAACATTATAGACGTCCATAACATAACATAACGTAACCTAACCCATGTAGCCCCTCGCTGGTAATGCTTTACAGAATCCCGTTCGTGTCGTCCAGTACGTCTCGGACGATATACGCCTGTAGCGTTATATATCCTATCCTAAGACAGCCTAACATCTCGGATGTAGTATTTTCCAACATTCCTGGCGGGTCGGCCCCTACATCTTTGTGGGAACATTATACACGTCCATATCGTAACATAACCAAACCTAACCCATCTAGCCCCTCGCTGGTAATGTTTTGCAGAATCCCGTTCGTGTCGTCCCGTACATCTAGGTGGGGACACTATATACTTCTATGCCGTTATATATCCTAACCAAAGGCATCCTAACATCTCGGGTGTAGTATTTTACTACATTCCTGGCTGGTCGGCCCCTACATCTTTGTGCGAACATTATACACGTCTATAACGTAACATAACCAAACCTAACCCATCTAGCCCATCGCTGGTAATGCTTTACAGAATCCCGTTCGTGTCGTCCCGTACATCTCGGTGGGGACACTATATACTTGTATGCCGTTATATATCCTAACCAAAGGCATCCTAACATCTCGGGTGTAGTATTTTACTACATTCCTGGCGGGTCGGCCCCTACTTCTTTGTGGGAACACTTTACACGTCTATAACGTAATATAACCTAACCTAATCCATCTTGCCCCTCGCTGGTAATGTTTTACGGAATCCCGTTCGTGTCGTCCCGTACGTCTCGGTTGTGACATTATGTACGTCCATAGCGCTACATATCCTAACCTAAGGCAGCCTGACATCTCGGATGTAGTATTTTACAACATTCCTGGCGGGTCGGCCCCTACTTCTTTTGTGGACATTATACACGTCTATAACGTAATATAATCTAACCTTATACATCTTGCCCCTCGCTGGTAATGTTCTTCAGAATCCCGGTCGTGTCGGCCCGTACGTCGCGGTGGAGACATTGTATACGTCTATAACGTTATATATTCTAACCGAACGCAACCTAACATCTTGGATGTAGTATTTTCCAACAATCCTCGCGGGTCAGCCCCTACTTCTCGGTGGGAACATTATAGACGTCCATAACGTAACATAACCTAACCTAACCCATGTAGCCCCTCGCTGGTAATGTTTTACAGAATCCCGTTCGTGTCGTCCCGTACTTCTCGGTTGGTTCATTATGTACGTCTACAGCGTTATATATCCGAACCTAAGGCAGGCTAACATCTCGGATGCAGTATTTTCCAACGTTCCTGGCGGGTCGGCGCCTACATCTTTGTGGGAACATTATACACGTCCATAACGTAACATAACCTAACCTAATACATCTAGCCCCTCGCTGGTAATGCCTTACAGAGTACCGTTCGTGTCGTCCAGTACGTCTCGGTTGGGACATTATATACGCCTGTAGCGTTATATATCCTAACCTAAGACAGCCTAACATCTCGGATGTAGTATTTTACAACATTCCTGGCGGGTCGGCCCCTACATCTTTGTGGGAACATTATACACGTCCATAACGTAACATAACCAAACCTAACCCATCTAGCCCCTCGCTGGTAATGTTTTGCAGAATCCCGTTCGTGTCGTCCCGTACATCTCGGTGGGGACACTATATACTTCTATGGCGTTATATATCCTAACCAAAGGCATCCTAACATCTCGGGTGTAGTATTTTACTACATTCCTGGCTGGTCGGCCCCTACATCTTTGTGCGAACATTATACATGTCTATAACGTAACATAACCAAGCCTAACCCATCTAGCCCATCGCTGGTAATGCTTTACAGAATCCCGTTCTTGTCGTCCAGTACGTCTCGGTTGGGACATTATATACGTCTATAGCGTTACATATCCTAACCTAAGGCAGCCTGACATCTCGGATGTAGTATTTTAAAACATTCCTGGCGGGTCGGCCCCTATATCTTTGTGGGAACATTATACACGTCCATAACGTAATATAACCTAACCTAACCCATCTAGCCCCTCGTTGGAAATGTTTTACAGAATCCCGTTCCTGTCGTCCCGTACGTCTCGGTTGTGACGTTATATACGTCTATAGCGTTACATATCCTAACCTAATGCAGCCTGACATCTCGGATGTAGTATTTTGCAACGTTCCTGGCGGGTCGGCCCCTACTTCTTTGTGGGAACACTGTACACGTCTATAACGTAATATAGCCTAACCTAATCCATCTTGCCCCTCGCTGGTAATGTTTTACAGAATCCCGTTCGTGTCGTCCCGTACGTCTCGGTTGTGACATTATATACGTCTATAGCGTTACATATCCTAACCTAAGGCAGCCTGACATCTCGGATGTAGTATTTTACAACATTCCTGGCGGGTCGGCCCCTACTTCTTTGTGGGAACATTATACACGTCTATAACGTAATATAACCTAACCTAACCCATCTAGCCCCTCGTTGGAAATGTTTTACAGAATCCCGTTCGTGTCGTCCCGTACGTCTTGGTTGTGACACTATATACGTCTATAGCGTTATATATCCTAACCTAAGGCAGCCTAACATCTCGGATGTAGTATTTTACAACATTCCTGGCGGGTCGGCCCCTACATCTTTGTGGGAACATTATACACGTCTATAACGTAATATAACCTAACCTAACACATCTAGACCCTCGCTGGTAATGTTCTTCAGAATCCCGGTCGTGTCGGCCCGTACGTCGCGGTGGGGACATTGTATACGTCTATAACTTTATATATTCTAACCGAACGCAACCTAACATCTTGGATGTAGTATTTTCCAACAATCCTCGCGGGTCAGCCCCTACTTCTCGGTGGGAACATTATAGACGTCCATAACGTAACATAACCTAACCTAACCCATGTAGCCACTCGCCGGTAATGTTTTACAGAATCCCGTTCGTGTCGTCCCGTACTTCTCGGTTGGTTCATTATGTACGTCTACAGCGTTATATATCCGAACCTAAGGCAGACTAACATCTCGGATGCAGTATTTTCCAACATTCCTGGCGGGTCGGCGCCTACATCTTTGTGGGAACATTATACACGTCCATAACGTAACATAACCTAACCTAATACATCTAGCCCCTCGCTGGTAATGCTTTACAGAGTCCCGTTCGTGTCGTCCAGTACGTCTCGGTCGGGACATTATATACGCCTATAGCGTTATGTATCCTAACCTAAGGCAGCCTCACATCTCGGATGTAGTATTTTACAACATTCCTGGCTGGTCGGCCCCTACATCTTTGTGGGAACATTTTACACGTCTATAACGTAATATAACGTAACCTCACCCATCTAGCCCCTCGGTGGTAATGTTTTGCAGAATCCCGTTCGTGTCGTCCCGTACGTCTCGGTTGGGACATTATATACGTCTATAGCGTTACATATCCTAACCTAAGGCAGCCTAACATCTCGGATGTAGTATTTTACAACATTCCTGGCTGGTCGGCCCATACATCCTTGTGCGAACATTATACACGTCTATAACGTAATATAACCTAACCTAACACATCTAGCCCCTCGCTGGTAATATTTTACAGAATCCCGTTCGTGTCGTCCCGTACGTCTCGGTTGTGACATTATTACGTCTATAGCGTTACATATCCTAACCTAAGGCAGCCTGACATCTCGCATGTGGTGTTTTACAACATTCCTGGCGGGTCGGCACCTACATCTTTGTGGGAACATTATACACGTCTATAACGTAATATAACCTAACCTAACCCATCTAGCCCCTCGCTGGTAATGTTCCTTAGAATCCCGGTCGTGTCGGCCCGTACGTCGCGGTGGGGACATTATATACGTCTATAACGTTATATATCCTAACCTAACGCAACCTAACATCTTGGATGTAGTATTTTCGAACATTCCTCGCGGGTCAGCCCCTACTTCTCGGTGGGAACATTATAGACGTCCATAACATAACATAACGTAACCTAACCCATGTAGCCCCTCGCTGGTAATGCTTTACAGAATCCCGTTCGTGTCGTCCAGTACGTCTCGGACGATATACGCCTGTAGCGTTATATATCCTATCCTAAGACAGCCTAACATCTCGGATGTAGTATTTTACAACATTCCTGGCGGGTCGGCCCCTACATCTTTGTGGGAACATTATACACGTCCATATCGTAACATAACCAAACCTAACCCATCTAGCCCCTCGCTGGTAATGTTTTGCAGAATCCCGTTCGTGTCGTCCCGTACATCTAGGTGGGGACACTATATACTTCTATGCCGTTATATATCCTAACCAAAGGCATCCTAACATCTCGGGTGTAGTTTTTTACTACATTCCTGGCTGGTCGGCCCCTACATCTTTGTGCGAACATTATACACGTCTATAACGTAACATAACCAAACCTAACCCATCTAGCCCATCGCTGGTAATGCTTTACAGAATCCCGTTCGTGTCGTCCCGTACATCTCGGTGGGGACACTATATACTTGTATGCCGTTATATATCCTAACCAAAGGCATCCTAACATCTCGGGTGTAGTATTTTACTACATTCCTGGCGGGTCGGCCCCTACTTCTTTGTGGGAACACTTTACACGTCTATAACGTAATATAACCTAACCTAATCCATCTTGCCCCTCGCTGGTAATGTTTTACAGAATCCCGTTCGTGTCGTCCCGTACGTCTCGGTTGTGACATTATGTACGTCCATAGCGCTACATATCCTAACCTAAGGCAGCCTGACATCTCGGATGTAGTATTTTACAACATTCCTGGCGGGTCGGCCCCTACTTCTTTTGTGGACATTATACACGTCTATAACGTAATATAATCTAACCTTATACATCTTGCCCCTCGCTGGTAATGTTCTTCAGAATCCCGGTCGTGTCGGCCCGTACGTCGCGGTGGAGACATTGTATACGTCTATAACGTTATATATTCTAACCGAACGCAACCTAACATCTTGGATGTAGTATTTTCCAACAATCCTCGCGGGTCAGCCCCTACTTCTCGGTGGGAACATTATAGACGTCCATAACGTAACATAACCTAACCTAACCCATGTAGCCCCTCGCTGGTAATGTTTTACAGAATCCCGTTCGTGTCGTCCCGTACTTCTCGGTTGGTTCATTATGTACGTCTACAGCGTTATATATCCGAACCTAAGGCAGGCTAACATCTCGGATGCAGTATTTTCCAACGTTCCTGGCGGGTCGGCGCCTACATCTTTGTGGGAACATTATACACGTCCATAACGTAACATAACCTAACCTAATACATCTAGCCCCTCGCTGGTAATGCCTTACAGAGTACCGTTCGTGTCGTCCAGTACGTCTCGGTTGGGACATTATATACGCCTGTAGCGTTATATATCCTAACCTAAGACAGCCTAACATCTCGGATGTAGTATTTTACAACATTCCTGGCGGGTCGGCCCCTACATCTTTGTGGGAACATTATACACGTCCATAACGTAACATAACCAAACCTAACCCATCTAGCCCCTCGCTGGTAATGTTTTGCAGAATCCCGTTCGTGTCGTCCCGTACATCTCGGTGGGGACACTATATACTTCTATGGCGTTATATATCCTAACCAAAGGCATCCTAACATCTCGGGTGTAGTATTTTACTACATTCCTGGCTGGTCGGCCCCTACATCTTTGTGCGAACATTATACATGTCTATAACGTAACATAACCAAGCCTAACCCATCTAGCCCATCGCTGGTAATGCTTTACAGAATCCCGTTCTTGTCGTCCAGTACGTCTCGGTTGGGACATTATATACGTCTATAGCGTTACATATCCTAACCTAAGGCAGCCTGACATCTCGGATGTAGTATTTTAAAACATTCCTGGCGGGTCGGCCCCTATATCTTTGTGGGAACATTATACACGTCCATAACGTAATATAACCTAACCTAACCCATCTAGCCCCTCGTTGGAAATGTTTTACAGAATCCCGTTCGTGTCGTCCCGTACGTCTCGGTTGTGACGTTATATACGTCTATAGCGTTACATATCCTAACCTAATGCAGCCTGACATCTCGGATGTAGTATTTTGCAACGTTCCTGGCGGGTCGGCCCCTACTTCTTTGTGGGAACACTGTACACGTCTATAACGTAATATAGCCTAACCTAATCCATCTTGCCCCTCGCTGGTAATGTTTTACAGAATCCCGTTCGTGTCGTCCCGTACGTCTCGGTTGTGACATTATATACGTCTATAGCGTTACATATCCTAACCTAAGGCAGCCTGACATCTCGGATGTAGTATTTTACAACATTCCTGGCGGGTCGGCCCCTACTTCTTTGTGGGAACATTATACACGTCTATAACGTAATATAACCTAACCTAACCCATCTAGCCCCTCGTTGGAAATGTTTTACAGAATCCCGTTCGTGTCGTCCCGTACGTCTTGGTTGTGACACTATATACGTCTATAGCGTTATATATCCTAACCTAAGGCAGCCTAACATCTCGGATGTAGTATTTTACAACATTCCTGGCGGGTCGGCCCCTACATCTTTGTGGGAACATTATACACGTCTATAACGTAATATAACCTAACCTAACACATCTAGACCCTCGCTGGTAATGTTCTTCAGAATCCCGGTCGTGTCGGCCCGTACGTCGCGGTGGGGACATTGTATACGTCTATAACGTTATATATTCTAACCGAACGCAACCTAACATCTTGGATGTAGTATTTTCCAACAATCCTCGCGGGTCAGCCCCTACTTCTCGGTGGGAACATTATAGACGTCCATAACGTAACATAACGTAACCTAACCCATGTAGCCCCTCGCTGGTAATGTTTTACAGAATCCCGTTCGTGTCGTCCCGTACTTCTCGGTTGGTTCATTATGTACGTCTACAGCGTTATATATCCGAACCTAAGGCAGGCTAACATCTCGGATGCAGTATTTTCCAACGTTCCTGGCGGGTCGGCGCCTACATCTTTGTGGGAACATTATACACGTCCATAACGTAACATAACCAAACCTAACCCATCTAGCCCCTCGCTGGTAATGTTTTGCAGAATCCCGTTCGTGTCGTCCCGTACATCTCGGTGGGGACACTATATACTTCTATGGCGTTATATATCCTAACCAAAGGCATCCTAACATCTCGGGTGTAGTATTTTACTACATTCCTGGCTGGTCGGCCCCTACATCTTTGTGCGAACATTATACATGTCTATAACGTAACATAACCAAACCTAACCCATCTAGCCCATCGCTGGTAATGCTTTACAGAATCCCGTTCTTGTCGTCCAGTACGTCTCGGTTGGGACATTATATACGTCTATAGCGTTACATATCCTAACCTAAGGCAGCCTGACATCTCGGATGTAGTATTTTAAAACATTCCTGGCGGGTCGGCCCCTATATCTTTGTGGGAACATTATACACGTCCATAACGTAATATAACCTAACCTAACCCATCTAGCCCCTCGTTGGAAATGTTTTACAGAACCCCGCTCGTGTCGTCCCGTACGTCTCGGTTGTGACGTTATATACGTCTATAGCGTTACATATCCTAACCTAATGCAGCCTGACATCTCGGATGTAGTATTTTACAATATTCCTGGCGGGTCGGCCCCTACTTCTTTGTGGGAACATTATCCACGTCTATAGCGTAATATAACCTAACCTAATACATCTAGCCCCTCGCTGGTAATGTTTTACAGAATCCCGTTCGTGTCGTCCCGTACGTCTCGGTTGTGACGTTATATACGTCTATAGCGTTACATATCCTAACCTAATGCAGCCTGACATCTCGGATGTAGTATTTTGCAACGTTCCTGGCGGGTCGGCACCTACTTCTTTGTGGGAACACTGTACATGTCTATAACGTAATATAGCCTAACCTAATCCATCTTGCCCCTCGCTGGTAATGTTTTACAGAATCCCGTTCGTGTCGTCCCGTACGTCTCGGTTGTGACATTATATACGTCTATAGCGTTACATATCCTAACCTAAGGCAGCCTGACATCTCGGATGTAGTATTTTACAACATTCCTGGCGGGTCGGCCCCTACTTCTTTGTGGGAACATTATACACGTCTATAACGTAATATAACCTAACCTAACCCATCTAGCCCCTCGTTGGAAATGTTTTACAGAATCCCGTTCGTGTCGTCCCGTACGTCTTGGTTGTGACACTATATACGTCTATAGCGTTATATATCCTAACCTAAGGCAGCCTAACATCTCGGATGTAGTATTTTACAACATTCCTGGCGGGTCGGCCCCTACATCTTTGTGGGAACATTATACACGTCTATAACGTAATATAACCTAACCTAACACATCTAGACCCTCGCTGGTAATGTTCTTCAGAATCCCGGTCGTGTCGGCCCGTACGTCGCGGTGGGGACATTGTATACGTCTATAACGTTATATATTCTAACCGAACGCAACCTAACATCTTGGATGTAGTATTTTCCAACAATCCTCGCGGGTCAGCCCCTACTTCTCGGTGGGAACATTATAGACGTCCATAACGTAACATAACGTAACCTAACCCATGTAGCCCCTCGCTGGTAATGTTTTACAGAATCCCGTTCGTGTCGTCCCGTACTTCTCGGTTGGTTCATTATGTACGTCTACAGCGTTATATATCCGAACCTAAGGCAGGCTAACATCTCGGATGCAGTATTTTCCAACGTTCCTGGCGGGTCGGCGCCTACATCTTTGTGGGAACATTATACACGTCCATAACGTAACATAACCAAACCTAACCCATCTAGCCCCTCGCTGGTAATGTTTTGCAGAATCCCGTTCGTGTCGTCCCGTACATCTCGGTGGGGACACTATATACTTCTATGGCGTTATATATCCTAACCAAAGGCATCCTAACATCTCGGGTGTAGTATTTTACTACATTCCTGGCTGGTCGGCCCCTACATCTTTGTGCGAACATTATACATGTCTATAACGTAACATAACCAAACCTAACCCATCTAGCCCATCGCTGGTAATGCTTTACAGAATCCCGTTCTTGTCGTCCAGTACGTCTCGGTTGGGACATTATATACGTCTATAGCGTTACATATCCTAACCTAAGGCAGCCTGACATCTCGGATGTAGTATTTTAAAACATTCCTGGCGGGTCGGCCCCTATATCTTTGTGGGAACATTATACACGTCCATAACGTAATATAACCTAACCTAACCCATCTAGCCCCTCGTTGGAAATGTTTTACAGAATCCCGTTCGTGTCGTCCCGTACGTCTCGGTTGTGACGTTATATACGTCTATAGCGTTACATATCCTAACCTAATGCAGCCTGACATCTCGGATGTAGTATTTTGCAACGTTCCTGTCGGGTCGGCCCCTACTTCTTTGTGGGAACACTTTACACGTCTATAACGTAATATAGCCTAACCTAATCCATCTTGCCCCTCGCTGGTAATGTTTTACAGAATCCCGTTCGTGTCGTCCCGTACGTCTCGGTTGTGACATTATATACGTCTATAGCGTTACATATCCTAACCTAAGGCAGCCTGACATCTCGGATGTAGTATTTTACAACATTCCTGGCGGGTCGGCCCCTACTTCTTTGTGGGAACATTATACACGTCTATAACGTAATATAACCTAACCTAACCCATCTAGCCCCTCGTTGAAAATGTTTTACAGAATCCCGTTCGTGTCGTCCCGTACGTCTTGGTTGTGACACTATATACGTCTATAGCGTTATATATCCTAACCTAAGGCAGCCTAACATCTCGGATGTAGTATTTTACAACATTCCTGGCGGGTCGGCCCCTACATCTTTGTGGGAACATTATACACGTCTATAACGTAATATAACCTAACCTAACACATCTAGACCCTCGCTGGTAATGTTCTTCAGAATCCCGGTCGTGTCGGCCCGTACGTCGCGGTGGGGACATTGTATACGTCTATAACGTTATATATTCTAACCGAACGCAACCTAACATCTTGGATGTAGTATTTTCCAACAATCCTCGCGGGTCAGCCCCTACTTCTCGGTGGGAACATTATAGACGTCCATAACGTAACATAACGTAACTTAACCCATGTAGCCCCTCGCTGGTAATGTTTTACAGAATCCCGTTCGTGTCGGCCCGTACTTCTCGGTTGGTTCATTATGTACGTCTACAGCGTTATATATCCGAACCTAAGGCAGGCTAACATCTCGGATGCAGTATTTTCCAACATTCCTGGCGGGTTGGACCCTACATCTCGGTGGGAACATTATATACGTCTATAACGTAATATAACCAAACCTAACCCTTCTATCTCCACGCTGGTAATTTTTTTCAGAATCCCGTTCTTGTCGTCCCGTACGTATTGGTTGTGATATTATATACGTCTATAGCGTTACATATCCTAACCTAAGGCAGCCTGACATCTCGGATGTAGTTTTTACAACATTCCTGGCTGGTCGGCCCCTACATCTCTGTGGGAACATTATACACGTCTATAACGTAATATAACCTAACCTAACACTTCTAGCCCCTCGCTGGTTATGTTTTGCAGAATCCCGATCGTGTCGTCCCGTACATCTCGGTGGGGACACTATATACTTATATAGCGTTATATATCCTAACCAAAGGCATCCCAACATCTCGGGTGTAGTATTTTACTACATTTCTGGTGGCTCTGCCCCTACATCATTGTGGGAACATTATACACGTCCATAACGTAACATAAGCAAACCTAACCCATCTAGCCCCTCGCTGGTATTGCTTTACAGAATCCCGCGCGTGTCGTCCAGTACGTCTCGGACGATATACGCCTGTAGCGTTACATATCCTAACCTAAGGTAATGTTTTGCAGAATCCCGAACGTGTCGGCCCGTACGTCGCGGTGGAGACATTATATACGTCTACAACGCTATATATCCTAACCTAACGCAACCTAACATCTTGGATGTAGTATTTTCCAACATTCCTAGCAGGTCAGCCCCTACTTCTCGGTGGGAAAATTATACACGTCCATAATGTAACATAACCTAACCTAACCCATCTAGCCCCTCGCTGGTAATGTTTTACAGAATCCCGTTCGTGTCGGCCCGTACTTCTCGGTAGGGACATTATATACGTTTATAGCGTTATATATCCTAACCTAAGGCAGCCTAACATCTCGGATGTAGTATTTTACAACATTCATGGCGGTTTGGCGCCTACATCTTTGTGGGAAGATTATACACCTCTATAACGCAATATAACCTAACCTAACCCATCTAGCCCCTCGCTGGTAATGTTCCTCAGAATCCCGGTCGTGTCGGACCGTACGTTGCGGTGGTGACATTATATACGTCTATAACGTTATATATCCTAACCTAACGCAACCTAACATCTTGGATGTAGTATTTTACAATATTCCTGGCGGGTCGGCCCCTACTTCTTTGTGGGAACATTATACACGTCTATAGCGTAATATAACCTAACCTAATACATCTAGCCCCTCGCTGGTAATGTTTTACAGAATCCCGTTCGTGTCGGCCCGTACTTCTCGGTAGGGACATTATATACGTTTATAGCGTTATATATCCTGACATAAGGCAGCCTAACATCTCGGATGTAGTATTTTACAACATTCATGGCGGTTTGGCGCCTACATCTTTGTGGGAAGATTATACACCTCTATAACGCAATATAACCTAACCTAACCCATCTAGCCCCTCGCTGGTAATGTTCCTCAGAATCCCGGTCGTGTCGGACCGTACGTTGCGGTGGTGACATTATATACGTCTATAACGTTATATATCCTAACCTAACGCAGCCTAACATCCTGGATGTAGTATTTTACAATATTCCTGGCGGGTCGGCCCCTACTTCTTTGTGGGAACATTATCCACGTCTATAGCGTAATATAACCTAACCTAATACATCTAGCCCCTCGCTGGTAATGTTTTACAGAATCCCATTCGTGTCGTCCCGTACGTCTCGGTTGTGACATTATATACGCGTATAGCGTTACATATCCTAACCTAAGGCAGCCTCACATCTCGGATGTAGTATTTTACAACATTCCTGGCTGGTCGGCCCCTACATCTTTGTGGGAACATTTTACACGTCTATAACGTAATATAACCTAACCTAACCCATCTTGCCCCTCGCTGGTAATGTTTTACAGAATCCCGTTCGTGTCGTCCCGTACGTCTCGGTTGGGACATTATATACGCCTATACCGTTATGTATCCTAACCTAAGGCAGCCTAACGTCTCGGATGTAGTATTTTACAACACTCCTGGCGGGACGGCCCCTACATCTTTGTGGGAACACTTTACACGTCTGTAACGTAATATAACCTAACCTAACCCATCTTGCCCCTCGCTGGTAATGTTTTACAGAATCCCGTTCGTGTCGTCCCGTACGTCTCGGTTGTGACATTATATACGTCTATAGCGTTACATATCCTAACCTAAGGCAGCCTCACATCTCGGATGTAGTATTTTACAACATTCCTGGCTGGTCGGCCCCTAAAGCTTTGTGGGAACATTTTACACGTCTATAACGTAATATAACCTAACCTAACCCATCTTGCCCCTCGCTGGTAATGTTTTACAGAATCCCGTTCGTGTCGTCCCGTACGTCTCGGTTGTGACATTATATACGTCTATAGCGTTACATATCCTAACCTAAGGCAGCCTCACATCTCGGATGTAGTATTTTACAACATTCCTGTCGGGTCGGCCCCTACTTCTTTGTGGGAACATTATACACGTCTATAACGTAATATAACCTAACCTAACCCATCTAGCCCCTCGCTGGTAATGTTTTACAGAATCCCGTTCGTGTCGTCCCGTACGTCTCGGTTGTGACATTATGTACGTCTATAGCGTTACATATCCTAACCTAAGGCAGCCTCACATCTCGGATGTAGTATTTTAAAACATTCCTGGCGGGTCGGCCCCTATATCTTTGTGGGAACATTATACACGTCCATAACGTAATATAACCTAACCTAACCCATCTAGCCCCTCGTTGGAAATGTTTTACAGAATGCCGTTCGTGTCGTCCCGTACTTCTCGGTTGGTTCATTATGTACGTCTACAGCGTTATATATCCGAACCTAAGGCAGGCTAACATCTCGGATGCAGTATTTTCCAAAATTCCTGGCGGGTTGGACCCTACATCTCGGTGGGAACATTGTATACGTCTATAACGTAATATAACCAAACCTAACCCTTCTATCTCCACGCTGGTAATGTTTTTCAGAATCCCGTTCTTGTCGTCCCGTACGTATTGGTTGTGATATTATATACGTCTATAGCGTTACATATCCTAACCTAAGGCAGCCTGACATCTCGGATGTAGTTTTTACAACATTCCTGGCTGGTCGGCCCCTACATCTCTGTGGGAACATTATACACGTCTATAACGTAATATAACCTAACCTAACACTTCTAGCCCCTCGCTGGTTATGTTTTGCAGAATCCCGATCGTGTCGTCCCGTACATCTCGGTGGGGACACTATATACTTATATAGCGTTATATATCCTAACCAAAGGCATCCCAACATCTCGGGTGTAGTATTTTACTACATTTCTGGTGGCTCGGCCCCTACATCATTGTGGGAACATTATACACGTCCATAACGTAACATAAGCAAACCTAACCCATCTAGCCCCTCGCTGGTTATGCTTTACAGAATCCCGTTCGTGTCGTCCAGTACGTCTCGGACGATATACGCCTGTAGCGTTATATATCCTAACCTAAGGTAATGTTTTGCAGAATCCCGAACGTGTCGGCCCGTACGTCGCGGTGGAGACATTATATACGTCTACAACGCTATATATCCTAACCTATCGCAACCTAACATCTTGGATGTAGTATTTTCCAACATTCCTAGCAGGTCAGCCCCTACTTCTCGGTGGGAACATTATACACGTCCATAATGTAACATAACCTAACCTAACCCATCTAGCCCCTCGCTGGTAATGTTTTACAGAATCCCGTTCGTGTCGGCCCGTACTTCTCGGTAGGGACATTATATACGTTTATAGCGTTATATATCCTGACATAAGGCAGCCTAACATCTCGGATGTAGTATTTTACAACATTCATGGCGGTTTGGCGCCTACATCTTTGTGGGAAGATTATACACCTCTATAACGCAATATAACCTAACCTAACCCATCTAGCACCTCGCTGGTAATGTTCCTCAGAATCCCGGTCGTGTCGGACCGTACGTTGCGGTGGTGACATTATATACGTCTATAACGTTATATATCCTAACCTAACGCAACCTAACATTTTGGATGTAGTATTTTACAATATTCCTGGCGGGTCGGCCCCTACTTCTTTGTGGGAACATTATCCACGTCTATAGCGTAATATAACCTAACCTAATACATCTAGCCCCTCGCTGGTAATGTTTTACAGAATCCCGTTCGTGTCGTCCCGTACGTCTCGGTTGTGACGTTATATACGTCTATAGCGTTACATATCCTAACCTAATGCAGCCTGACATCTCGGATGTAGTATTTTGCAACGTTCCTGGCGGGTCGGCACCTACTTCTTTGTGGGAACACTGTACATGTCTATAACGTAATATAGCCTAACCTAATCCATCTTGCCCCTCGCTGGTAATGTTTTACAGAATCCCGTTCGTGTCGTCCCGTACGTCTCGGTTGTGACATTATATACGTCTATAGCGTTACATATCCTAACCTAAGGCAGCCTGACATCTCGGATGTAGTATTTTACAACATTCCTGGCGGGTCGGCCCCTACTTCTTTGTGGGAACATTATACACGTCTATAACGTAATATAACCTAACCTAACCCATCTAGCCCCTCGTTGGAAATGTTTTACAGAATCCCGTTCGTGTCGTCCCGTACGTCTTGGTTGTGACACTATATACGTCTATAGCGTTATATATCCTAACCTAAGGCAGCCTAACATCTCGGATGTAGTATTTTACAACATTCCTGGCGGGTCGGCCCCTACATCTTTGTGGGAACATTATACACGTCTATAACGTAATATAACCTAACCTAACACATCTAGACCCTCGCTGGTAATGTTCTTCAGAATCCCGGTCGTGTCGGCCCGTACGTCGCGGTGGGGACATTGTATACGTCTATAACGTTATATATTCTAACCGAACGCAACCTAACATCTTGGATGTAGTATTTTCCAACAATCCTCGCGGGTCAGCCCCTACTTCTCGGTGGGAACATTATAGACGTCCATAACGTAACATAACGTAACCTAACCCATGTAGCCCCTCGCTGGTAATGTTTTACAGAATCCCGTTCGTGTCGTCCCGTACTTCTCGGTTGGTTCATTATGTACGTCTACAGCGTTATATATCCGAACCTAAGGCAGGCTAACATCTCGGATGCAGTATTTTCCAACGTTCCTGGCGGGTCGGCGCCTACATCTTTGTGGGAACATTATACACGTCCATAACGTAACATAACCAAACCTAACCCATCTAGCCCCTCGCTGGTAATGTTTTGCAGAATCCCGTTCGTGTCGTCCCGTACATCTCGGTGGGGACACTATATACTTCTATGGCGTTATATATCCTAACCAAAGGCATCCTAACATCTCGGGTGTAGTATTTTACTACATTCCTGGCTGGTCGGCCCCTACATCTTTGTGCGAACATTATACATGTCTATAACGTAACATAACCAAACCTAACCCATCTAGCCCATCGCTGGTAATGCTTTACAGAATCCCGTTCTTGTCGTCCAGTACGTCTCGGTTGGGACATTATATACGTCTATAGCGTTACATATCCTAACCTAAGGCAGCCTGACATCTCGGATGTAGTATTTTAAAACATTCCTGGCGGGTCGGCCCCTATATCTTTGTGGGAACATTATACACGTCCATAACGTAATATAACCTAACCTAACCCATCTAGCCCCTCGTTGGAAATGTTTTACAGAATCCCGTTCGTGTCGTCCCGTACGTCTCGGTTGTGACGTTATATACGTCTATAGCGTTACATATCCTAACCTAATGCAGCCTGACATCTCGGATGTAGTATTTTGCAACGTTCCTGTCGGGTCGGCCCCTACTTCTTTGTGGGAACACTTTACACGTCTATAACGTAATATAGCCTAACCTAATCCATCTTGCCCCTCGCTGGTAATGTTTTACAGAATCCCGTTCGTGTCGTCCCGTACGTCTCGGTTGTGACATTATATACGTCTATAGCGTTACATATCCTAACCTAAGGCAGCCTGACATCTCGGATGTAGTATTTTACAACATTCCTGGCGGGTCGGCCCCTACTTCTTTGTGGGAACATTATACACGTCTATAACGTAATATAACCTAACCTAACCCATCTAGCCCCTCGTTGAAAATGTTTTACAGAATCCCGTTCGTGTCGTCCCGTACGTCTTGGTTGTGACACTATATACGTCTATAGCGTTATATATCCTAACCTAAGGCAGCCTAACATCTCGGATGTAGTATTTTACAACATTCCTGGCGGGTCGGCCCCTACATCTTTGTGGGAACATTATACACGTCTATAACGTAATATAACCTAACCTAACACATCTAGACCCTCGCTGGTAATGTTCTTCAGAATCCCGGTCGTGTCGGCCCGTACGTCGCGGTGGGGACATTGTATACGTCTATAACGTTATATATTCTAACCGAACGCAACCTAACATCTTGGATGTAGTATTTTCCAACAATCCTCGCGGGTCAGCCCCTACTTCTCGGTGGGAACATTATAGACGTCCATAACGTAACATAACGTAACTTAACCCATGTAGCCCCTCGCTGGTAATGTTTTACAGAATCCCGTTCGTGTCGGCCCGTACTTCTCGGTTGGTTCATTATGTACGTCTACAGCGTTATATATCCGAACCTAAGGCAGGCTAACATCTCGGATGCAGTATTTTCCAACATTCCTGGCGGGTTGGACCCTACATCTCGGTGGGAACATTATATACGTCTATAACGTAATATAACCAAACCTAACCCTTCTATCTCCACGCTGGTAATGTTTTTCAGAATCCCGTTCTTGTCGTCCCGTACGTATTGGTTGTGATATTATATACGTCTATAGCGTTACATATCCTAACCTAAGGCAGCCTGACATCTCGGATGTAGTTTTTACAACATTCCTGGCTGGTCGGCCCCTACATCTCTGTGGGAACATTATACACGTCTATAACGTAATATAACCTAACCTAACACTTCTAGCCCCTCGCTGGTTATGTTTTGCAGAATCCCGATCGTGTCGTCCCCTACATCTCGGTGGGGACACTATATACTTATATAGCGTTATATATCCTAACCAAAGGCATCCCAACATCTCGGGTGTAGTATTTTACTACATTTCTGGTGGCTCTGCCCCTACATCATTGTGGGAACATTATACACGTCCATAACGTAACATAAGCAAACCTAACCCATCTAGCCCCTCGCTGGTATTGCTTTACAGAATCCCGCGCGTGTCGTCCAGTACGTCTCGGACGATATACGCCTGTAGCGTTACATATCCTAACCTAAGGTAATGTTTTGCAGAATCCCGAACGTGTCGGCCCGTACGTCGCGGTGGAGACATTATATACGTCTACAACGCTATATATCCTAACCTAACGCAACCTAACATCTTGGATGTAGTATTTTCCAACATTCCTAGCAGGTCAGCCCCTACTTCTCGGTGGGAAAATTATACACGTCCATAATGTAACATAACCTAACCTAACCCATCTAGCCCCTCGCTGGTAATGTTTTACAGAATCCCGTTCGTGTCGGCCCGTACTTCTCGGTAGGGACATTATATACGTTTATAGCGTTATATATCCTAACCTAAGGCAGCCTAACATCTCGGATGTAGTATTTTACAACATTCATGGCTGTTTGGCGCCTACATCTTTGTGGGAAGATTATACACCTCTATAACGCAATATAACCTAACCTAACCCATCTAGCCCCTCGCTGGTAATGTTCCTCAGAATCCCGGTCGTGTCGGACCGTACGTTGCGGTGGTGACATTATATACGTCTATAACGTTATATATCCTAACCTAACGCAACCTAACATCTTGGATGTAGTATTTTACAATATTCCTGGCGGGTCGGCCCCTACTTCTTTGTGGGAACATTATACACGTCTATAGCGTAATATAACCTAACCTAATACATCTAGCCCCTCGCTGGTAATGTTTTACAGAATCCCGTTCGTGTCGGCCCGTACTTCTCGGTAGGGACATTATATACGTTTATAGCGTTATATATCCTGACATAAGGCAGCCTAACATCTCGGATGTAGTATTTTACAACATTCATGGCGGTTTGGCGCCTACATCTTTGTGGGAAGATTATACACCTCTATAACGCAATATAACCTAACCTAACCCATCTAGCCCCTCGCTGGTAATGTTCCTCAGAATCCCGGTCGTGTCGGACCGTACGTTGCGGTGGTGACATTATATACGTCTATAACGTTATATATCCTAACCTAACGCAGCCTAACATCCTGGATGTAGTATTTTACAATATTCCTGGCGGGTCGGCCCCTACTTCTTTGTGGGAACATTATCCACGTCTATAGCGTAATATAACCTAACCTAATACATCTAGCCCCTCGCTGGTAATGTTTTACAGAATCCCATTCGTGTCGTCCCGTACGTCTCGGTTGTGACATTATATACGTCTATAGCGTTACATATCCTAACCTAAGGCAGCCTCACATCTCGGATGTAGTATTTTACAACATTCCTGGCTGGTCGGCCCCTACTTCTTTGTGGGAACATTTTACACGTCTATAACGTAATATAACCTAACCTAACCCATCTTGCCCCTCGCTGGTAATGTTTTACAGAATCCCGTTCGTGTCGTCCCGTACGTCTCGGTTGTGACATTATGTACGTCTATAGCGTTACATATCCTAACCTAAGGCAGCCTCACATCTCGGATGTAGTATTTTAAAACATTCCTGGCGGGTCGGCCCCTATATCTTTGTGGGAACATTATACACGTCCATAACGTAATATAACCTAACCTAACCCATCTAGCCCCTCGTTGGAAATGTTTTACAGAATGCCGTTCGTGTCGTCCCGTACTTCTCGGTTGGTTCATTATGTACGTCTACAGCGTTATATATCCGAACCTAAGGCAGGCTAACATCTCGGATGCAGTATTTTCCAAAATTCCTGGCGGGTTGGACCCTACATCTCGGTGGGAACATTGTATACGTCTATAACGTAATATAACCAAACCTAACCCTTCTATCTCCACGCTGGTAATGTTTTTCAGAATCCCGTTCTTGTCGTCCCGTACGTATTGGTTGTGATATTATATACGTCTATAGCGTTACATATCCTAACCTAAGGCAGCCTGACATCTCGGATGTAGTTTTTACAACATTCCTGGCTGGTCGGCCCCTACATCTCTGTGGGAACATTATACACGTCTATAACGTAATATAACCTAACCTAACACTTCTAGCCCCTCGCTGGTTATGTTTTGCAGAATCCCGATCGTGTCGTCCCGTACATCTCGGTGGGGACACTATATACTTATATAGCGTTATATATCCTAACCAAAGGCATCCCAACATCTCGGGTGTAGTATTTTACTACATTTCTGGTGGCTCGGCCCCTACATCATTGTGGGAACATTATACACGTCCATAACGTAACATAAGCAAACCTAACCCATCTAGCCCCTCGCTGGTTATGCTTTACAGAATCCCGTTCGTGTCGTCCAGTACGTCTCGGACGATATACGCCTGTAGCTTTATATATCCTAACCTAAGGTAATGTTTTGCAGAATCCCGTTCGTGTCGTCCCGTACGTCTCGGTTGTGACATTATATACGTCTATAGCGTTACATATCCTAACCTAAGGCAGCCTCACATCTCGGATGTAGTATTTTACAACATTCCTGGCTGGTCGGCCCCTACATCTTTGTGGGAACATTTTACACGTCTATAACGTAATATAACCTAACCTAACCCATCTTGCCCCTCGCTGGTAATGTTTTACAGAATCCCGTTCGTGTCGTCCCGTACGTCTCGGTTGGGACATTATATACGCCTATACCGTTATGTATCCTAACCTAAAGCAGCCTAACGTCTCTAATGTAGTATTTTACAACACTCCGGGCGGGACGGCCCCTACTTCTTTGTTGGAACACTTTACACGTCTGTAACGTAATATAACCTAACCTAACCCATCTTGCCCCTCGCTGGTAATGTTTTACAGAATCCCGTTCGTGTCGTCCCGTACGTCTCGGTTGTGACATTATATACGTCTATAGCGTTACATATCCTAACCTAAGGCAGCCTCACATCTCGGATGTAGTATTTTACAACATTCCTGTCGGGTCGGCCCCTACTTCTTTGTGGGAACATTATACACGTCTATAACGTAATATAACCTAACCTAACCCATCTAGCCCCTCGCTGGTAATGTTTTACAGAATCCCGTTCGTGTCGTCCCGTACGTCTCGGTTGTGACATTATGTACGTCTATAGCGTTACATATCCTAACCTAAGGCAGCCTCACATCTCGGATGTAGTATTTTAAAACATTCCTGGCGGGTCGGCCCCTATATCTTTGTGGGAACATTATACACGTCCATAACGTAATATAACCTAACCTAACCCATCTAGCCCCTCGTTGGAAATGTTTTACAGAATCCCGTTCGTGTCGTCCCGTACTTCTCGGTTGGTTCATTATGTACGTCTACAGCGTTATATATCCGAACCTAAGGCAGGCTAACATCTCGGATGCAGTATTTTCCAACATTCCTGGCGGGTTGGACCCTACATCTCGGTGGGAACATTGTATACGTCTATAACGTAATATAACCAAACCTAACCCTTCTATCTCCACGCTGGTAATGTTTTTCAGAATCCCGTTCTTGTCGTCCCGTACGTATTGGTTGTGATATTATATACGTCTATAGCGTTACATATCCTAACCTAAGGCAGCCTGACATCTCGGATGTAGTTTTTACAACATTCCTGGCTGGTCGGCCCCTACATCTCTGTGGGAACATTATACACGTCTATAACGTAATATAACCTAACCTAACACTTCTAGCCCCTCGCTGGTTATGTTTTGCAGAATCCCGATCGTGTCGTCCCGTACATCTCGGTGGGGACACTATATACTTATATAGCGTTATATATCCTAACCAAAGGCATCCCAACATCTCGGGTGTAGTATTTTACTACATTTCTGGTGGCTCGGCCCCTACATCATTGTGGGAACATTATACACGTCCATAACGTAACATAAGCAAACCTAACCCATCTAGCCCCTCGCTGGTTATGCTTTACAGAATCCCGTTCGTGTCGTCCAGTACGTCTCGGACGATATACGCCTGTAGCTTTATATATCCTAACCTAAGGTAATGTTTTGCAGAATCCCGAACGTGTCGGCCCGTACGTCGCGGTGGAGACATTATATACGTCTACAACGCTATATATCCAAACCTAACGCAACCTAACATCTTGGATGTAGTATTTTCCAACATTCCTAGCAGGTCAGCCCCTACTTCTCGGTGGGAACATTATACACGTCCATAATGTAACATAACCTAACCTAACCCATCTAGCCCCTCGCTGGTAATGTTTTACAGAATCCCGTTCGTGTCGGCCCGTACTTCTCGGTAGGGACATTATATACGTTTATAGCGTTATATATCCTGACATAAGGCAGCCTAACATCTCGGATGTAGTATTTTACAACATTCATGGCGGTTTGGCGCCTACATCTTTGTGGGAAGATTATACACCTCTATAACGCAATATAACCTAACCTAACCCATCTAGCCCCTCGCTGGTAATGTTTTACAGAATCCCGTTCGTGTCATCCCGTACGTCTCGGTTGTGACATTATATACGTCTATAGCGTTACATATCCTAACCTAAGGCAGCCTCACATCTCGGATGTAGTATTTTACAACATTCCTGGCTGGTCGGCCCCTACATCTTTGTGGGAACATTTTACACGTCTATAACGTAATATAACCTAACCTAACCCATCTTGCCCCTCGCTGGTAATGTTTTACAGAATCCCGTTCGTGTCGTCCCGTACGTCTCGGTTGGGACATTATATACGCCTATACCGTTATGTATCCTAACCTAAGGCAGCCTAACGTCTCGGATGTAGTATTTTACAACACTCCTGGCGGGACGGCCCCTACTTCTTTGTGGGAACACTTTACACGTCTGTAACGTAATATAACCTAACCTAATCCATCTTGCCCCTCGCTGGTAATGTTTTACAGAATCCCGTTCGTGTCGTCCCGTACGTCTCGGTTGTGACATTATATACGTCTATAGCGTTACATATCCTAACCTAAGGCAGCCTCACATCTCGGATGTAGTATTTTACAACATTCCTGGCTGGTCGGCCCCTACATCTTTGTGGGAACATTTTACACGTCTATAACGTAATATAACCTAACCTAACCCATCTTGCCCCTCGCTGGTAATGTTTTACAGAATCCCGTTCGTGTCGTCCCGTACGTCTCGGTTGGGACATTATATACGCCTATACCGTTATGTATCCTAACCTAAGGCAGCCTAACGTCTCTAATGTAGTATTTTACAACACTCCTGGCGGGACGGCCCCTACTTCTTTGTGGGAACACTTTACACGTCTGTAACGTAATATAACCTAACCTAACCCATCTTGCCCCTCGCTGGTAATGTTTTACAGAATCCCGTTCGTGTCGTCCCGTACGTCTCGGTTGTCACATTATATACGTCTATAGCGTTACATATCCTAACCTAAGGCAGCCTCACATCTCGGATGTAGTATTTTACAACATTCCTGGCTGGTCGGCCCCTAAATCTTTGTGGGAACATTTTACACGTCTATAACGTAATATAACCTAACCTAACCCATCTTGCCCCTCGCTGGTAATGTTTTACAGAATCCCGTTCGTGTCGTCCCGTACGTCTCGGTTGTGACATTATATACGTCTATAGCGTTACATATCCTAACCTAAGGCAGCCTCACATCTCGGATGTAGTATTTTACAACATTCCTGTCGGGTCGGCCCCTACTTCTGTGTGGGAACATTATACACGTCTATAACGTAATATAACCTAACCTAACCCATCTAGCCCCTCGCTGGTAATGTTTTACAGAATCCCGTTCGTGTCGTCCCGTACGTCTCGGTTGTGACATTATGTACGTCTATAGCGTTACATATCCTAACCTAAGGCAGCCTCACATCTCGGATGTAGTATTTTAAAACATTCCTGGCGGGTCGGCCCCTATATCTTTGTGGGAACATTATACACGTCCATAACGTAATATAACCTAACCTAACCCATCTAGCCCCTCGTTGGAAATGTTTTACAGAATCCCGTTCGTGTCGTCCCGTACTTCTCGGTTGGTTCATTATGTACGTCTACAGCGTTATATATCCGAACCTAAGGCAGGCTAACATCTCGGATGTAGTATTTTACAACATTCCTGGCGGGTTGGACCCTACATCTCGGTGGGAACATTGTATACGTCTATAACGTAATATAACCAAACCTAACCCTTCTATCTCCACGCTGGTAATGTTTTACAGAATCCCGTTCGTGTCGGCCCGTACTTCTCGGTAGGGACATTATATACGTTTATAGCGTTATATATCCTGACATAAGGCAGCCTAACATCTCGGATGTAGTATTTTACAACATTCATGGCGGTTTGGCGCCTACATCTTTGTGGGAAGATTATACACCTCTATAACGCAATATAACCTAACCTAACCCATCTAGCCCCTCGCTGGTAATGTTCCTCAGAATCCCGGTCGTGTCGGACCGTACGTTGCGGTGGTGACATTATATACGTCTATAACGTTATATATCCTAACCTAACGCAACCTAACATCTTGGATGTAGTATTTTACAATATTCCGGGCGGGTCGGCCCCTACTTCTTTGTGGGAACATTATACACGTCTATAGCGTAATATAACCTAACCTAATACATCTAGCCCCTCGCTGGTAATGTTTTACAGAATCCCGTTCGTGTCATCCCGTACGTCTCGGTTGTGACATTATATACGTCTATAGCGTTACATATCCTAACCTAAGGCAGCCTCACATCTCGGATGTAGTATTTTACAACATTCCTGTCGGGTCGGCCCCTACTTCTGTGTGGGAACATTATACACGTCTATAACGTAATATAACCTAACCTAACCCATCTAGCCCCTCGCTGGTAATGTTTTACAGAATCCCGTTCGTGTCGTCCCGTACGTCTCGGTTGTGACATTATGTACGTCTATAGCGTTACATATCCTAACCTAAGGCAGCCTCACATCTCGGATGTAGTATTTTAAAACATTCCTGGCGGGTCGGCCCCTATATCTTTGTGGGAACATTATACACGTCCATAACGTAATATAACCTAACCTAACCCATCTAGCCCCTCGTTGGAAATGTTTTACAGAATCCCGTTCGTGTCGTCCCGTACTTCTCGGTTGGTTCATTATGTACGTCTACAGCGTTATATATCCGAACCTAAGGCAGGCTAACATCTCGGATGCAGTATTTTCCAACATTCCTGGCGGGTTGGACCCTACATCTCGGTGGGAACATTGTATACGTCTATAACGTAATATAACCAAACCTAACCCTTCTATCTCCACGCTGGTAATGTTTTTCAGAATCCCGTTCTTGTCGTCCCGTACGTATTGGTTGTGATATTATATACGTCTATAGCGTTACATATCCTAACCTAAGGCAGCCTGACATCTCGGATGTAGTTTTTACAACATTCCTGGCTGGTCGGCCCCTACATCTCTGTGGGAACATTATACACGTCTATAACGTAATATAACCTAACCTAACCCATCTAGCCCCTCGCTGGTATTGCTTTACAGAATCCCGTTCGTGTCGTCCAGTACGTCTCGGACGATATACGCCTGCAGCGTTACATATCCTAACCTAAGGTAATGTTTTGCAGAATCCCGAACGTGTCGGCCCGTACGTCGCGGTGGAGACATTATATACGTCTACAACGCTATATATCCTAACCTAACGCAACCTGACATCTTGGATGTAGTATTTTCCAACATTCCTAGCAGGTCAGCCCCTACTTCTCGGTGGGAACATTATACACGTCCATAATGTAACATAACCTAACCTAACCCATCTAGCCCCTCGCTGGTAATGTTTTACAGAATCCCGTTCGTGTCGGCCCGTACTTCTCGGTAGGGACATTATATACGTTTATAGCGTTATATATCCTGACATAAGGCAGCCTAACATCTCGGATGTAGTATTTTACAACATTCATGGCGGTTTGGCGCCTACATCTTTGTGGGAAGATTATACACCTCTATAACGCAATATAACCTAACCTAACCCATCTAGCCCCTCGCTGGTAATGTTCCTCAGAATCCCGGTCGTGTCGGACCGTACGTTGCGGTGGTGACATTATATACGTCTATAACGTTATATATCCTAACCTAACGCAACCTAACATCTTGGATGTAGTATTTTACAATATTCCTGGCGGGTCGGCCCCTACTTCTTTGTGGAAACATTATACACGTCTATAGCGTAATATAACCTAACCTAATACATCTAGCCCCTCGCTGGTAATGTTTTACAGAATCCCGTTCGTGTCATCCCGTACGTCTCGGTTGGGACATTATATACGTCTATAGCGTTACATATCCTAACCTAAGGCAACCTAACATCTCGGATGTAGTATTTTCCAACACTCCTGGCTGGTCATCCCCTACTTCTCGGTGGGAACATTATATGCGTCCTTAACGTAACATAACCTAACCTAACCCATCTAGCCCCTCGCTGGTAATGTTCTACAGAATCCCGGTCGTGTCGACCGTACTTCTCCGTGGGCACATTATGTACGTCTATAACGTTATATATCCTAACCTAAGGCAACCTAACACTTCGGATGTAGTATTTTACAACATTCCTGGCGGGACGACCCCTACTTCTCGGTGGGAACATTATATACGCCTATACCGTTATGTATCCTAACCTAAGGCAGCCTAACGTCTCGGATGTAGTATTTTACAACATTCCTGGCGGGTTGGCGCCTACATCTTTGTGGGAACATTATACACGTCTATAACGCAATATTACCTAACCTAACCCATCTTGCCCCTCGCTGGTTATGTTCTTCAGAATCCCGGTAGTGTCGTACCGTACGTTGCGGTGGTGACATTATATACGTCTATAACGTTATATATCCTAACCTAACGCAACGTAACATCTTGGATGTAGTATTTTCCAACATTCCTCGCGGGTCAGCCCCTACTTCTCGGTGGGAACATTATATACGTCCATAACGTAACATAACCTAACCTAATACATCTAGCCCATCGCTGGTACGGCTTTACAGAATTCCGGTCGTGTCAGACGTACTGCTCCGTGGACACATTATGTACGTCTATCATGTTATATATCCTAACCTAAGGCAACCTAACACTTCGGATGTAGTATTTTCCAACATTCCTGGCGGGTCGCACCCTACATCTCGGTGGCAACATTATACACGTCCATAACGTAACATAACCTATTCTAACCCATCTAGCCCCTCGCTGGTAATGTTTTACAGAATCCCGTTCGTGTCGTCCCGTGCGTCTCGGTTGTGACATTATATACGTCTATAGCGTTACATATCCTAACCTAAGGCAGCCTGACATCTCGGATGTAGTATTTTACAACATTCCTGGCGGGTCGGCCCCTACTTCTATGTGGGAACATTATACACGTCTATAACGTAATATAACCTAACCTAACCCATCTAGCCGCTCGCAGGTAATGTTTTACAGAATCTCGTTCGTGTCGTCCCGTATGTCTCGGTTGGGACATTATATACGTCTATAGCGTTACATATCCTAACCTAAGGCAGCCTGACATCTCGGATGTAGTATTTTACAACATTCCTGGCGGGTCGGCCTCTACTTCTTTGTGGGAACATTATACACGTCTATAACGTAATATAACCTAACCTAACCCATCTAGCCGCTCGCTGGTAATGTTTTACAGAATCCCGTTCGTGTCGTCCCGTATGTCTCGGTTGGGACATTATATACGTCTATAGCGTTACATATCCTAACCTAAGGCAGCCTGACATCTCGAATGTAGTATTTTACAACATTCCTGGCGGGTCGGGCTCTACTTCTTTGTGGGAACATTATACACGTCTATAACGTAGTATAACCTAACCTAACCCATCTAGCACCTCGCTGGTAATGTTTTACAGAATCCCGTTCGTGTCGTCCCGTACGTCTGGGTTGTGACATTATATACGTCTATAGCGTTACATATCCTAACCTAAGGCAGCCTGACATCTCGGATGTAGTATTTTACAACATTCCTGGCGGGTCGGCCTCTACTTCTTTGTGGGAACATTATACACGTCTATAACGTAATATAACCTAACCTAACCCATCTAGCCGCTCGCTGGTAATGTTTTACAGAATCCCGTTCGTGTCGTCCCGTATGTCTCGGTTGGGACATTATATACGTCTATAGCGTTACATATCCTAACCTAAGGCAGCCTGACATCTCGAATGTAGTATTTTACAACATTCCTGGCGGGTCGGCCTCTACTTCTTTGTGGGAACATTATACACGTCTATAACGTAGTATAACCTAACCTAACCCATCTAGCCGCTCGCTGGTAATGTTTTACAGAATCCCGTTCGTGTCGTCCCGTACATCTCGGTGGGGACACTATATACTTCTATAGCGTTATATATCCTAACCAAAGGCATCCTAACATCTCGGATGTAGTATTTTACAACATTCCTAGCGGGTCGGCCCCTACATCTTTGTGGGAACATTATAAACGTCCATAACGTAACATAACCTAACCTAACCCATCTAGCCCCTCGCTGGTAATGCTTTACAGAATCCCGTTCGTGTCGTCCCGTACATCTCAGTGGGGACACTTTATACCTCTATAGCGGTATATATCCTAACCAAAGGCAGCCTAACATCTCGGATGTAGTATTTTACAACAGTCCTGGCGGGTCGGCGCCTACATCTTTGTGGGAACATTATACACGTCCATAACGTAACATAACCAAACCTAACCCATCTAGCCTATGGCTGGTAATGCTTTACAGAATCCCGTTCGTGTCGTCCAGTACGTCTCGGTTGGTTCATTATACACGTCTATAGCGCTATATATTCTAACCTAAGGCAGCCTAACGTCTCGGATGTAGTATTTTACAACATTCCTGGCCGGTCGGCCCCTACTTCTTTGTGGGAACACTATACACGTCTATAAGATAATATAACCTAATCTAACACATCTAGCCCCGCGTTGGTAATGTTTTGCAGAATCCCGTTCGTGTCGTCCCGTACATCTCGGTGGGGACTGTATATACTTCTATAGCGTTATATATCCTAACCTAAGGCAGCCTAACATCTCGGATGTTGTATTTTACAACATTCCTGGCGTGTGAGCCCCTACTTCTCGGTGGGAACATTATACACGTCTATAACGTAATATAATCTAACCTAACCCATCTAGCCCCTCGCTGGTAATGTTTTACAGAATCCCGTTCGTGTCGTCCCGTACGTCTCGGTTGGTACATTATATACGTCTATAGCGTTACATATCGTAACCTAAGGCAGCCTGACATCTCGGAAGTAGTATTTTACAACATTCCTGGCGGGTCGGGCCCTACATCTTTGTGGGAACATTATACACGTCTATAACGTAATATAACCTAACATAACACATCTAGCCCCTCGCTGGTAATGTTTTGCAGAATCCCGTTCGTGTCGCCCCGTACATCTCAGTGGGGACACTTTATACTTCTATAGCGGTATATATACTAACCAAAGGCAGCCTAACATCTCGGATGTAGTATTTTACAACAGTCCTGGCGGGTCGGCGCCTACATCTTTGTGGGAACATTATACACGTCCATAACGTAACATAACCTAGCCTAACCCATCTAGCCCCCCGCTGGTAATGTTTTACAGAATCCCGTTCGTGTCGTCCCGTACGTCTCGGTTGGTTCATTATATACGTCTATAGCGCTATATATTCTAACCTAAGGCAGCCTAACGTCTCGGATATAGTATTTTACAACATTCCTGGCCGGTCGGCCCCTACTTCTTTGTGGGAACACTATACACGTCTATAAGATAATATAACCTAATCTAACACATCTAGCCCCTCGTTGGTAATGTTTTGCAAAATCCCGTTCGTGTCGTCCCGTACATCTCGGTGGGGACTGTATATACTTCTATAGCGTTATATATCCTAACCTAAGGCAGCCTAACATCTCGGATGTTGTATTTTACAACATTCCTGGCGGGTCAGCCCCTACTTCTCGGTGGGAACATTATACACGTCTATAACGTAATATAACCTAACCTGACTCATCTAGCCCCTCGCTGGTAATGTTTTGCAGAATCCCGTTCGTGTCGTCCCGTACATCTCGGTGGGGACACTATATACTTCTATAGCGTTATATATCCTAACCAAAGGCAGCCTAACATATCGCATGAAGTATTTTACAACATTCCTGGCGGGTCGGCCCCTACTTCTCGGTGGGAACATTATATACATCTATACCGTTATGTATCCTAGCCTAAGGCAGCCTAACGTCTCGGATGTAGTATTTTCCAACATTCCGGGCGGGTCGGACCCTACTTGTCGTTGGGAACATTATATACGTCTATAACGTGATATAACCTAACCTAACCCTTCTAGCTCCACGATGATAATGTTTTTCAGTATCCCGTTCGTGACGGCCCGTACGTCGCGGTGGGGACATTATGTACGTCTATAACGTGATATATCCTAACCTAAGGCAGGCTAACATCTCGGATGCAGTATTTTCCAACATTCCTGGCGGGTCGGACCCTACTTCACGGTGGGAACATTATATACGTCTATAACGTAAAATAACCTAACCTAACCCGGTTGGGACATTATATTCGCCTATTATATACATATCCTAACCTAAGGCAGCCTGACATCTCGGATGTAGTATTTTACAACATTCCTGGCGTGTCGGCCCCTACTTCTTTGTTGGAACATTATACACGTCCATAACGTAATATTATCTAACCTAACCCATCTAGCCCCTCGCTGGTAATGTTTTACAGAATCCCGTTCGTGTCGTCCCGTATGTCTCGGTTGGGACATTGTATACGTTTACAGCGTTATATATCCTAACCTAAGGCAGGCTAACAACTCGGATGCAGTATTTTACGCCATTCCTGGCGTATCGGCTCTACTTCTCGGTGGGAACATTATACACGTCTATAACGTAACATAACCTTACCTAACCCATCTACCCCCGCGCTTGTAATATTTTACAGAATACCGTTCGTGTCGTCCCGTACGTCTCGGTTGGGACGTTATAAACGTCTACAGCGATATATATCCTAACGTAAGGCAGGCTAACATCTCGGATGTAGTATTTTACAACATTCCTGGCGTATCGGCCCCTTCTTCTCGGTGGGAACATTATATACGTCAATAACGTATCACATCCTAACCTAACCCATCTAGCCCCACGCTGGTAATGTTTTACAGAATACCGTTCGTGTCGTCCCGTACGTCTCGGTTGGGACGTTATAAACGTCTACAGCGATATATATCCTAACGTAAGGCAGGCTAACATCTCGGATGTAGTATTTTACAACATTCCTGGCGTATCGGCCCCTTCTTCTCGGTGGGAACATTATATACGTCTATAACGTAACATAGCCTAACCTAACCCATCTAGCCCCTCGCTGGTAATGTTTTACAGAATCCCGGTCGTGTCGGCCCGTACTTCTCTGTGGGGACGTTATGTAAATCTATGATGCTATATATCCCAACCTAAGAGAACCTAACAACTCGGATGTAGTTTTTTCCAACCTTCCTGGAGGGTCGTACCCTATTTCTCGGTTGGAACATTATATACGTCTATAACGTAATATAACCTAACCTAATCAATCTAGAACCTCGCTTGTAATGTTTTACAGAATCCCGGTCGTTTCGGCCCCTACTTCTCTGTGGGAACATTATATACGTCTAGAACGTAACATAACCTAACCTAACCCATCTACCCCTCGCTGGTAATGTTTTACAGAATCCCGTTCATGTTGTCCCGTACATCTCGTTTGGGAAAATATATACGTCTATAGCGTTATATATCCTAACCTAACGCAGCCTAACATCTCGGATGTAGTATTTTCCAACAAGCCTGGCGGGTCGGCTCCTACTTCTCGGTGGGAACATTATATACGTCTATATCGTAATATAACCTAACCTAACCCATCTTGCCCCTCCGTGATATTGTGTTACAGAATTCCGGTCGTGTCGGCCTGTACTTCTCGGTGGGAACATTATATATGTCTATAACGTAATATAACCTAACCTAACACATCTAGCCTCTCGCTGGTAATGTTTTACAGAATCCCGTTCGTGTCGTCCCGTACGTCTCGGTTGGGACATTATATACGTCTAGAGCGTTATATATCCTAACCTAAGGCAGGCTAACAACTCGGATGCAGTATTTTACAACATTCCTGTTGTATCGGCCCCTACTTCTCGGTGGGAACATTATATACGTCTATAACGTAACATAGCCTAACCTAACCCATCTAGCCCCTCGCTGGTAATGTTTTACAGAATCCCGGTCGTGTCGGCCCGTACTTCTCTATGGGGACGTTATGTAAATCTATGATGCTATATATCCCAACCTAAGAGCACCTAACAACTCGGATGTAGTTTTTTCCAACATTCCTGGAGGGTCGTACCGTATTTCTCGCTTGGAACATTATATACGTCTATAACGTAATATAACCTAACCTAATCAATCTAGAACCTCGGTTGTAATGTTTTACAGAATCCCGGTCGTGTCGGCCCCTACATCTCTGTGGGAACATTATATACGCCTATAACGTAACATAACCTAACCCAACCCATCTACCCCTCGCTGGTAATGTTTTACAGAATCCCGTTCATGTTGTCCCGTACATCTCGGTTGGGAAAATATATACGTTTATAGCGTTATATATCCTAACCTAAAGCAGCCTAACATCTCGGATGTAGTATTTTCCAACAAGCCTGGCGGGTCGGCTCCTACTTCTCCGTGGGAACATTATATACGTCTATAACGTAACATAGCCTAACCTAACCCATCTAGCCCCTCGCTGGTAATGTTTTACAGAATCCCGGTCGTGTCGGCCCGTACTTCTCTGTGGGGACGTTATGTAAATCTATGATGCTATATATCCCATCCTAAGAGAACCTAACAACTCGGATGTAGTTTTTTCCAACATTCCTGGAGGGTCGTACCCTATTTCTCGGTTGGAACATTATATACGTCTATAACGTAATATAACCTAACCTAATCAATCTAGAACCTCGCTTGTAATGTTTTACAGAATCCCGGTCATTTCGGCCCCTACTTCTCTGTGGGAACATTATATACGTCTAGAACGTAACATAACCTAACCGAACCCATCTACCCCTCGCTGGTAATATTTTACAGAATCCCGTTCGTGTCGTCCCGATCGTCCCGGTTGGGACATTATATACGTCTAGAGCGTTATATATCCTAACCTAAGGCAGGCTAACATCTCGGATGCAGTATTTTACAACATTCCTGGCGTATCGGCCCCTACTTCTCGGTGGGAACATTATATACGTCTATAACGTAACATAGCCTAACCTAACCCATCTACCCCTCGCTGGTAATGTTTTACAGAATGCCGTTCATGTTGTCCCGTACATCTCGGTTGGGAAAATATATACGTCTATAGCGTTATATATCCTAACCTAAGGCAAGCTATCATCACGGATGTAGTATTTTACAACATTCCTGGCGTATCGTCCCCTTCTACTCGGTGGGAACATTATATACGTCTATAACGTATCACAACCTAACCTAACCCATCTAGCCCCTCGCTGGTAATGTTTTACAGAATCCCGTTCCTGCCGTCCCGTACATCTCGGTTGGGATATTATATAAGTCTATAGCGTTATATATCCTAACCGAAGGCAAGCTATCATCTCGGATGTAGTATTTTACAACTTTCCTGGCGTATCGGCCCCTACATCTCGGTGGGAACATTATGTAGGTGTATAACGTAATATAACCTAACCTAACACATCTAGCCCCTCGCTGGTAATGTTTTACAGAATCCCGTTCGTGTCGTCCCGTACGTCTCGGTTTGGACATTATATACGTCTATAGCGTTATATATCCTTACCTAAGGCAGGCTATCATCTCTGATGTAGTATTTTACAACATTCCCGACGTATCGGCCCCTACTTCTCGGTGGGAACATTATATACGTCTATAACGTATCACATCCTAACCTAACCCATCTAGCCCCTCGCTGGTGATGTTTTACAGAATCCCGTTCTTCTCGTCCCGTACATCTCGGTTGGGATATTATACACGTCTACAGCGATATATATCATAACGCAAAGCAGGCTAACATCTCGGATGTAGCATTTTACAACATTCCTGGCGTATCGGCCTCTACTTCTCGGTGGGACGATTGTATTCGTTTATAGCGTAACATAACCTAACTTAACCCATCTGACCCCTCGCTGGTAACGTTTTACAGAATCCCGTTCGTTTCGTCCCGTACATCTCGGTTGGGATATTATATAAGTCTATAGCGTTATATATCCTAACCTAAGGCAGGCTATCATGTCGGATGTAGTATTTTACAACATTCCTGGCGTATCGGCCCCTACTTCTCGGTGGGAACATTATATAGGTGTATAACGTAATATAACCTAACCTAACACATCTAGCCCCTCGCTGGTAATGTTTTACAGAATCCCGTTCGTGTCGTCCCGTACGTCTCGGTTTGGTCATTATATACGTTTACAGCGTTATATATCCTAACCTAAAGCAGGCTAACATCTCGGATGCAGTATTTTACGCCATTCCTGGCGTATCGGCTCTACATCTCGGTGGGAACATTATACACGTCTATAACGTAACATAACCTAACCTAACCCATCTAGCCCCTCGCTGGTAATACTTTACAGAATCCCGTTCGTGTCGTCCCGTACGTCTCGGTTGGGATATTATATACTTCTATAGCGTTATATATCCTATCCTAAGGCAGGCTATCATCTCGGATGTAGTATTTTACAACATTCCTGGCGTATCGGCCCCTACTTCTCGGTGGGAACATTATTTTCGTCTATAGCGTAACATAACCTAACCTAACCCATCTGGCCCCTCGCTGGTAATGTTTTACAGAATACCGTTCGTTTCGTCCCGTACATCTCGGTTGGCACATTATATACGTCTATAGCGTTATATGTCCTAACGTAAGGCAGGCTAACATCTCGGATGTAGTATTTTACAACATTCCTGGCGTATCGGCCCCTTCTTCTCGGTGGGAACATTATATAGGTCTATAACGTAATATACCCTAACCTAACACATCTAGCCCCTCGCTGGTAATGTTTTACAGAATCCCGTTCGTGACGTACCGTACATCTCTGTTGGAATATTTTATACGTCTATAGCGTTATATATCCTAACCTAAGGCAGGCCATCATCTCTGATGTAGTATTTTACAACATTCCTGGCGTATCGGCCCCTTCATCTCGGTGGGAACATTATATACGTCTATAACGTATCACATCCTAACCTAACCCATCTAGCCCCTCGCTGGTAATGTTTTACAGAATCCCGTTCCTGTCGTCCCGTACATCTCGGTTGGGATATTATATACGTCTACAGCGATATATATCCTAACGTAAGGCAGGCTAACATCTCGGATGTAGTATTTTACAACATTCCTGGCGTATCGGCCTCTACTTCTCGGTGGGAACATTATATTCGTCTATAACGTAACATAACCTAACCTAACCCATCTGGCCCCTCGCTGGTAATGTTTTACAGAATCCCGTTCGTTTCGTCCCGTACATCTCGGTTGAGATATTATATAAGTCTATAACGTTATATATCCTAACCTAAGGCAAGCTATCATCTCTGATGTAGTATTTTACAACATTCCTGGCGTATCGGCCCCTTCTTCTCGGTGGGAACATTATATACGTCTATAACGTATCACATCCTCACCTAACCCATCTAGCCCCTCGCTGGTAATGTTTTACAGAATCCCGTTCCTGTCGTCCCGGACATCTCGGTTGGGATATTATATACGTCTACAGCGATATATATCCTAACGTAAGGCAGGCTATCATCTCGGATGTAGTATTTCACAACATTCCTGGCGTATCGGCCCCTACTTCTCGGTGGGAACATTATATACGTCTATAAAGTATCACATCCTAACCTAACCAATCTAGCCCCTCGCTGGTAATGTTTTACAGAATTCCGTTTCTGCCGTCCCGTACATCTCGGTTGGGATATTATATACGTCTACAGCGATATATATCCTAACGTAAGGCAGGCTAACATCTCGGATGTAGCATTTTACAACATTCCTGGCGTATCGGCCTCTACTTCTCGGTGGGACCATTATATTCGTCTATAACGTAACATAACATAACCTAACCCATCTGGCCCCCGCTGGTAACGTTTCACAGAATCCCGTTCGTTTCGTCCCGTACATCTCGGTTGGGATATTATATACGTCTACAGCGATATATATCCTAACGTAAGGCAGGCTAACATCTCGGATGTAGTATTTTACAACATTCCTGGTGTATCGGCCTCTACTTCTCGGTGGGAACATTATATTCGTCTATAACGTAACATAACCTAACCTAACCCATCTGGCCCCTCGCTGGTAATGTTTTACAGAATCCCGTTCGTTTCGTCCCGTACATCTCGGTTGAGATATTATATAAGTCTATAGCGTTATATATCCTAACCTAAGGCAGGCTATCATCTCGGATGTAGTATTTCACAACATTCCTGGCGTATCGGCCCCTACTTCTCGGTGGGAACATTATATAGGTCTATAACGTAATATAACCTAACCTAACACATCTAGCCCCTCGCTGGTAATGTTTTACAGAATCCCGTTCCTGCCGTCCCGTACATCTCGGTTGGGATATTATATACGTCTACAGCGATATATATCCTAACGTAAGGCAGGCTAACATCTCGGATGTAGTATTTTACAACATTCCTGGCGTATCGGCCTCTACTTCTCGGTGGGAACATTATATTCGTCTATAACGTAACATAACCTAACCTAACCCATCTGGCCCCTCGCTGGTAATGTTTTACAGAATCCCGTTCGTTTCGTCCCGTACATCTGAGTTGAGATATTATATAAGTCTATAGCGTTATATATCCTAACCTAAGGCAGGCTATCATCTCGGATGTAGTATTTCACAACATTCCTGGCGTATCGGCCCCTACTTCTCGGTGGGAACATTATATAGGTCTATAACGTAATATAACCTAACCTAACACATCTAGCCCCTCGCTGGTAATATTTTACAGAATCCCGTTCGTGTCGTCCCGATCGTCCCGGTTGGGACATTATATACGTCTAGAGCGTTATATATCCTAACCTAAGGCAGGCTAACATCTCGGATGCAGTATTTTACAACATTCCTGGCGTATCGGCCCCTACTTCTCGGTGGGAACATTATATACGTCTATAACGTAACATAGCCTAACCTAACCCATCTAGCCCCTCGCTGCTAATGTTTTACAGAATCCCGGTCGTGTCGGCCCGTACTTCTCTGTGGGGACGTTATGTAAATCTATGATGTTATATATCCCAACCTAAGAGAACCTAACAACTCGGATGTAGTTTTTTCCAACATTCGTGGAGGGTCGTACCGTATTTCTCGGTTGGAACATTATATACGTCTATAACGTAATATAACCTAACCTAATCAATCTAGAACCTCGCTTGTAATGTTTTACAGAATCTCGGTCGTGTCGGCCCCTACTTCTCTGTGGGAACATTATATACGTCTATAACGTAACATAACCTAACCGAACCCGTCTACCCCTCGCTGGTAATGTTTTACAGAATCCCGTTCGTGTCGTCCCGATCGTCCCGGTTGGGACATTATATACGTCTAGAGCGTTATATATCCTAACCTAAGGCAGGCTAACATCTCGGATGCAGTATTTTACAACATTCCTGGCGTATCGGCCCCTACTTCTCTGTGGGTACATTATATACGTCTATAACGTATCACATCCTAACCTAACCCATCTAGCCCCACGCTGGTAATGTTTTACAGAATCCCGTTCCTGTCGTCCCGATCGTCTCGGTTTGGACATTATATACGTCTACAGCCTTATATATCCTATACTAAGGCAGGCTATCATCTCGGATGCAGTATTTTACACCATTCCTGGCATATCGGCCCCTACTTCCTGGTGGGAACATTATATACGTCTATAACGTATCACAACCTAATCTAACCCATATAGCCGCTCGCTGGTAATGTTTTACAGAATCCCGTTCGTGACGTCCCGTACATCTCGGTTGGAATATTATATACGTCTATAGCGTTATATATCCTAACGTAAGGCAGGCTATCATCTCGGATGTAGTATTTTACAACATTCCTGGCGTATCGGCCCCTACTTTCCGGTGGGAACATTATATATGTCTATAACGTAATATAACCTAACCTAACACATCTAGCCCCTCGCTGGTATTGTTTTACAGCATCCCGTTCGTGTCGTCCCGTATGTCTCGGTTGGGACATTGTATACGTTTACAGCGTTATATATCCTAACCTAAGGCAGGCTAACATCTCGGATGCAGTATTTTACGCCATTCCTGGCGTATCGGCTCTACTTCTCGGTGGGAACGTTATACACGTCTATAACGTAACATAACCTTACCTAACCCATCTAGCCCCTCGCTGGTAATATTTTACAGAATCCCGTTCGTGTCGTCCCGATCGTCCCGGTTGGGACATTATATACGTCTAGAGCGTTATATATCCTAACCTAAGGCAGGCTAACATCTCGGATGCAGTATTTTACAACATTCCTGGCGTATCGGCCCCTACTTCTCTGTGGGTACATTATATACGTCTATAACGTATCACATCCTAACCTAACCCATCTAGCCCCACGCTGGTAATGTTTTACAGAATCCCGTTCCTGTCGTCCCGATCGTCTCGGTTTGGACATTATATACGTCTACAGCCTTATATATCCTATCCTCAGGCAGGCTATCATCTCGGATGCAGTATTTTACACCATTCCTGGCATATCGGCCCCTACTTCCTGGTGGGAACATTATATACGTCTATAACGTATCACAACCTAATCGAACCCATATAGCCGCTCGCTGGTAATGTTTTACAGAATCCCGTTCGTGACGTCCCGTACATCTCTGTTGGAATATTATATACGTCTATAGCGTTATATATCCTAACGTAAGGCAGGCTATCATCTCGGATGTAGTATTTCACAACATTCCTGGCGTATCGGCCCCTACTTCTCGGTGGGAACATTATATAGGTCTATAACGTAATATAACCTAACCTAACCCATCTAGCCCCTCGCTGGTAATATTTTACAGAATCCCGTTCGTGTCGTCCCGATCGTCCCGGTTGGGACATTATATACGTCTAGAGCGTTATATATCCTAACCTAAGGCAGGCTAACATCTCGGATGCAGTATTTTACAACATTCCTGGCGTATCGGCCCCTACTTCTCTGTGGGTACATTATATACGTCTATAACGTATCACATCCTAACCTAACCCATCTAGCCCCACGCTGGTAATGTTTTACAGAATCCCGTTCCTGTCGTCCCGATCGTCTCGGTTTGGACATTATATACGTCTACAGCCTTATATATCCTATACTAAGGCAGGCTATCATCTCGGATGCAGTATTTTACACCATTCCTGGCATATCGGCCCCTACTTCCTGGTGGGAACATTATATACGTCTATAACGTATCACAACCTAATCTAACCCATATAGCCGCTCGCTGGTAATGTTTTACAGAATCCCGTTCGTGACGTCCCGTACATCTCGGTTGGAATATTATATACGTCTATAGCGTTATATATCCTAACGTAAGGCAGGCTATCATCTCGGATGTAGTATTTTACAACATTCCTGGCGTATCGGCCCCTAGTTTCCGGTGGGAACATTATATATGTCTATAACGTAATATAACCTAACCTAACACATCTAGCCCCTCGCTGGTATTGTTTTACAGCATCCCGTTCGTGTCGTCCCGTATGTCTCGGTTGGGACATTGTATACGTTTACAGCGTTATATATCCTAACCTAAGGCAGGCTAACATCTCGGATGCAGTATTTTACGCCATTCCTGGCGTATCGGCTCTACTTCTCGGTGGGAACATTATACACGTCTATGACGTAACATAACCTTACCTAACCCATCTACCCCCGCGCTTGTAATATTTTACAGAATACCGTTCGTGTCGTCCCGTACGTCTCGGTTGGGACGTTATAAACGTCTACAGCGATATATATCCTAACGTAAGGCAGGCTAACATCTCGGATGTAGTATGTTACAACATTCCTGGCGTATCGGCCCCTTCTTCTCGGTGGGAACATTATATACGTCAATAACGTATCACATCCTAACCTAACCCATCCAGCCCCACGCTGGTAATGTTTTACAGAATCCCGTTCCTGTCGTCCCGTTCGTCTCGGTTGGGACATTATATACGTCTACAGCGTTATATATCCTAACCTAAGGCAGGCTAACATCTCGGATGCAGTATTTTACAACATTCCTGGCGTATCGGCCCCTACTTCTCGGTGGGAACATTATATAGATCTATAAGGTAATCTAACCTAACCTAACACATCTAGCCTCTCGCTGGTAATGCTTTACAGAATCCCGTTCGTGTCGTCCCGTACGTCTCGGTTGGGACATTATATACGTTTACAGCGTTATATATCCTAACCTGAGGCAGGCTATCATCTCTGATGTAGTATTTTACAACATTCCTGACGTATCGGCCCCTACATCTCGGTGGGAACATTATATACGTCTATAACGTAACATAGCCTAACCTAACCCATCTAGCCCCTCGCTGGTAATGTTTTACAGAATCCCGGTCGTGTCGGCCCGTACTTCTCTGTGGGGACGTTATGTAAATCTATGATGTTATATATCCCAACCTAAGAGAACCTAACAACTCGGATGTAGTTTTTTCCAACATTCCTGGAGGGTCGTACCGTATTTCTCGGTTGGAACATTATATACGTCTATAACGTAATATAACCTATCCTAATCAATCTAGAACCTCGCTTGTAATGTTTTACAGAATCCCGGTCGTGTCGGCCCCTACTTCTCTGTGGGAACAGTATATACGTCTATAACGTAACATAACCTAACCTAACCCATCTACCCCTCGCTGGTAATGTTTTACAGAATCCCGTTCGTGTCGTCCCGTACGTCTCGGTTGGGATATTATATACTTCTATAGCGTTATATATCCTATCCTAAGGCAGGCTATCATCTCGGATGTAGTATTTTACAACATTCCTGGCGTATCGGCCCCTACTTCTCGGTGGGAACATTATTTTCGTCTATAGCGTAACATAACCTAACCTAACCCATCTGGCCCCTCGCTGGTAATGTTTTACAGAATACCGTTCGTTTCGTCCCGTACATCTCGGTTGGCACATTATATACGTCTATAGCGTTATATGTCCTAACGTAAGGCAGGCTAACATCTCGGATGTAGTATTTTACAACATTCCTGGCGTATCGGCCCCTTCTTCTCGGTGGGAACATTATATAGGTCTATAACGTAATATACCCTAACCTAACACATCTAGCCCCTCGCTGGTAATGTTTTACAGAATCCCGTTCGTGACGTACCGTACATCTCTGTTGGAATATTTTATACGTCTATAGCGTTATATATCCTAACCTAAGGCAGGCCATCATCTCTGATGTAGTATTTTACAACATTCCTGGCGTATCGGCCCCTTCATCTCGGTGGGAACATTATATACGTCTATAACGTATCACATCCTAACCTAACCCATCTAGCCCCTCGCTGGTAATGTTTTACAGAATCCCGTTCCTGTCGTCCCGTACATCTCGGTTGGGATATTATATACGTCTACAGCGATATATATCCTAACGTAAGGCAGGCTAACATCTCGGATGTAGTATTTTACAACATTCCTGGCGTATCGGCCTCTACTTCTCGGTGGGAACATTATATTCGTCTATAACGTAACATAACCTAACCTAACCCATCTGGCCCCTCGCTGGTAATGTTTTACAGAATCCCGTTCGTTTCGTCCCGTACATCTCGGTTGAGATATTATATAAGTCTATAGCGTTATATATCCTAACCTAAGGCAGGCTATCATCTCGGATGTAGTATTTCACAACATTCCTGGCGTATCGGCCCCTACTTCTCGGTGGGAACATTATATAGGTCTATAACGTAATATAACCTAACCTAACACATCTAGCCCCTCGCTGGTAATGTTTTACAGAATCCCGTTCCTGCCGTCCCGTACATCTCGGTTGGGATATTATATACGTCTACAGCGATATATATCCTAACGTAAGGCAGGCTAACATCTCGGATGTAGTATTTTACAACATTCCTGGCGTATCGGCCTCTACTTCTCGGTGGGAACATTATATTCGTCTATAACGTAACATAACCTAACCTAACCCATCTGGCCCCTCGCTGGTAATGTTTTACAGAATCCCGTTCGTTTCGTCCCGTACATCTCAGTTGAGATATTATATAAGTCTATAGCGTTATATATCCTAACCTAAGGCAGGCTATCATCTCGGATGTAGTATTTCACAACATTCCTGGCGTATCGGCCCCTACTTCTCGGTGGGAACATTATATAGGTCTATAACGTAATATAACCTAACCTAACACATCTAGCCGCTAGCTGGTAATGTTTTACAGAATCCCGTTCCTGCCGTCCCGTACATCTCGGTTGGGATATTATATACGTCTACAGCGATATATATCCTAACGTAAGGCAGGCTAACATCTCGGATGTAGTATTTTACAACATTCCTGGCGTATCGGCCTCTACTTCTCGGTGGGAACATTATATTCGTCTATAACGTAACATAACCTAACCTGACCCATCTGGCCCCTCGCTGGTAATGTTTTACAGAATCCCGTTCGTTTCGTCCCGTTCATCTCGGTTGAGATATTATATAAGTCTATAGCGTTATATATCCTAACCTAAGGCAAGCTATCATCTCTGATGTAGTATTTTACAACATTCCTGGCGTATCGGCCCCTCCTTCTCGGTGGGAGCATTATATACGTCTATAACGTATCACATCCTCACCTAACCCATCTAGCCCCTCGCTGGTAATGTTTTACAGAATCCCGTTCCTGTCGTCCCGGACATCTCGGTTGGGATATTATATACGTCTACAGCGATATATATCCTAACGTAAGGCAGGGTATCATCTCTGATGTAGTATTTTACGACATTCCTGGCGTATCGGCCCCTACTTCTCGGTGGGAACATTATATAGGTATATAACTTAATATAACCTAACCTAACACATCTAGCCCCTCGCTGGTAATGTTTTACAGAATCCCGTTCCTGTCGTCCCGTACATCTCGGTTGGGATATTATATACGTCTACAGCGATATATATCCTAACGTAAGGCAGGCTAACATCTCGGATGTAGCATTTTACAACATTCCTGGCGTATCGGCCCCTACTTCTCGGTGGGAACATTATATAGGTCTATAACATAATATAACCTAACCTAACACATCTAGCCCCTCGCTGGTAATGTTCTACAGGATCCCGTTCGTGTCGTCCCGTACGTCTCGGTTGGGACATTATATACGTCTATAGCGTTATATATCCTAACCTAAGGCAGGCTATCATCTCGGATGCAGTATTTTCCAACATTCCAGGTGGGTCGGCCCCTACTTCTCGGTGGGAACATTATATACGCCTATAGCGTTATATATCCTAACCTAAGGCAAGCTATCATCTCAAATGTAGTATTTCACAAGATTCCTGGCGTAACGGCCCCTACTTCTCGGTGGGAACATTATAGAGGTCTATAACGTAATATAACCTAATCTAACACATCTAGACCCTCGCTGGTAATCTCTTACAGAATCCCGTTCCTGCCGTCCCGTACATCTCGGTTGGGATATTATATACGTCTACAGCGATATATATCCTAACGTAAGGCAGGCTAACATCTCGGATGTAGTATTTTACAACATTCCTGGCGTAACGTCCTCTACTTCTCGGTGGAACATTATATTCGTCTATAACGTAACATAACCTAACCTAACCCATCTGGCCCCTCGCTGGTAATGTTTTACAGAATCCCGTTCGTTTCGTCCCGTACATCTCGGTTGAGATATTATATAAGTCTATAGCGTTATATACCCTAACCTAAGGCAAGCTATCATCTCGGATGTAGTATTTTACAACATTCCTGGCGTATCGGCCCCTTCTTCTCGGTGGGAACATTATATACGTCTATAACGTATCACATCCTCAACTAACCCATCTAGCCCCTCGCTGGTAATGTTTTACAGAATCCCGTTCGTTTCGTCCCGTACATCTCAGTTGAGATATTATATAAGTCTATAGCGTTATATATCCTAACCTAAGGCAGGCTATCATCTCGGATGTAGTATTTCACAACATTCCTGGCGTATCGGCCCCTACTTCTCGGTGGGAACATTATATAGGTCTATAACGTAATATAACCTAACCTAACACATCTAGCCCCTCGCTGGTAATCTTTTACAGAATCCCGTTCCTGCCGTCCCGTACATCTCGGTTGGGATATTATATAAGTCTACTGCGATATATATCCAAACGTAAGGCAGGCTAACATCTCGGATGTAGTATTTTACAACATTCCTGGCGTATCGGCCCCTTCTTCTCGGTGGGAACATTATATACGTCTATAACGTATAACATCCTAACCTAACCCATCTAGCCCCTCGCTGGTAATGTTTTACAGAATCCCGTTCCTGTCGTCCCGTACATCGTGGTTGGGATATTATATACGTCTACAGCGATATATATCCTAACGTAAGGCAGGCTAACATCTCGGATGTAGTATTTTAAAACATTCCTGGCGTATCGGCCTCTACTTCTCGGTGGGAACATTATATTCGTCTATAACGTAACATAACCTAACCTAACCCATCTGGCCCCTCGCTGGTAATGTTTTACAGAATCCCGTTCGTTTCGTCCCGTACATCTCGGTTGAGATATTATATAAGTCTATAGCGTTATATATCCTAACCTAAGGCAAGCTATCATCTCGGATGTAGTATTTCACAAGATTCCTGGCGTAACGGCCCCTACTTCTCGGTGGGACCATTATATAGGTCTATAACGTAATATAACCTAACCTAACACATCTAGCCCCCCGCTGGTAATCTTTTACAGAATCCCGTTCCTGCCGTCCCGTACGTCTCGGTTGGGACATTATATACGTCTATAGCGTTATATATCCTAACCTAAGGCAGGCTATCATCTCGGATGCAGTATTTTCCAACATTCTTGGTGGGTCGGCCCCTACTTCTCGGTGGGAACATTATATACGTCTATAACGTATCACAACCTAACCTAACCCATCTAGCCCCTCGCTGGTAATGTTTTACAGAATGCCGTTCCTGCCGTCCCGTACATCTCGGTTGGGATATTATATACGTCTACAGCGATATACATATCCTAACGTAAGGCAGGCTAACATCTCGGGTGTAGTATTTTGCAACATTCCTGGCGTATCGTCCTCTACTTCTCGGTGGGAACATTATATTCGTCTATAACGTAACATAATCTAACCTAACCCATCTGGCCCCTCGCTGGTAATGTTTTACAGAATCCCGTTCGTTTCGTCCCGTACATCTCGGTTGAGATATTATGTAAGTCTATAGCGTTATATATCCTAACCTAAGGCAAGCTATCATCTCGGATGTAGTATTTTACAACATTCCTGGCGTATCGGCCCCTTCTTCTCGGTGGGAACATTATATACGTCTATAACGTATCACATCCTCACCTAACCCATCTAGCCCCTCGCTGGTAATGTTTTACAGAATCCCATTCCTGTCGTCCCGGACATCTCGGTTGGGATATTATATACGTCTACAGCGATATATATCCTAACGTAAGGCAGGCTATCATCTCGGATGTAGTATTTCACAACATTCCTGGCGTATCGGCCCCTACTTCTCGGTGGGAACATTATATACGTCTATAACGTATCACAACCTAACCTAACCCATCTAGCCCCTCGCTGGTAATGTTTTACAGAATCCCGTTCCTGCCGTCCCGTACATCTCGGTTGGGATATTATATACGTCTACAGCGATATATATCCTAACGTAAGGCAGGCTAACATCTCGGATGTAGCATTTTATAACATTCCTGGCGTATCGGCCTCTACTTCTCGGTGGGACCATTATATTCGTCTATAACGTAACATAACATAACCTAAACCATCTGGCCCCCGCTGGTAACGTTTTACAGAATCCCGTTCGTTTCGTCCCGTACATCTCGGTTGGGATATTATATACGTCTACAGCGATATATATCCTAACGTAAGGCAGGCTAACATCTCGGATGTAGTATTTTACAACATTCCTGGTGTATCGGCCTCTACTTCTCGGTGGAAACATTATATTCGTCTATAACGTAACATAACCTAACCTAACCCATCTGGCCCCTCGCTGGTAATGTTTTACAGAATCCCGTTCGTTTCGTCCCGTACATCTCAGTTGAGATATTATATAAGTCTATAGCGTTATATATCCTAACCTAAGGCAGGCTATCATCTCGGATGTAGTATTTCACAACATTCCTGGCGTATCGGCCCCTACTTCTCGGTGGGAACATTATATAGGTCTATAACGTAATATAACCTAACCTAACACATCTAGCCCCTCGCTGGTAATGTTTTACAGAATCCCGTTCCTGCCGTCCCGTACATCTCGGTTGGGATATTATATACGTCTACAGCGATATATATCCTAACGTAAGGCAGGCTAACATCTCGGATGTAGTATTTTACAACATTCCTGGCGTATCGGCCTCTACTTCTCGGTGGGAACATTATATTCGTCTATAACGTAACATAACCTAACCTAACCCATCTGGCCCCTCGCTGGTAATGTTTTACAGAATCCCGTTCGTTTCGTCCCGTACATCTCAGTTGAGATATTATATAAGTCTATAGCGTTATATATCCTAACCTAAGGCAGGCTATCATCTCGGATGTAGTTTTTCACAACATTCCTGGCGTATCGGCCCCTACTTCTCGGTGGGAACATTATATAGGTCTATAACGTAATATAACCTAACCTAACACATCTAGCCGCTAGCTGGTAATGTTTTACAGAATCCCGTTCCTGCCGTCCCGTACATCTCGGTTGGGATATTATATACGTCTACAGCGATATATATCCTAACGTAAGGCAGGCTAACATCTCGGATGTAGTATTTTACAACATTCCTGGCGTATCGTCCCCTTCTACTCGGTGGGAACATTATATACGTCTATAACGTATCACAACCTAACCTAACCCATCTAGCCCCTCGCTGGTAATGTTTTACAGAATCCCGTTCCTGCCGTCCCGTACATCTCGGTTGGGATATTATATACGTCTACAGCGATATATATCCTAACGTAAGGCAGGCTAACATCACGGATGTAGTATTTTACATCATTCCTGGCGTATCTGCCTCTACTTCTCGGTTGGAACATTATATACGTCTATAATGTAATATAACCTAACCTAACACATCTAGCTAACCGCTGGTAATGTTGCACAGATTGCCGTTCGTGTCGTCCCGTTCGTCTCGGTTGGGACATTATATGCGTCTACAGCGTTATATATCCTAACCTAAGGCAGGCTAACATCTCGGATGCAGTATTTTACAACATTCTTGGCGTATCGGCCCCTACTTTCCGTTGGGAACATTATATAGGTCTATAACGTAATATAACCTAACATAACACATCTAGCCCTTCGCTGGTAATGCTTTACAGAATCCCGTTCGTGTCGTCCCGTACGTCTCGGTTGGGACATTATATACGTTTACAGCGTTATATATCCTAACCTGAGGCAGGCTATCATCTCTGATGTAGTATTTTACAACATTCCTGACGTATCGGCCCCTACTTCTCGGTGCGAACATTATATACGTCTATAAGGTATCACATCCTAACCTAACCCATCTAGCCCCTCGCTGGTAATGTTTTACAGAATCCCGTTCTTCTCGTCCCGTACATCTCGGTTGGGATATTATATACGTCTACAGCGATATATATCATAACGCAAAGCAGGCTAACATCTCGGATGTAGCATTTTACAACATTCCTGGCGTATCGGCCTCTACTTCTCGGTGGGACCATTGTATTCGTTTATAGCGTAACATAACCTAACTTAACCCATCTGACCCCTCGCTGGTAACGTTTTACAGAATCCCGTTCGTTTCGTCCCGTACATCTCGGTTGGGATATTATATAAGTCTATAGCGTTATATATCCTAACCTAAGGCAGGCTATCATCTCGGATGTAGTATTTTACAACATTCCTGGCGTATCGGCCCCTACTTCTCGGTGGGAACATTATATAGGTGTATAACGTAATATAACCTAACCTAACACATCTAGCCCCTCGCTGGTAATGTTTTACAGAATCCCGTTCGTGTCGTCCCGTACGTCTCGGTTTCGACATTATATACGTTTACAGCGTTATATATCCTAACCTGAGGCAGGCTATCATCTCTGATGTAGTATTTTACAACATTCCTGACGTATCGGCCCCTACTTCTCGGTGCGAACATTATATACGTCTATAAGGTATCACATCCTAACCTAACCCATCTGGCCCCTCGCTGGTAATGTTTTACAGAATACCGTTCGTTTCGTCCCGTACATCTCGGTTGGCACATTATATACGTCTATAGCGTTATATATCCTAACGTAAGGCAGGCTAACATCTCGGATGTAGTATTTTACAACATCCCTGGCGTATCGGCCCCTTCTTCTCGGCGGGAACATTATATTCGTCTATAACGTAACATAACCTAACCTAACCCATCTGGCCCCTCGCTGGTAATGTTTTACAGAATCCCGTTCGTTTCGTCCCGTACATCTCGGTTGAGATATTATATAAGTCTATAGCGTTATATATCCTAACCTAAGGCAAGCTATCATCTCTGATGTAGTATTTTACAACATTCCTGGCGTATCGGCCCCTCCTTCTCGGTGGGAGCATTATATACGTCTATAACGTATCACATCCTCACCTAACCCATCTAGCCCCTCGCTGGTAATGTTTTACAGAATCCCGTTCCTGTCGTCCCGGACATCTCGGTTGGGATATTATATACGTCTACAGCGATATATATCCTAACGTAAGGCAGGGTATCATCTCTGATGTAGTATTTTACGACATTCCTGGCGTATCGGCCCCTACTTCTCGGTGGGAACATTATATAGGTATATAACTTAATATAACCTAACCTAACACATCTAGCCCCTCGCTGGTAATGTTTTACAGAATCCCGTTCCTGTCGTCCCGTACATCTCGGTTGGGATATTATATACGTCTACAGCGATATATATCCTAACGTAAGGCAGGCTAACATCTCGGATGTAGCATTTTACAACATTCCTGGCGTATCGGCCCCTACTTCTCGGTGGGAACATTATATAGGTCTATAACATAATATAACCTAACCTAACACATCTAGCCCCTCGCTGGTAATGTTCTACAGGATCCCGTTCGTGTCGTCCCGTACGTCTCGGTTGGGACATTATATACGTCTATAGCGTTATATATCCTAACCTAAGGCAGGCTATCATCTCGGATGCAGTATTTTCCAACATTCCAGGTGGGTCGGCCCCTACTTCTCGGTGGGAACATTATATACGCCTATAGCGTTATATATCCTAACCTAAGGCAAGCTATCATCTCAAATGTAGTATTTCACAAGATTCCTGGCGTAACGGCCCCTACTTCTCGGTGGGAACATTATAGAGGTCTATAACGTAATATAACCTAATCTAACACATCTAGACCCTCGCTGGTAATCTTTTACAGAATCCCGTTCCTGCCGTCCCGTACATCTCGGTTGGGATATTATATACGTCTACAGCGATATATATCCTAACGTAAGGCAGGCTAACATCTCGGATGTAGTATTTTACAACATTCCTGGCGTAACGTCCTCTACTTCTCGGTGGAACATTATATTCGTCTATAACGTAACATAACCTAACCTAACCCATCTGGCCCCTCGCTGGTAATGTTTTACAGAATCCCGTTCGTTTCGTCCCGTACATCTCGGTTGAGATATTATATAAGTCTATAACGTTATATACCCTAACCTAAGGCAAGCTATCATCTCGGATGTAGTATTTTACAACATTCCTGGCGTATCGGCCCCTTCTTCTCGGTGGGAACATTATATACGTCTATAACGTATCACATCCTCAACTAACCCATCTAGCCCCTCGCTGGTAATGTTTTACAGAATCCCGTTCGTTTCGTCCCGTACATCTCAGTTGAGATATTATATAAGTCTATAGCGTTATATATCCTAACCTAAGGCAGGCTATCATCTCGGATGTAGTATTTCACAACATTCCTGGCGTATCGGCCCCTACTTCTCGGTGGGAACATTATATAGGTCTATAACGTAATATAACCTAACCTAACACATCTAGCCCCTCGCTGGTAATCTTTTACAGAATCCCGTTCCTGCCGTCCCGTACATCTCGGTTGGGATATTATATAAGTCTACTGCGATATATATCCAAACGTAAGGCAGGCTAACATCTCGGATGTAGTATTTTACAACATTCCTGGCGTATCGGCCCCTTCTTCTCGGTGGGAACATTATATACGTCTATAACGTATAACATCCTAACCTAACCCATCTAGCCCCTCGCTGGTAATGTTTTACAGAATCCCGTTCCTGTCGTCCCGTACATCGCGGTTGGGATATTATATACGTCTACAGCGATATATATCCTAACGTAAGGCAGGCTAACATCTCGGATGTAGTATTTTAAAACATTCCTGGCGTATCGGCCTCTACTTCTCGGTGGGAACATTATATTCGTCTATAACGTAACATAACCTAACCTAACCCATCTGGCCCCTCGCTGGTAATGTTTTACAGAATCCCGTTCGTTTCGTCCCGTACATCTCGGTTGAGATATTATATAAGTCTATAGCGTTATATATCCTAACCTAAGGCAAGCTATCATCTCGGATGTAGTATTTCACAAGATTCCTGGCGTAACGGCCCCTACTTCTCGGTGGGAACATTATATAGGTCTATAACGTAATATAACCTAACCTAACACATCTAGCCCCCCGCTGGTAATCTTTTACAGAATCCCGTTCCTGCCGTCCCGTACGTCTCGGTTGGGACATTATATACGTCTATAGCGTTATATATCCTAACCTAAGGCAGGCTATCATCTCGGATGCAGTATTTTCCAACATTCCTGGTGGGTCGGCCCCTACTTCTCGGTGGGAACATTATATACGTCTATAACGTATCACAACCTAACCTAACCCATCTAGCCCCTCGCTGGTAATGTTTTACAGAATGCCGTTCCTGCCGTCCCGTACATCTCGGTTGGGATATTATATACGTCTACAGCGATATACATATCCTAACGTAAGGCAGGCTAACATCTCGGATGTAGTATTTTACAACATTCCTGGCGTATCGTCCTCTACTTCTCGGTGGGAACATTATATTCGTCTATAACGTAACATAACCTAACCTAACACATCTAGCCCCTCGCTGGTAATCTTTTACAGAATCCCGTTCCTGCCGTCCCGTACATCTCGGTTGGGATATTATATAAGTCTACTGCGATATATATCCAAACGTAAGGCAGGCTAACATCTCGGATGTAGTATTTTACAACATTCCTGGCGTATCGGCCCCTTCTTCTCGGTGGGAACATTATATACGTCTATAACGTATAACATCCTAACCTAACCCATCTAGCCCCTCGCTGGTAATGTTTTACAGAATCCCGTTCCTGCCGTCCCGTACATCTCGGTTGGGATATTATATACGTCTACAGCGATATATATCCTAACGTAAGGCAGGCTAACATCACGGATGTAGTATTTTACATCATTCCTGGCGTATCTGCCTCTACTTCTCGGTTGGAACATTATATACGTCTATAATGTAATATAACCTAACCTAACACATCTAGCTAACCGCTGGTAATGTTGCACAGATTGCCGTTCGTGTCGTCCCGTTCGTCTCGGTTGGGACATTATATGCGTCTACAGCGTTATATATCCTAACCTAAGGCAGGCTAACATCTCGGATGCAGTATTTTACAACATTCTTGGCGTATCGGCCCCTACTTTCCGTTGGGAACATTATATAGGTCTATAACGTAATATAACCTAACATAACACATCTAGCCCTTCGCTGGTAATGCTTTACAGAATCCCGTTCGTGTCGTCCCGTACGTCTCGGTTGGGACATTATATACGTTTACAGCGTTATATATCCTAACCTGAGGCAGGCTATCATCTCTGATGTAGTATTTTACAACATTCCTGACGTATCGGCCCCTACTTCTCGGTGCGAACATTATATACGTCTATAAGGTATCACATCCTAACCTAACCCATCTAGCCCCTCGCTGGTAATGTTTTACAGAATCCCGTTCTTCTCGTCCCGTACATCTCGGTTGGGATATTATATACGTCTACAGCGATATATATCATAACGCAAAGCAGGCTAACATCTCGGATGTAGCATTTTACAACATTCCTGGCGTATCGGCCTCTACTTCTCGGTGGGACCATTGTATTCGTTTATAGCGTAACATAACCTAACTTAACCCATCTGACCCCTCGCTGGTAACGTTTTACAGAATCCCGTTCGTTTCGTCCCGTACATCTCGGTTGGGATATTATATAAGTCTATAGCGTTATATATCCTAACCTAAGGCAGGCTATCATCTCGGATGTAGTATTTTACAACATTCCTGGCGTATCGGCCCCTACTTCTCGGTGGGAACATTATATAGGTGTATAACGTAATATAACCTAACCTAACACATCTAGCCCCTCGCTGGTAATGTTTTACAGAATCCCGTTCGTGTCGTCCCGTACGTCTCGGTTTCGACATTATATACGTTTACAGCGTTATATATCCTAACCTGAGGCAGGCTATCATCTCTGATGTAGTATTTTACAACATTCCTGACGTATCGGCCCCTACTTCTCGGTGCGAACATTATATACGTCTATAAGGTATCACATCCTAACCTAACCCATCTGGCCCCTCGCTGGTAATGTTTTACAGAATACCGTTCGTTTCGTCCCGTACATCTCGGTTGGCACATTATATACGTCTATAGCGTTATATATCCTAACGTAAGGCAGGCTAACATCTCGGATGTAGTATTTTACAACATCCCTGGCGTATCGGCCCCTTCTTCTCGGCGGGAACATTATATTCGTCTATAACGTAACATAACCTAACCTAACCCATCTGGCCCCTCGCTGGTAATGTTTTACAGAATCCCGTTCGTTTCGTCCCGTACATCTCGGTTGAGATATTATATAAGTCTATAGCGTTATATATCCTAACCTAAGGCAAGCTATCATCTCTGATGTAGTATTTTACAACATTCCTGGCGTATCGGCCCCTCCTTCTCGGTGGGAGCATTATATACGTCTATAACGTATCACATCCTCACCTAACCCATCTAGCCCCTCGCTGGTAATGTTTTACAGAATCCCGTTCCTGTCGTCCCGGACATCTCGGTTGGGATATTATATACGTCTACAGCGATATATATCCTAACGTAAGGCAGGGTATCATCTCTGATGTAGTATTTTACGACATTCCTGGCGTATCGGCCCCTACTTCTCGGTGGGAACATTATATAGGTATATAACTTAATATAACCTAACCTAACACATCTAGCCCCTCGCTGGTAATGTTTTACAGAATCCCGTTCCTGTCGTCCCGTACATCTCGGTTGGGATATTATATACGTCTACAGCGATATATATCCTAACGTAAGGCAGGCTAACATCTCGGATGTAGCATTTTACAACATTCCTGGCGTATCGGCCCCTACTTCTCGGTGGGAACATTATATAGGTCTATAACATAATATAACCTAACCTAACACATCTAGCCCCTCGCTGGTAATGTTCTACAGGATCCCGTTCGTGTCGTCCCGTACGTCTCGGTTGGGACATTATATACGTCTATAGCGTTATATATCCTAACCTAAGGCAGGCTATCATCTCGGATGCAGTATTTTCCAACATTCCAGGTGGGTCGGCCCCTACTTCTCGGTGGGAACATTATATACGCCTATAGCGTTATATATCCTAACCTAAGGCAAGCTATCATCTCAAATGTAGTATTTCACAAGATTCCTGGCGTAACGGCCCCTACTTCTCGGTGGGAACATTATAGAGGTCTATAACGTAATATAACCTAATCTAACACATCTAGACCCTCGCTGGTAATCTTTTACAGAATCCCGTTCCTGCCGTCCCGTACATCTCGGTTGGGATATTATATACGTCTACAGCGATATATATCCTAACGTAAGGCAGGCTAACATCTCGGATGTAGTATTTTACAACATTCCTGGCGTAACGTCCTCTACTTCTCGGTGGAACATTATATTCGTCTATAACGTAACATAACCTAACCTAACCCATCTGGCCCCTCGCTGGTAATGTTTTACAGAATCCCGTTCGTTTCGTCCCGTACATCTCGGTTGAGATATTATATAAGTCTATAACGTTATATACCCTAACCTAAGGCAAGCTATCATCTCGGATGTAGTATTTTACAACATTCCTGGCGTATCGGCCCCTTCTTCTCGGTGGGAACATTATATACGTCTATAACGTATCACATCCTCAACTAACCCATCTAGCCCCTCGCTGGTAATGTTTTACAGAATCCCGTTCGTTTCGTCCCGTACATCTCAGTTGAGATATTATATAAGTCTATAGCGTTATATATCCTAACCTAAGGCAGGCTATCATCTCGGATGTAGTATTTCACAACATTCCTGGCGTATCGGCCCCTACTTCTCGGTGGGAACATTATATAGGTCTATAACGTAATATAACCTAACCTAACACATCTAGCCCCTCGCTGGTAATCTTTTACAGAATCCCGTTCCTGCCGTCCCGTACATCTCGGTTGGGATATTATATAAGTCTACTGCGATATATATCCAAACGTAAGGCAGGCTAACATCTCGGATGTAGTATTTTACAACATTCCTGGCGTATCGGCCCCTTCTTCTCGGTGGGAACATTATATACGTCTATAACGTATAACATCCTAACCTAACCCATCTAGCCCCTCGCTGGTAATGTTTTACAGAATCCCGTTCCTGTCGTCCCGTACATCGCGGTTGGGATATTATATACGTCTACAGCGATATATATCCTAACGTAAGGCAGGCTAACATCTCGGATGTAGTATTTTAAAACATTCCTGGCGTATCGGCCTCTACTTCTCGGTGGGAACATTATATTCGTCTATAACGTAACATAACCTAACCTAACCCATCTGGCCCCTCGCTGGTAATGTTTTACAGAATCCCGTTCGTTTCGTCCCGTACATCTCGGTTGAGATATTATATAAGTCTATAGCGTTATATATCCTAACCTAAGGCAAGCTATCATCTCGGATGTAGTATTTCACAAGATTCCTGGCGTAACGGCCCCTACTTCTCGGTGGGAACATTATATAGGTCTATAACGTAATATAACCTAACCTAACACATCTAGCCCCCCGCTGGTAATCTTTTACAGAATCCCGTTCCTGCCGTCCCGTACGTCTCGGTTGGGACATTATATACGTCTATAGCGTTATATATCCTAACCTAAGGCAGGCTATCATCTCGGATGCAGTATTTTCCAACATTCCTGGTGGGTCGGCCCCTACTTCTCGGTGGGAACATTATATACGTCTATAACGTATCACAACCTAACCTAACCCATCTAGCCCCTCGCTGGTAATGTTTTACAGAATGCCGTTCCTGCCGTCCCGTACATCTCGGTTGGGATATTATATACGTCTACAGCGATATACATATCCTAACGTAAGGCAGGCTAACATCTCGGATGTAGTATTTTACAACATTCCTGGCGTATCGTCCTCTACTTCTCGGTGGGAACATTATATTCGTCTATAACGTAACATAACCTAACCTAACCCATCTGGCCCCTCGCTGGTAATGTTTTACAGAATCCCGTTCGTTTCGTCCCGTACATCTCGGTTGAGATATTATATAAGTCTATAGCGTTATATATCCTAACCTAAGGCAAGCTATCATCTCGGATGTAGTATTTTACAACATTCCTGGCGTATCGGCCCCTTCTTCTCGGTGGGAACATTATATACGTCTATAACGTATCACATCCTCACCTAACCCATCTAGCCCCTCGCTGGTAATGTTTTACAGAATCCCATTCCTGTCGTCCCGGACATCTCGGTTGGGATATTATATACGTCTACAGCGATATATATCCTAACGTAAGGCAGGCTATCATCTCGGATGTAGTATTTCACAACATTCCTGGCGTATCGGCCCCTACTTCTCGATGGGAACATTATATACGTCTATAACGTATCACAACCTAACCTAACCCATCTAGCCACTCGCTGGTAATGTTTTACAGAATCCCGTTCCTGCCGTCCCGTACATCTCGGTTGGGATATTATATACGTCTACAGCGATATATATCCTAACGTAAGGCAGGCTAACATCTCGGATGTAGCATTTTATAACATTCCTGGCGTATCGGCCTCTACTTCTCGGTGGGACCATTATATTCGTCTATAACGTAACATAACATAACCTAACCCATCTGGCCCCCGCTGGTAACGTTTTACAGAATCCCGTTCGTTTCGTCCCGTACATCTCGGTTGGGATATTATATACGTCTACAGCGATATATATCCTAACGTAAGGCAGGCTAACATCTCGGATGTAGTATTTTACAACATTCCTGGTGTATCGGCCTCTACTTCTCGGTGGAAACATTATATTCGTCTATAACGTAACATAACCTAACCTAACCCATCTGGCCCCTCGCTGGTAATGTTTTACAGAATCCCGTTCGTTTCGTCCCGTACATCTCAGTTGAGATATTATATAAGTCTATAGCGTTATATATCCTAACCTAAGGCAGGCTATCATCTCGGATGTAGTATTTCACAACATTCCTGGCGTATCGGCCCCTACTTCTCGGTGGGAACATTATATAGGTCTATAACGTAATATAACCTAACCTAACACATCTAGCCCCTCGCTGGTAATGTTTTACAGAATCCCGTTCCTGCCGTCCCGTACATCTCGGTTGGGATATTATATACGTCTACAGCGATATATATCCTAACGTAAGGCAGGCTAACATCTCGGATGTAGTATTTTACAACATTCCTGGCGTATCGGCCTCTACTTCTCGGTGGGAACATTATATTCGTCTATAACGTAACATAACCTAACCTAACCCATCTGGCCCCTCGCTGGTAATGTTTTACAGAATCCCGTTCGTTTCGTCCCGTACATCTCAGTTGAGATATTATATAAGTCTATAGCGTTATATATCCTAACCTAAGGCAGGCTATCATCTCGGATGTAGTTTTTCACAACATTCCTGGCGTATCGGCCCCTACTTCTCGGTGGGAACATTATATAGGTCTATAACGTAATATAACCTAACCTAACACATCTAGCCGCTAGCTGGTAATGTTTTACAGAATCCCGTTCCTGCCGTCCCGTACATCTCGGTTGGGATATTATATACGTCTACAGCGATATATATCCTAACGTAAGGCAGGCTAACATCTCGGATGTAGTATTTTACAACATTCCTGGCGTATCGGCCTCTACTTCTCGGTGGGAACATTATATTCGTCTATAACGTAACATAACATAACCAAACCCATCTGGCCCCTCGCTGGCAATGTTTTACAGAATCCCGTTCCTGCCGTCCTGTACATCTCGGTTGGGATATTATATACGTCTACAGCGATATATATATCCTAACGTAAGGCAGGCTAACATATCGGATGTAGTATTTTACAACATTCCTGGCGTATCGTCCTCTACTTCTCGGTGGGAACATTATATTCGTCTATAACGTAATATAACCTAACCTAACACATCTAGCCCCTCGCTGGTAATGTTTTACAGAATCCCGTTCCTGTCGTCCCGGACATCTCGCTTGGAATATTATATACGTCTATAGCGTTATATATCCTAACCTAAGGCAAGCTATCATCTCGAATGTAGTATTTCACAAGATTCCTGGTGTATCGGCCCCTACTTCTCGGTGGGAACATTATATAGGTATATAACTTAATATAACCTAACCTAACACATCTAGCCCCTCGCTGGTAATGTTCTACAGGATCCCGTTCGTGTCGTCCCGTACGTCTCGGTTGGGACATTATATACGTCTATAGCGTTATATATCCTAACCTAAGGCAGGCTATCATCTCGGATGCAGTATTTTCCAACATTCCTGGTGGGTCGGCCCCTACTTCTCGGTGGGAACATTATATACGTCTATAACATATCACAACCTAACCTAACCCATCTAGCCCCTCGCTGGTAATGTTTTACAGAATGCCGTTCCTGCCGTCCCGTACATCTCGGTTGGGATATTATATACGTCTACAGCGATATACATATCCTAACGTAAGGCAGGCTAACATCTCGGATGTAGTATTTTACAACATTCCTGGTGTATCGGCCTCTACTTCTCGGTGGGAACATTATATTCGTCTATAACGTAACATAACCTAACCTAACCCATCTGGCCCCTCGCTGGTAATGTTTTACAGAATCCCGTTCGTTTCGTCCCGTACATCTCGGTTGAGTTATTATATAAGTCTATAGCGTTATATATCCTAACCTAAGGCAGGCTATCATCTCGGATGTAGTATTTCACAACATTCCTGGCGTATCGGCCCCTACTTCTCGGTGGGAACATTATATAGGTCTATAACGTAATATAACCTACCTAACACATCTAGCCCCTCGCTGGTAATGTTTTACAGAATCCCGTTCCTGCCGTCCCGTACATCTCGGTTGGGATATTATATACGTCTACAGCGATATATATCCTAACGTAAGGCAGGCTAACATCTCGGATGTAGTATTTTACAACATTCCTGGCGTATCGGCCTCTACTTCTCGGTGGGAACATTATATTCGTCTATAACGTAACATAACCTAACCTAACCCATCTGGCCCCTCGCTGGTAATGTTTTACAGAATCCCGTTCGTTTCGTCCCGTACATCTCAGTTGAGATATTATATAAGTCTATAGCGTTATATATCCTAACCTAAGGCAGGCTATCATCTCGGATGTAGTATTTCACAACATTCCTGGCGTATCGGCCCCTACTTCTCGGTGGGAACATTATATAGGTCTATAACGTAATATAACCTAACCTAACACATCTAGCCGCTAGCTGGTAATATTTTACAGAATCCCGTTCCTGTCGTCCCGGACATCTCGGTTGGGATATTATATACGTCTACAGCGATATATATCCTAACGTAAGGCAGGGTATCATCTCGGATGTAGTATTTCACAACATTCCTGGCGTATCGGCCCCTACTTCTCGGTGGGAACATTATATAGGTATATAACTTAATATAACCTAACCTAACACATCTAGCCCCTCGCTGGTAATGTTCTACAGGATCCCGTTCGTGACGTCCCGTACATCTCGCTTGGAATATTATATACGTCTATAGCGTTATATATCCTAACCTAAGGCAAGCTATCATCTCGGATGTAGTATTTCACAACATTCCTGGCGTATCGGCCCCTACTTCTCGGTGGGAACATTATATAGGTATATAATTTAATATAACCTAACCTAACACATCTAGCCCCTCGCTGGTAATGTTCTACAGGATCCCGTTCGTGTCGTCCCGTACGTCTCGCTTGGAATATTATATACGTCTATAGCGTTATATATCCTAACCTAAGGCAAGCTATCATCTCGAATGTAGTATTTCACAAGATTCCTGGTGTAACGGCCCCTACTTCTCGGTGGGAACATTATATAGGTCTATAACGTAATATAACCTAACCTAACCCATCTAGCCCCTCGCTGGTAATCTTTTACAGAATCCCGTTCCTGCCGTCCCGTACATCTCGGTTGGGATATTATATACGTCTACAGCGATATATATCCTAACGTAAGGCAGGCTAACATCTCGGATGTAGTATTTTACAACATTCCTGGCGTATCGTCCTCTACTTCTCGGTGGGAACATTATATTCGTCTATAACGTAATATAACCTAACCTAACACATCTAGGCCCTCGCTGTTAATGTTTTACAGAATCCCGTTCGTGACGTCCCGTACATCTCGCTTGGAATATTATATACGTCTATAGCGTTATATATCCTAACCTAAGGCAAGCTATCATCTCGAATGTAGTATTTCACAAGATTCCTGGTGTAACGGCCCCTACTTCTCGGTGGGAACATTATATAGGTCTATAACGTAATATAACCTAACCTAACACATCTAGCCCCTCGCTGGTAATCTTTTACAGAATCCCGTTCCTGCCGTCCCGTACATCTCGGTTGGGATATTATATACGTCTACAGCGATATATATCCTAACGTAAGGCAGGCTAACATCTCGGATGTAGTATTTTACAACATTCCTGGCGTATCGTCCTCTACTTCTCGGTGGAACATTATATTCGTCTATAACGTAACATAACCTAACCTAACCCATCTGGCCCCTCGCTGGTAATGTTTTACAGAATCCCGTTCGTTTCGTCCCGTACATCTCGGTTGAGATATTATATAAGTCTATAGCGTTATATATCCTAACCTAAGGCAAGCTATCATCTCGGATATAGTATTTTACAACATTCCTGGCGTATCGGCCCCTTCTTCTCGGTGGGAACATTATATACGTCTATAACGTATCACATCCTCACCTAACCCATCTAGCCCCTCGCTGGTAATGTTATACAGAATCCCATTCCTGTCGTCCCGGACATCTCGGTTGGGATATTATATACGTCTACAGCGATATATATCCTAACGTAAGGCAGGCTATCATCTCGGATGTAGTATTTCACAACATTCCTGGCGTATCGGCCCCTACTTCTCGGAGGGAACATTATATACGTCTATAACGTATCACAACCTAACCTAACCCATCTAGCCCCTCGCTGGTAATGTTTTACAGAATCCCGTTCCTGCCGTCCCGTACATCTCGGTTGGGATATTATATACGTCTACAGCGATATACATATCCTAACGTAAGGCAGGCTAACATCTCGGATGTAGTATTTTACAACATTCCTGGCGTATCGTCCTCTACTTCTCGGTGGGAACATTATATTCGTCTATAACGTAATATAACCTAACCTAACACATCTAGGCCCTCGCTGTTAATGTTTTACAGAATCCCGTTCGTGACGTCCCGTACATCTCGCTTGGAATATTATATACGTCTATAGCGTTGTATATCCTAACCTAAGGCAAGCTATCATCTCGAATGTAGTATTTCACAAGATTCCTGGCGTAACGGCCCCTACTTCTCGGTGGGAACATTATATAGGTCTATAACGTAATATAACCTAACCTAACACATCTAGCCCCTCGCTGGTAATCTTTTACAGAATCCCGTTCCTGCCGTCCCGTACATCTCGGTTGGGATATTATATACGTCTACAGCGATATATATCCTAACGTAAGGCAGGCTAACATCTCGGATGTAGTATTTTACAACATTCCTGGCGTATCGTCCTCTACTTCTCGGTGGGAACATTATATTCGTCTATAACGTAATATAACCTAACCTAACACATCTAGGCCCTCGCTGTTAATGTTTTACAGAATCCCGTTCGTGACGTCCCGTACATCTCGCTTGGAATATTATATACGTCTATAGCGTTATATATCCTAACCTAAGGCAAGCTATCATCTCGAATGTAGTATTTCACAAGATTCCTGGCGTAACGGCCCCTACTTCTCGGTGGGAACATTATATAGGTCTATAACGTAATATAACCTAACCTAACACATCTAGCCCCTCGCTGGTAATCTTTTACAGAATCCCGTTCCTGCCGTCCCGTACATCTCGGTTGGGATATTATATACGTCTACAGCGATATATATCCTAACGTAAGGCAGGCTAACATCTCGGATGTAGTATTTTACAACATTCCTGGCGTATCGTCCTCTACTTCTCGGTGGAACATTAGATTCGTCTATAACGTAACATAACCTAACCTAACCCATCTGGCCCCTCGCTGGTAATGTTTTACAGAATCCCGTTCGTTTCGTCCCGTACATCTCGGTTGAGATATTATATAAGTCTATAGCGTTATATATCCTAACCTAAGGCAAGCTATCATCTCGGATGTAGTATTTTACAACATTCCTGGCGTATCGTCCTCTACTTCTCGGTGGAACATTATATTCGTCTATAACGTAACATAACCTAACCTAACCCATCTGGCCCCTCGCTGGTAATGTTTTACAGAATCCCGTTCGTTTCGTCCCGTACATCTCGGTTGAGATATTATATAAGTCTATAGCGTTATATAGCCTAACCTAAGGCAAGCTATCATCTCGGATGTAGTATTTTACAACATTCCTGGCGTATCGTCCTCTACTTCTCGGTGGAACATTATATTCGTCTATAACGTAACATAACCTAACCTAACCCATCTGGCCCCTCGCTGGTAATGTTTTACAGAATCCCGTTCCTGTCGTCCCGGACATCTCGGTTGGGATATTATATACGTCTACAGCGATATATATCCTAACGTAAGGCAGGCTAACATCTCGGATGTAGTATTTTACAACATTCCTGGCGTATCGGCCCCTTCTTCTCGGTGGGAACATTATATACGTCAATAACGTATCACATCCTAACCTAACCCATCTAGCCCCACGCAGGTAATGTTTTACAGAATCCCGTTCCTGTCGTCCCGTTCGTCTCGGTTGGGACATTATATACGTCTACAGCGTTATATATCCTAACCTAAGGCAGGCTAACAACTCGGATGCAGTATTTTACAACATTCCTGGCGTATCGGCCTCTACTTCTCGGTGGGAACATTATGTACGTCTATAACGTAACATAGCCTAACCTAACCCATCTAGCCCCTCGCTGGTAATGTTTTACAGAATCCCGGTCGTGTCGGCCCGTACTTCTCTGTGGGGACGTTATGTAAATCTATTATGCTATATATCCCAACCTAAGAGAACCTAACAACTCGGATGTAGTTTTTTCCAACATTCCTGGTGGGTCGTACCGTATTTCTCGGTTGGAACATTATATACGTCTATAACGTCATATATCCTAACCTAATCAATCTAGAACCTCGCTTGTAATGTTTTACAGAATCCCGGTCGTGTCGGCCCCTACTTCTCTGTGGGAACATTATATACGTCTATAACGTAACATAACCTAACCCAACCCATCTACCCCTCGCTGGTAATGTTTTACAGAATCCCGTTCATGTTGTCCCGTACATCTCGGTTGGGAAAATATATACGTTTATAGCGTTATATATCCTAACCTAAAGCAGCCTAACATCTCGGATGTAGTATTTTCCAACAAGCCTGGCGGGTCGGCTCCTACTTCTCGGTGGGAACATTATATACGTCTATATCGTAATATAACCTAACCTAATCCATCTTGCCCCTCCGTGATATTGTGTTACAGAATTCCGGTCGTGTCGGCCTGTACTTCTCGGTGGGAACATTATCCACGTCTATAACGTAACATAACCTAACCTAACCTATCTAGCCCCTCGCTGGTAATATTTTACAGAATCCCGTTCGTGTCGTCCCGCACGTCTCGATTGGGATATTATATACGTCTACAGCGTTATATATCCTAACCTAAGGCAGGCTATCATCTCGGATGCTGTATTTTACAACATTCCTGGCGTATCGTCCTCTACTTCTCGGTGGAACATTAGATTCGTCTATAACGTAACATAACCTAACCTAACCCATCTGGCCCCTCGCTGGTAATGTTTTACAGAATCCCGTTCCTGTCGTCCCGGACATCTCGGTTGGGATATTATATACGTCTACAGCGATATATATCCTAACGTAAGGCAGGCTAACATCTCGGATGTAGTATTTTACAACATTCCTGGCGTATCGGCCCCTTCTTCTCGGTGGGAACATTATATACGTCAATAACGTATCACATCCTAACCTAACCCATCTAGCCCCACGCAGGTAATGTTTTACAGAATCCCGTTCCTGTCGTCCCGTTCGTCTCGGTTGGGACATTATATACGTCTACAGCGTTATATATCCTAACCTAAGGCAGGCTAACAACTCGGATGCAGTATTTTACAACATTCCTGGCGTATCGGCCTCTACTTCTCGGTGGGAACATTATGTACGTCTATAACGTAACATAGCCTAACCTAACCCATCTAGCCCCTCGCTGGTAATGTTTTACAGAATCCCGGTCGTGTCGGCCCGTACTTCTCTGTGGGGACGTTATGTAAATCTATTATGCTATATATCCCAACCTAAGAGAACCTAACAACTCGGATGTAGTTTTTTCCAACATTCCTGGTGGGTCGTACCGTATTTCTCGGTTGGAACATTATATACGTCTATAACGTAATATATCCTAACCTAATCAATCTAGAACCTCGCTTGTAATGTTTTACAGAATCCCGGTCGTGTCGGCCCCTACTTCTCTGTGGGAACATTATATACGTCTATAACGTAACATAACCTAACCCAACCCATCTACCCCTCGCTGGTAATGTTTTACAGAATCCCGTTCATGTTGTCCCGTACATCTCGGTTGGGAAAATATATACGTTTATAGCGTTATATATCCTAACCTAAAGCAGCCTAACATCTCGGATGTAGTATTTTCCAACAAGCCTGGCGGGTCGGCTCCTACTTCTCGGTGGGAACATTATATACGTCTATATCGTAATATAACCTAACCTAATCCATCTTGCCCCTCCGTGATATTGTGTTACAGAATTCCGGTCGTGTCGGCCTGTACTTCTCGGTGGGAACATTATCCACGTCTATAACGTAACATAACCTAACCTAACCTATCTAGCCCCTCGCTGGTAATATTTTACAGAATCCCGTTCGTGTCGTCCCGCACGTCTCGATAGGGATATTATATACGTCTACAGCGTTATATATCCTAACCTAAGGCAGGCTATCATCTCGGATGCTGTATTTTACAACATTCCTGGCGTATCGTCCTCTACTTCTCGGTGGAACATTATATTCGTCTATAACGTAACATAACCTAACCTAACCCATCTGGCCCCTCGCTGGTAATGTTTTACAGAATCCCGTTCGTTTCGTCCCGTACATCTCGGTTGAGATATTATATAAGTCTATAGCGTTATATATCCTAACCTAAGGCAAGCTATCATCTCGGATGTAGTATTTTACAACATTCCTGGCGTATCGTCCTCTACTTCTCGGTGGAACATTATATTCGTCTATAACGTAACATAACCTAACCTAACCCATCTGGCCCCTCGCTGGTAATGTTTTACAGAATCCCGTTCGTTTCGTCCCGTACATCTCGGTTGAGATATTATATAAGTCTATAGCGTTATATATCCTAACCTAAGGCAAGCTATCATCTCGGATGTAGTATTTTACAACATTCCTGGCGTATCGTCCGCTACTTCTCGGTGGAACATTATATTCGTCTATAACGTAACATAACCTAACCTAACCCATCTGGCCCCTCGCTGGTAATGTTTTACAGAATCCCGTTCCTGTCGTCCCGGACATCTCGGTTGGGATATTATATACGTCTACAGCGATATATATCCTAACGTAAGGCAGGCTAACATCTCGGATGTAGTATTTTACAACATTCCTGGCATATCGGCCCCTACTTCCTGGTGGGAACATTATCCACGTCTATAACGTATCGCATCCTAACCTAACCCATCTAGCCCCTCACTGGTAATGTTTTACAGAATCCCGTTCGTGTCGTCCCGTACGTCTCGGTTGGGACATTATATACGTCTAGAACTTTATATATCCTAACCTAAGGCAGGCTAACAACTCGGATGCAGTATTTTACAACATTCCTGGCGTATCGGCCCCTACTTCTCGGTGGGAACATTATATACGTCTATAACGTAACATAGCCTAACCTAACCCATCTAGCCCCTCGCTGCTAATGTTTTACAGAATCCCGGTCGTGTCGGCCCGTACTTCTCTGTGGGGACGTTATGTAAATCTATGATGTTATATATCCCAACCTAAGAGAACCTAACAACTCGGATGTAGTTTTTTCCAACATTCGTGGCGTATCGGCCCCTTCTTCTCGGTGGGAACATTATATACGTCAATAACGTATCACATCCTAACCTAACCCATCTAGCCCCACGCTGGTAATGTTTTACAGAATCCCGTTCCTGTCGTCCCGTTCGTCTCGGTTGGGACATTATATACGTCTACAGCGTTATATATCCTAACCTAAGGCAGGCTAACAACTCGGATGCAGTATTTTACAACATTCCTGGCGTATCGGCCTCTACTTCTCGGTGGTAACATTATATACGTCTATAACGTAACATAGCCTAACCTAACCCATCTAGCCCCTCGCTGGTAATGTTTTACAGAATCCCGGTCGTGTCGGCCCGTACTTCTCTGTGGGGACGTTATGTAAATCTATGATGCTATATATCCCAACCTAAGAGAACCTAACAACTCGGATGTAGTTTTTTCCAACATTCCTGGTGGGTCGTACCGTATTTCTCGGTTGGAACATTATATACGTCTATAACGTAATATATCCTAACCTAATCAATCTAGAACCTCGCTTGTAATGTTTTACAGAATCCCGGTCGTGTCGGCCCCTACTTCTCTGTGGGAACATTATATACGTCTATAACGTAACATAACCTAACCCAACCCATCTACCCCTCGCTGGTAATGTTTTACAGAATCCCGTTCATGTTGTCCCGTACATCTCGGTTGGGAAAATATATACGTTTATAGCGTTATATATCCTAACCTAAAGCAGCCTAACATCTCGGATGTAGTATTTTCCAACAAGCCTGGCGGGTCGGCTCCTACTTCTCGGTGGGAACATTATATACGTCTATATCGTAATATAACCTAACCTAATCCATCTTGCCCCTCCGTGATATTGTGTTACAAAATTCCGGTCGTGTCGGCCTGTACTTCTCGGTGGGAACATTATCCACGTCTATAACGTAACATAACCTAACCTAACCTATCTAGCCCCTCGCTGGTAATGTTTTACAGAATCCCGTTCGTGTCGTCCCGTACGTCTCGGTTGGGACATTATATACGTCTAGAGCTTTATATATCCTAACCTAAGGCAGGCTAACAACTCGGATGCAGTATTTTACAACATTCCTGGCGTATCGGCCCCTACTTCTCGGTGGGAACATTATATACGTCTATAACGTAACATAGCCTAACCTAACCCATCTAGCCCCTCGCTGCTAATGTTTTACAGAATCCCGGTCGTGTCGGCCCGTACTTCTCTTTGGGGACGTTATGTAAATCTATGATGTTATATATCCCAACCTAAGAGAACCTAACAACTCGGATGTAGTTTTTTCCAACATTCGTGGAGGGTCGTACCGTATTTCTCGGTTGGAACATTATATACGTCTATAACGTAATATAACCTAACCTAATCAATCTAGAACCTCGCTTGTAATGTTTTACAGAATCCTGGTCGTGTCGGCCCCTACTTCTCTGTGGGAACATTATATACGTCTATAACGTAACATAACCTAACCGAACCCATCTACCCCTCTCTGGTAATGTTTTACAGCATCCCGTTCATGTTGTCCCGTACATCTCGGTTGGGAAAATATATACGTCTATAGCGTTATATATCGTAACCTAAGGCAAGCTATCATCTCGGATGTAGTATTTTACAACATTCCTGGCGTATTGGACCCTACTACTCGGTGGGAACATTATATACGTCTATAACGTATCACAACCTAACCTAACCCATCTAGCCCCTCGCTGGTAATGTTTTACAGAATCCCGTTCGTGTCGTCCCGATCGTCCCGGTTGGGACATTATATACGTCTAGAGCGTTATATATCCTAACCTAAGGCAGGCTAACATCTCGGATGCAGTATTTTACAACATTCCTGGCGTATGGGCCCCTACTTCTCTGTGGGTACATTATATACGTCTATAACGTATCACATCCTAACCTAACCCATCTAGCCCCACGCTGGTAATGTTTTACAGAATCCCGTTCGTGACGTCCCGTACATCTCGGTTGGAATATTATATACGTCTATAGCGTTATATATCCTAACGTAAGGCAGGCTATCATCTCGGATGTAGTATTTTACAACATTCCTGGCGTATCGGCCCCTACTTTCCGGTGGAAACATTATATATGTCTATAACGTAATATAACCTAACCTAACACATCTAGCCTCTCGCTGGTAATGTTTTACAGAATCCCGTTCGTGTCGTCCCGTACGTCTCGGTTGGGACATTATATACGTCTAGAGCGTTATATATCCTAACCTAAGGCAGGCTAACAACTCGGATGCAGTATTTTACAACATTCCTGGCGTATCGGCCCCTACTTCTCGGTGGGAACATTATATACGTCTATAACGTAACATAGCCTAACCTAACCCATCTAGCCCCTCGCTGGTAATGTTTTACAGAATCCCGGTCGTGTCGGCCCGTACTTCTCTGTGGGGACGTTATGTAAATCTATGATGCTATATATCCCAACCTAAGAGAACCTAACAACTCGGATGTAGTTTTTTCCAACATTCCTGGAGGGTCGTACCGTATTTCTCGGTTGGAACATTATATACGTCTATAACGTAATATAACCTAACCTAATCAATCTAGAACCTCGCTTGTAATGTTTTACAGAATCCCGGTCGTGTCGGCCCCTACTTCTCTGTGGGAACATTATATACGTCTATAACGTAACATAACCTAACCCAACCCATCTACCCCTCGCTGGTAATGTTTTACAGAATCCCGTTCATGTTGTCCCGTACATCTCGGTTGGGAAAATATATACGTTTATAGCGTTATATATCCTAACCTAAAGCAGCCTAACATCTCGGATGTAGTATTTTCCAACAAGCCTGGCGGGTCGGCTCCTACTTCTCGGTGGGAACATTATATACGTCGATATCGTAATATAACCTAACATAATCCATCTTGCCCCTCCGTGATATTGTGTTACAGAATTCCGGTCGTGTCGGCCTGTACTTCTCGGTGGGAACATTATCCATGTCTATAACGTAACATAACCTAACCTAACACATCTAGCCTCTCGCTGGTAATGTTTTACAGAATCCCGTTCGTGTCGTCCCGTACGTTTCGGTTGGGACATTATATACGTCTAGAGCTTTATATATCCTAACCTAAGGCAGGCTAACAACTCGGATGCAGTATTTTGCAACATTCCTGGCGTATCGGCCCCTACTACTCGGTGGGAACATTATATACGTCTATAACGTAACATAGCCTAACCTAACCCATCTAGCCCCTCGCTGCTAATGTTTTACAGAATCCCGGTCGTGTCGGCCCGTACTTCTCTGTGGGGACGTTATGTAAATCTATGATGTTATATATCCCAACCTAAGAGAACCTAACAACTCGGATGTAGTTTTTTCCAACATTCGTGGAGGGTCGTACCGTATTTCTCGGTTGGAACATTATATACGTCTATAACGTAATATAACCTAACCTAATCAATCTAGAACCTCGCTTGTAATGTTTTACAGAATCCCGGTCGTGTCGGCCCCTACTTCTCTGTGGGAACATTATATACGTCTATAACGTAACATAACCTAACCGAACCCATCTACCCCTCGCTGGTAATGTTTTACAGCATCCCGTTCATGTTGTCCCGTACATCTCGGTTGGGAAAATATATACGTCTATAGCGTTATATATCCTAACCTAAGGCAAGCTATCATCTCGGATATAGTATTTTACAACATTCCTGGCGTATTGGACCCTACTACTCGGTGGGAACATTATATACGTCTATAACGTATCACAACCTAACCTAACCCATCTAGCCCCTCGCTGGTAATGTTTTACAGAATCCCGTTCCTGTCGTCCCGTTCGTCTCGGTTGGGACATTATATACGTCTACAGCGTTATATATCCTAACCTAAGGCAGGCTAACAACTCGGATGCAGTATTTTACAACATTCCTGGCGTATCGGCCTCTACTTCTCGGTGGGAACATTATATACGTCTATAACGTAACATAGCCTAACCTAACCCATCTAGCCCCTCGCTGGTAATGTTTTACAGAATCCCGGTCGTGTCGGCCCGTACTTCTCTGTGGGGACGTTATGTAAATCTATGATGCTATATATCCCAACCTAAGAGAACCTAACAACTCGGATGTAGTTTTTTCCAACATTCCTGGTGGGTCGTACCGTATTTCTCGGTTGGAACATTATATACGTCTATAACGTAATATATCCTAACCTAATCAATCTAGAACCTCGCTTGTAATGTTTTACAGAATCCCGGTCGTGTCGGCCCCTACTTCTCTGTGGGAACATTATATACGTCTATAACGTAACATAACCTAACCCAACCCATCTACCCCTCGCTGGTAATGTTTTACAGAATCCCGTTCATGTTGTCCCGTACATCTCGGTTGGGAAAATATATACGTTTATAGCGTTATATATCCTAACCTAAAGCAGCCTAACATCTCGGATGTAGTATTTTCCAACAAGCCTGGCGGGTCGGCTCCTACTTCTCGGTGGGAACATTATATACGTCTATATCGTAATATAACCTAACCTAATCCATCTTGCCCCTCCGTGATATTGTGTTACAGAATTCCGGTCGTGTCGGCCTGTACTTCTCGGTGGGAACATTATCCACGTCTATAACGTAACATAACCTAACCTAACCTATCTAGCCCCTCGCTGGTAATATTTTACAGAATCCCGTTCGTGTCGTCCCGCACGTCTCGATAGGGATATTATATACGTCTACAGCGTTATATATCCTAACCTAAGGCAGGCTATCATCTCGGATGCTGTATTTTACAACATTCCTGGCGTATCGTCCTCTACTTCTCGGTGGAACATTATATTCGTCTATAACGTAACATAACCTAACCTAACCCATCTGGCCCCTCGCTGGTAATGTTTTACAGAATCCCGTTCGTTTCGTCCCGTACATCTCGGTTGAGATATTATATAAGTCTATAGCGTTATATATCCTAACCTAAGGCAAGCTATCATCTCGGATGTAGTATTTTACAACATTCCTGGCGTATCGTCCTCTACTTCTCGGTGGAACATTATATTCGTCTATAACGTAACATAACCTAACCTAACCCATCTGGCCCCTCGCTGGTAATGTTTTAGAGAATCCCGTTCGTTTCGTCCCGCACATCTCGGTTGAGATATTATATAAGTCTATAGCGTTATATATCCTAACCTAAGGCAAGCTATCATCTCGGATGTAGTATTTTACAACATTCCTGGCGTATCGTCCTCTACTTCTCGGTGGAACATTATATTCGTCTATAACGTAACATAACCTAACCTAACCCATCTGGCCCCTCGCTGGTAATGTTTTACAGAATCCCGTTCCTGTCGTCCCGGACATCTCGGTTGGGATATTATATACGTCTACAGCGATATATATCCTAACGTAAGGCAGGCTAACATCTCGGATGTAGTATTTTACAACATTCCTGGCATATCGGCCCCTACTTCCTGGTGGGAACATTATCCACGTCTATAACGTATCGCATCCTAACCTAACCCATCTAGCCCCTCACTGGTAATGTTTTACAGAATCCCGTTCGTGTCGTCCCGTACGTCTCGGTTGGGACATTATATACGTCTAGAGCTTTATATATCCTAACCTAAGGCAGGCTAACAACTCGGATGCAGTATTTTGCAACATTCCTGGCGTATCGGCCCCTACTACTCGGTGGGAACATTATATACGTCTATAACGTAACATAGCCTAACCTAACCCATCTAGCCCCTCGCTGCTAATGTTTTACAGAATCCCGGTTGTGTCGGCCCGTACTTCTCTGTGGGGACGTTATGTAAATCTATGATGTTATATATCCCAACCTAAGAGAACCTAACAACTCGGATGTAGTTTTTTCCAACATTCGTGGAGGGTCGTACCGTATTTCTCGGTTGGAACATTATATACGTCTATAACGTAATATAACCTAACCTAATCAATCTAGAACCTCGCTTGTAATGTTTTACAGAATCCCGGTCGTGTCGGCCCCTACTTCTCTGTGGGAACATTATATACGTCTATAACGTAACATAACCTAACCGAACCCATCTACCCCTCGCTGGTAATGTTTTACAGCATCCAGTTCATGTTGTCCCGTACATCTCGGTTGGGAAAATATATACGTCTATAGCGTTATATATCCTAACCTAAGGCAAGCTATCATCTCGGATGTAGTATTTTACAACATTCCTGGCGTATTGGACCCTACTACTCGGTGGGAACATTATATACGTCTATAACGTATCACAACCTAACCTAACCCATCTAGCCCCTCGCTGGTAATGTTTTACAGAATCCCGTTCGTGTCGTCCCGATCGTCCCGGTTGGGACATTATATACGTCTAGAGCGTTATATATCCTAACCTAAGGCAGGCTAACATCTCGGATGCAGTATTTTACAACATTCCTGGCGTATCGGCCCCTACTTCTCTGTGGGTACATTATATACGTCTATAACGTATCACATCCTAACCTAACCCATCTAGCCCCACGCTGGTAATGTTTTACAGAATCCCGTTCGTGACGTCCCGTACATCTCGGTTGGAATATTATATACGTCTATAGCGTTATATATCCTAACGTAAGGCAGGCTATCATCTCGGATGTAGTATTTTACAACATTCCTGGCGTATCGGCCCCTACTTTCCGGTGGGAACATTATATATGTCTATAACGTAATATAACCTAACCTAACACATCTAGCCTCTCGCTGGTAATGTTTTACAGAATCCCGTTCGTGTCGTCCCGTACGTCTCGGTTGGGACATTATATACGTCTAGAGCGTTATATATCCTAACCTAAGGCAGGCTAACAACTCGGATGCAGTATTTTACAACATTCCTGGCGTATCGGCCCCTACTTCTCGGTGGGAACATTATATACGTCTATAACGTAACATAGCCTAACCTAACCCATCTAGCCCCTCGCTGGTAATGTTTTACAGAATCCCGGTCGTGTCGGCCCGTACTTCTCTGTGGGGACGTTATGTAAATCTATGATGCTATATATCCCAACCTAAGAGAACCTAACAACTCGGATGTAGTTTTTTCCAACATTCCTGGAGGGTCGCACCGTATTTCTCGGTTGGAACATTATATACGTCTATAACGTAATATAACCTAACCTAATCAATCTAGAACCTCGCTTGTAATGTTTTACAGAATCCCGGTCGTGTCGGCCCCTACTTCTCTGTGGGAACATTATATACGTCTATAACGTAACATAACCTAACCCAACCCATCTACCCCTCGCTGGTAATGTTTTACAGAATCCCGTTCATGTTGTCCCGTACATCTCGGTTGGGAAAATATATACGTTTATAGCGTTATATATCCTAACCTAAAGCAGCCTAACATCTCGGATGTAGTATTTTCCAACAAGCCTGGCGGGTCGGCTCCTACTTCTCGGTGGGAACATTATATACGTCGATATCGTAATATAACCTAACATAATCCATCTTGCCCCTCCGTGATATTGTGTTACAGAATTCCGGTCGTGTCGGCCTGTACTTCTCGGTGGGAACATTATCCATGTCTATAACGTAACATAACCTAACCTAACACATCTAGCCTCTCGCTGGTAATGTTTTACAGAATCCCGTTCGTGTCGTCCCGTACGTCTCGGTTGGGACATTATATACGTCTAGAGCTTTATATATCCTAACCTAAGGCAGGCTAACAACTCGGATGCAGTATTTTGCAACATTCCTGGCGTATCGGCCCCTACTACTCGGTGGGAACATTATATACGTCTATAACGTAACATAGCCTAACCTAACCCATCTAGCCCCTCGCTGCTAATGTTTTACAGAATCCCGGTCGTGTCGGCCCGTACTTCTCTGTGGGGACGTTATGTAAATCTATGATGTTATATATCCCAACCTAAGAGAACCTAACAACTCGGATGTAGTTTTTTCCAACATTCGTGGAGGGTCGTACCGTATTTCTCGGTTGGAACATTATATACGTCTATAACGTAATATAACCTAACGTAATCAATCTAGAACCTCGCTTGTAATGTTTTACAGAATCCCGGTCGTGTCGGCCCCTACTTCTCTGTGGGAACATTATATACGTCTATAACGTAACATAACCTAACCGAACCCATCTACCCCTCGCTGGTAATGTTTTACAGCATCCCGTTCATGTTGTCCCGTACATATCGGTTGGGAAAATATACACGTCTATAGCGTTATATATCCTAACCTAAGGCAAGCTATCATCTCGGATGTAGTATTTTACAACATTCCTGGCGTATTGGACCCTACTACTCGGTGGGAACATTATATACGTCTATAACGTATCACAACCTAACCTAACCCATCTAGCCCCTCGCTGGTAATGTTTTACAGAATCCCGTTCCTGCCGTCCCGTACATCTCGGTTGGGATATTATATACGTCTACAGCGATATATATCCTAACGTAAGGCAGGCTAACATCTCGGATGTAGTATTTCACAACATTCCTGGCGTATCGGCCCCTACTTCTCGGTGGGAACATTATATAGGTCTATAACGTAATATAACCTAACCTAACCCATCTAGCCCCTCGCTGGTAATATTTTACAGAATCCCGTTCGTGTCGTCCCGATCGTCCCGGTTGGGACATTATATACGTCTAGAGCGTTATATATCCTAACATAAGGCAGGCTAACATCTCGGATGCAGTATTTTACAACATTCCTGGCGTATCGGCCCCTACTTCTCTGTGGGTACATTATATACGTCTATAACGTATCACATCCTAACCTAACCCATCTAGCCCCACGCTGGTAATGTTTTACAGAATCCCGTTCCTGTCGTCCCGATCGTCTCGGTTTGGACATTATATACGTCTACAGCCTTATATATCCTATCCTAAGGCAGGCTATCATCTCGGATGCAGTATTTTACACCATTCCTGGCATATCGGCCCCTACTTCCTGGTGGGAACATTATATACGTCTATAACGTATCACAACCTAATCTAACCCATCTAGCCCCTCGCTGGTAATGTTTTACAGAATCCCGTTCCTGTCGTCCCGTACATCTCGGTTGGGATATTATATACGTCTACAGCGATATATATCCTAACGTAAGGCAGGCTAACATCTCGGATGTAGTATTTTACAACATTCCTGGCGTATCGGCCTCTACATCTCGGTGGGAACATTATATTCGTCTATAACGTAACATAACCTAACCTAACCCATCTGGCCCCTCGCTGGTAATGTTTTACAGAATCCCGTTCGTTTCGTCCCGTACATCTCGGTTGAGATATTATATAAGTCTATAGCGTTATATATCCTAACCTAAGGCAAGCTATCATCTCTGATGTAGTATTTTACAACATTCCTGGCGTATCGGCCCCTCCTTCTCGGTGGGAGCATTATATACGTCTATAACGTATCACATCCTCACCTAACCCATCTAGCCCCTCGCTGGTAATGTTTTACAGAATCCCGTTCCTGTCGTCCCGGACATCTCTGTTGGGATATTATATACGTCTACAGCGATATATATCCTAACGTAAGGCAGGGTATCATCTCTGATGTAGTATTTTACGACATTCCTGGCGTATCGGCCCCTACTTCTCGGTGGGAACATTATATAGGTATATAACTTAATATAACCTAACCTAACACATCTAGCCCCTCGCTGGTAATGTTTTACAGAATCCCGTTCCTGTCGTCCCGTACATCTCGGTTGGGATATTATATACGTCTACAGCGATATATATCCTAACGTAAGGCAGGCTAACATCTCGGATGTAGTATTTTACAACATTCCTGGTGTATCGGCCTCTACTTCTCGGTGGGAACATTATATTCGTCTATAACGTAACATAACCTAACCTAACCCATCTGGCCCCTCGCTGGTAATGTTTTACAGAATCCCGTTCGTTTCGTCCCGTACATCTCGGTTGAGATATTATATAAGTCTATAGCGTTATATATCCGAACCTAAGGCAGGCTATCATCTCGGATGTAGTATTTCACAACATTCCTGGCGTATCGGCCCCTACTTCTCGGTGGGAACATTATATAGGTCTATAACGTAATATAACCTAACCTAACACATCTAGCCCCTCGCTGGTAATGTTTTACAGAATCCCGTTCCTGCCGTCCCGTACATCTCGGTTGGGATATTATATACGTCTACAGCGATATATATCCTAACGTAAGGCAGGCTAACATCTCGGATGTAGTATTTTACAACATTCCTGGCGTATCGGCCTCTACTTCTCGGTGGGAACATTATATTCGTCTATAACGTAACATAACCTAACCTAACCCATCTGGCCCCTCGCTGGTAATGTTTTACAGAATCCCGTTCGTTTCGTCCCGTACATCTTAGTTGAGATATTATATAAGTCTATAGCGTTATATATCCTAACCTAAGGCAGGCTATCATCTCGGATGTAGTATTTCACAACATTCCTGGCGTATCGGCCCCTACTTCTCGGTGGGAACATTATATAGGTCTATAACGTAATATAACCTAACCTAACACATCTAGCCGCTAGCTGGTAATGTTTTACAGAATCCCGTTCGTGACGTCCCGTACATCTCGCTTGGAATATTATATACGTCTATAGCGTTATATATCCTAACCTAAGGCAAGCTATCATCTCGAATGTAGTATTTCACAAGATTCCTGGTGTAACGGCCCCTACTTCTCGGTGGGAACATTATATAGGTCTATAACGTAATATAACCTAACCTAACACATCTAGCCCCTCGCTGGTAATCTTTTACAGAATCCCGTTCCTGCCGTCCCGTACATTTCGGTTGGGATATTATATACGTCTACAGCGATATATATCCTAACGTAAGGCAGGCTAACATCTCGGATGTAGTATTTTACAACATTCCTGGCGTATCGTCCTCTACTTCTCTGTGGAACATTAGATTCGTCTATAACGTAACATAACCTAACCTAACCCATCTGGCCCCTCGCTGGTAATGTTTTACAGAATCCCGTTCGTTTCGTCCCGTACATCTCGGTTGAGATATTATATAAGTCTATATCGTTATATATCCTAACCTAAGGCAAGCTATCATCTCGGATGTAGTATTTTACAACATTCCTGGCGTATCGTCCTCTACTTCTCGTTGGAACATTATATTCGTCTATAACGTAACATAACCTAACCTAACCCATCTGGCCCCTCGCTGGTAATGTTTTACAGAATCCCGTTCGTTTCGTCCCGTACATCTCGGTTGAGATATTATATAAGTCTATAGCGTTATATATCCTAACCTAAGGCAAGCTATCATCTCGGATGTAGTATTTTACAACATTCCTGGCGTATCAGCCCCTTCTTCTCGGTGGGAACATTATATACGTCTATAACGTATCACATCCTAACCTAACCCATCTAGCCCCTCGCTGGTAATGTTTTACAGAATCCCGGTCGTGTCGGCCCGTACTTCTCTATGGGGACGTTATGTAAATCTATGATGCTATATATCCCAACCTAAGAGAACCTAACAACTCGGATGTAGTTTTTTCCAACATTCCTGGAGGGTCGTACCGTATTTCTCGGTTGGAACATTATATACGTCTATAACGTAATATAACCTAACCTAATCAATCTAGAACCTCGCTTGTAATGTTTTACAGAATCCCGGTCGTGTCGGCCCCTACTTCTCTGTGGGAACATTATATACGTCTATAACGTAACATAACCTAACCCAACCCATCTACCCCTCGCTGGTAATGTTTTACAGAATCCCGTTCATGTTGTCCCGTACATCTCGGTTGGGAAAATATATACGTTTATAGCGTTGTATATCCTAACCTAAAGCAGCCTAACATCTCGGATGTAGTATTTTCCAACAAGCCTGGCGGGTCGGCTCCTACTTCTCGGTGGGAACATTATATACGTCTATATCGTAATATAACCTAACCTAATCCATCTGGCCCCTCGCTGGTAATGTTTTACAGAATCCCGTTCGTTTCGTCCCGTACATCTCGGTTGAGATATTATATAAGTCTATAGCGTTATATATCCTAACCTAAGGCAAGCTATCATCTCGGATGTAGTATTTTACAACATTCCTGGCGTATCGTCCTCTACTTCTCGGTGGAACATTATATTCGTCTATAACGTAACATAACCTAACCTAACCCATCTGGCCCCTCGCTGGTAATGTTTTAGAGAATCCCGTTCGTTTCGTCCCGTACATCTCGGTTGAGATATTATATAAGTCTATAGCGTTATATATCCTAACCTAAGGCAAGCTATCATCTCGGATGTAGTATTTTACAACATTCCTGGCGTATCGTCCTCTACTTCTCGGTGGAACATTATATTCGTCTATAACGTAACATAACCTAACCTAACCCATCTGGCCCCTCGCTGGTAATGTTTTACAGAATCCCGTTCCTGTCGTCCCGATCGTCTCGGTTTGGACATTATATACGTCTACAGCCTTATATATCCTATCCTAAGGCAGGCTATCATCTCGGATGCAGTATTTTACACCATTCCTGGCATATCGGCCCCTACTTCCTGGTGGGAACATTATATACGTCTATAACGTATCACAACCTAATCTAACCCATCTAGCCCCTCGCTGGTAATGTTTTACAGAATCCCGTTCCTGTCGTCCCGTACATCTCGGTTGGGATATTATATACGTCTACAGCGATATATATCCTAACGTAAGGCAGGCTAACATCTCGGATGTAGTATTTTACAACATTCCTGGCGTATCGGCCTCTACATCTCGGTGGGAACATTATATTCGTCTATAACGTAACATAACCTAACCTAACCCATCTGGCCCCTCGCTGGTAATGTTTTACAGAATCCCGTTCGTTTCGTCCCGTACATCTCGGTTGAGATATTATATAAGTCTATAGCGTTATATATCCTAACCTAAGGCAAGCTATCATCTCTGATGTAGTATTTTACAACATTCCTGGCGTATCGGCCCCTCCTTCTCGGTGGGAGCATTATATACGTCTATAACGTATCACATCCTCACCTAACCCATCTAGCCCCTCGCTGGTAATGTTTTACAGAATCCCGTTCCTGTCGTCCCGGACATCTCGGTTGGGATATTATATACGTCTACAGCGATATATATCCTAACGTAAGGCAGGCTAACATCTCGGATGTAGTATTTTACAACATTCCTGGTGTATCGGCCTCTACTTCTCGGTGGGAACATTATATTCGTCTATAACGTAACATAACCTAACCTAACCCATCTGGCCCCTCGCTGGTAATGTTTTACAGAATCCCGTTCGTTTCGTCCCGTACATCTCGGTTGAGATATTATATAAGTCTATAGCGTTATATATCCTAACCTAAGGCAGGCTATCATCTCGGATGTAGTATTTCACAACATTCCTGGCGTATCGGCCCCTACTTCTCGGTGGGAACATTATATAGGTCTATAACGTAATATAACCTAACCTAACACATCTAGCCCCTCGCTGGTAATGTTTTACAGAATCCCGCTCCTGCCGTCCCGTACATCTCGGTTGGGATATTATATACGTCTACAGCGATATATATCCTAACGTAAGGCAGGCTAACATCTCGGATGTAGTATTTTACAACATTCCTGGCGTATCGGCCTCTACTTCTCGGTGGGAACATTATATTCGTCTATAACGTAACATAACCTAACCTAACCCATCTGGCCCCTCGCTGGTAATGTTTTACAGAATCCCGTTCGTTTCGTCCCGTACATCTTAGTTGAGATATTATATAAGTCTATAGCGTTATATATCCTAACCTAAGGCAGGCTATCATCTCGGATGTAGTATTTCACAACATTCCTGGCGTATCGGCCCCTACTTCTCGGTGGGAACATTATATAGGTCTATAACGTAATATAACCTAACCTAACACATCTAGCCGCTAGCTGGTAATGTTTTACAGAATCCCGTTCGTGACGTCCCGTACATCTCGCTTGGAATATTATATACGTCTATAGCGTTATATATCCTAACCTAAGGCAAGCTATCATCTCGAATGTTGTATTTCACAAGATTCCTGGTGTAACGGCCCCTACTTCTCGGTGGGAACATTATATAGGTCTATAACGTAATATAACCTAACCTAACACATCTAGCCCCTCGCTGGTAATCTTTTACAGAATCCCGTTCCTGCCGTCCCGTACATTTCGGTTGGGATATTATATACGTCTACAGCGATATATATCCTAACGTAAGGCAGGCTAACATCTCGGATGTAGTATTTTACAACATTCCTGGCGTATCGTCCTCTACTTCTCTGTGGAACATTAGATTCGTCTATAACGTAACATAACCTAACCTAACCCATCTGGCCCCTCGCTGGTAATGTTTTACAGAATCCCGTTCGTTTCGTCCCGTACATCTCGGTTGAGATATTATATAAGTCTATATCGTTATATATCCTAACCTAAGGCAAGCTATCATCTCGGATGTAGTATTTTACAACATTCCTGGCGTATCGTCCTCTACTTCTCGTTGGAACATTATATTCGTCTATAACGTAACATAACCTAACCTAACCCATCTGGCCCCTCGCTGGTAATGTTTTACAGAATCCCGTTCGTTTCGTCCCGTACATCTCGGTTGAGATATTATATAAGTCTATAGCGTTATATATCCTAACCTAAGGCAAGCTATCATCTCGGATGTAGTATTTTACAACATTCCTGGCGTATCAGCCCCTTCTTCTCGGTGGGAACATTATATACGTCTATAACGTATCACATCCTAACCTAACCCATCTAGCCCCTCGCTGGTAATGTTTTACAGAATCCCGGTCGTTTCGTCCCGTACATCTCGGTTGAGATATTATATAAGTCTATAGCGTTATATATCCTAACCTAAGGCAAGCTATCATCTCGGATGTAGTATTTTACAACATTCCTGGCGTATCGTCCTCTACTTCTCGGTGGAACATTATATTCGTCTATAACGTAACATAACCTAACCTAACCCATCTGGCCCCTCGCTGGTAATGTTTTAGAGAATCCCGTTCGTTTCGTCCCGTACATCTCGGTTGAGATATTATATAAGTCTATAGCGTTATATATCCTAACCTAAGGCAAGCTATCATCTCGGATGTAGTATTTTACAACATTCCTGGCGTATCGTCCTCTACTTCTCGGTGGAACATTATATTCGTCTATAACGTAACATAACCTAACCTAACCCATCTGGCCCCTCGCTGGTAATGTTTTACAGAATCCCGTTCCTGTCGTCCCGGACATCTCGGTTGGGATATTATATACGTCTACAGCGATATATATCCTAACGTAAGGCAGGCTAACATCTCGGATGTAGTATTTTACAACATTCCTGGCATATCGGCCCCTACTTCCTGGTGGGAACATTATCCACGTCTATAACGTATCGCATCCTAACCTAACCCATCTAGCCCCTCACTGGTAATGTTTTACAGAATCCCGTTCGTGTCGTCCCGTACGTCTCGGTTGGGACATTATATACGTCTAGAGCTTTATATATCCTAACCTAAGGCAGGCTAACAACTCGGATGCAGTATTTTGCAACATTCCTGGCGTATCGGCCCCTACTACTCGGTGGGAACATTATATACGTCTATAACGTAACATAGCCTAACCTAACCCATCTAGCCCCTCGCTGCTAATGTTTTACAGAATCCCGGTCGTGTCGGCCCGTACTTCTCTGTGGGGACGTTATGTAAATCTATGATGTTATATATCCCAACCTAAGAGAACCTAACAACTCGGATGTAGTTTTTTCCAACATTCGTGGAGGGTCGTACCGTATTTCTCGGTTGGAACATTATATACGTCTATAACGTAATATAACCTAACCTAATCAATCTAGAACCTCGCTTGTAATGTTTTACAGAATCCCGGTCGTGTCGGCCCCTACTTCTCTGTGGGAACATTATATACGTCTATAACGTAACATAACCTAACCGAACCCATCTACCCCTCGCTGGTAATGTTTTACAGCATCCCGTTCATGTTGTCCCGTACATATCGGTTGGGAAAATATACACGTCTATAGCGTTATATATCCTAACCTAAGGCAAGCTATCATCTCGGATGTAGTATTTTACAACATTCCTGGCGTATTGGACCCTACTACTCGGTGGGAACATTATATACGTCTATAACGTATCACAACCTAACCTAACCCATCTAGCCCCTCGCTGGTAATGTTTTACAGAATCCCGTTCCTGCCGTCCCGTACATCTCGGTTGGGATATTATATACGTCTACAGCGATATATATCCTAACGTAAGGCAGGCTAACATCTCGGATGTAGTATTTCACAACATTCCTGGCGTATCGGCCCCTACTTCTCGGTGGGAACATTATATAGGTCTATAACGTAATATAACCTAACCTAACCCATCTAGCCCCTCGCTGGTAATATTTTACAGAATCCCGTTCGTGTCGTCCCGATCGTCCCGGTTGGGACATTATATACGTCTAGAGCGTTATATATCCTAACATAAGGCAGGCTAACATCTCGGATGCAGTATTTTACAACATTCCTGGCGTATCGGCCCCTACTTCTCTGTGGGTACATTATATACGTCTATAACGTATCACATCCTAACCTAACCCATCTAGCCCCACGCTGGTAATGTTTTACAGAATCCCGTTCCTGTCGTCCCGATCGTCTCGGTTTGGACATTATATACGTCTACAGCCTTATATATCCTATCCTAAGGCAGGCTATCATCTCGGATGCAGTATTTTACACCATTCCTGGCATATCGGCCCCTACTTCCTGGTGGGAACATTATATACGTCTATAACGTATCACAACCTAATCTAACCCATCTAGCCCCTCGCTGGTAATGTTTTACAGAATCCCGTTCCTGTCGTCCCGTACATCTCGGTTGGGATATTATATACGTCTACAGCGATATATATCCTAACGTAAGGCAGGCTAACATCTCGGATGTAGTATTTTACAACATTCCTGGCGTATCGGCCTCTACATCTCGGTGGGAACATTATATTCGTCTATAACGTAACATAACCTAACCTAACCCATCTGGCCCCTCGCTGGTAATGCTTTACAGAATCCCGTTCGTTTCGTCCCGTACATCTCGGTTGAGATATTATATAAGTCTATAGCGTTATATATCCTAACCTAAGGCAAGCTATCATCTCTGATGTAGTATTTTACAACATTCCTGGCGTATCGGCCCCTCCTTCTCGGTGGGAGCATTATATACGTCTATAACGTATCACATCCTCACCTAACCCATCTAGCCCCTCGCTGGTAATGTTTTACAGAATCCCGTTCCTGTCGTCCCGGACATCTCTGTTGGGATATTATATACGTCTACAGCGATATATATCCTAACGTAAGGCAGGGTATCATCTCTGATGTAGTATTTTACGACATTCCTGGCGTATCGGCCCCTACTTCTCGGTGGGAACATTATATAGGTATATAACTTAATATAACCTAACCTAACACATCTAGCCCCTCGCTGGTAATGTTTTACAGAATCCCGTTCCTGTCGTCCCGTACATCTCGGTTGGGATATTATATACGTCTACAGCGATATATATCCTAACGTAAGGCAGGCTAACATCTCGGATGTAGTATTTTACAACATTCCTGGTGTATCGGCCTCTACTTCTCGGTGGGAACATTATATTCGTCTATAACGTAACATAACCTAACCTAACCCATCTGGCCCCTCGCTGGTAATGTTTTACAGAATCCCGTTCGTTTCGTCCCGTACATCTCGGTTGAGATATTATATAAGTCTATAGCGTTATATATCCTAACCTAAGGCAGGCTATCATCTCGGATGTAGTATTTCACAACATTCCTGGCGTATCGGCCCCTACTTCTCGGTGGGAACATTATATAGGTCTATAACGTAATATAACCTAACCTAACACATCTAGCCCCTCGCTGGTAATGTTTTACAGAATCCCGTTCCTGCCGTCCCGTACATCTCGGTTGGGATATTATATACGTCTACAGCGATATATATCCTAACGTAAGGCAGGCTAACATCTCGGATGTAGTATTTTACAACATTCCTGGCGTATCGGCCTCTACTTCTCGGTGGGAACATTATATTCGTCTATAACGTAACATAACCTAACCTAACCCATCTGGCCCCTCGCTGGTAATGTTTTACAGAATCCCGTTCGTTTCGTCCCGTACATCTCAGTTGAGATATTATATAAGTCTATAGCGTTATATATCCTAACCTAAGGCAGGCTATCATCTCGGATGTAGTATTTCACAACATTCCTGGCGTATCGGCCCCTACTTCTCGGTGGGAACATTATATAGGTCTATAACGTAATATAACCTAACCTAACACATCTAGCCCCTCGCTGGTAATCTTTTACAGAATCCCGTTCCTGCCGTCCCGTACGTCTCGGTTGGGACATTATATACGTCTATAGCGTTATATATCCTAACCTAAGGCAGGCTATCATCTCGGATGCAGTATTTTCCAACATTCCTGGTGGGTCGGCCCCTACTTCTCGGTGGGAACATTATATACGTCTATAACGTATCACAACCTAACCTAACCCATCTAGCCCCTCGCTGGTAATGTTTTACAGAATCCCGTTCCTCCCGTCCCGTACATCTCGGTTGGGATATTATATACGTCTACAGCGATATACATATCCTAACGTAAGGCAGGCTAACATCTCGGATGTAGTATTTTACAACATTCCTGGCGTATCGTCCTCTACTTCTCGGTGGGAACATTATATTCGTCTATAACGTAATATAACCTAACCTACCACATCTAGGCCCTCGCTGTTAATGTTTTACAGAATCCCGTTCGTGACGTCCCGTACATCTCGCTTGGAATATTATATACGTCTATAGCGTTATATATCCTAACCTAAGGCAAGCTATCATCTCGAATGTAGTATTTCACAAGATTCCTGGTGTAACGGCCCCTACTTCTCGGTGGGAACATTATATAGGTCTATAACGTAATATAACCTAACCTAACACATCTAGCCCCTCGCTGGTAATCTTTTACAGAATCCCGTTCCTGCCGTCCCGTACATTTCGGTTGGGATATTATATACGTCTACAGCGATATATATCCTAACGTAAGGCAGGCTAACATCTCGGATGTAGTATTTTACAACATTCCTGGCGTATCGGCCTCTACATCTCGGTGGGAACATTATATTCGTCTATAACGTAACATAACCTAACCTAACCCATCTGGCCCCTCGCTGGTAATGTTTTACAGAATCCCGTTCGTTTCGTCCCGTACATCTCGGTTGAGATATTATATAAGTCTATAGCGTTATATATCCTAACCTAAGGCAAGCTATCATCTCTGATGTAGTATTTTACAACATTCCTGGCGTATCGTCCTCTACTTCTCGTTGGAACATTATATTCGTCTATAACGTAACATAACCTAACCTAACCCATCTGGCCCCTCGCTGGTAATGTTTTACAGAATCCCGTTCGTTTCGTCCCGTACATCTCGGTTGAGATATTATATAAGTCTATAGCGTTATATATCCTAACCTAAGGCAAGCTATCATCTCGGATGTAGTATTTTACAACATTCCTGGCGTATCAGCCCCTTCTTCTCGGTGGGAACATTATATACGTCTATAACGTATCACATCCTAACCTAACCCATCTAGCCCCTCGCTGGTAATGTTTTACAGAATCCCGGTCGTGTCGGCCCGTACTTCTCTATGGGGACGTTATGTAAATCTATGATGCTATATATCCCAACCTAAGAGAACCTAACAACTCGGATGTACTTTTTTCCAACATTCCTGGAGGGTCGTACCGTATTTCTCGGTTGGAACATTATATACGTCTATAACGTAATATAACCTAACCTAATCAATCTAGAACCTCGCTTGTAATGTTTTACAGAATCCCGGTCGTGTCGGCCCCTACTTCTCTGTGGGAACATTATATACGTCTATAACGTAACATAACCTAACCGAACCCATCTACCCCTCGCTGGTAATGTTTTACAGCATCCCGTTCATGTTGTCCCGTACATCTCGGTTGGGAAAATATATACGTCTATAGCGTTATATATCCTAACCTAAGGCAAGCTATCATCTCGGATGTAGTATTTTACAACATTCCTGGCGTATTGGACCCTACTACTCGGTGGGAACATTATATACGTCTATAACGTATCACAACCTAACCTAACCCATCTACCCCTCGCTGGTAATGTTTTACAGCATCCCGTTCATGTTGTCCCGTACATCTCGGTTGGGAAAATATATACGTCTATAGCGTTATATATCCTAACCTAAGGCAAGCTATCATCTCGGATGTAGTATTTTACAACATTCCTGGCGTATTGGACCCTACTACTCGGTGGGAACATTATATACGTCTATAACGTATCACAACCTAACCTAACCCATCTAGCCCCTCGCTGGTAATGTTTTACAGAATCCCGTTCGTGTCGTCCCGATCGTCCCGGTTGGGACATTATATACGTCTAGAGCGTTATATATCCTAACCTAAGGCAGGCTAACATCTCGGATGCAGTATTTTACAACATTCCTGGCGTATCGGCCCCTACTTCTCTGTGGGTACATTATATACGTCTATAACGTATCACATCCTAACCTAACCCATCTAGCCCCACGCTGGTAATGTTTTACAGAATCCCGTTCCTGTCGTCCCGATCGTCTCGGTTTGGACATTATATACGTCTACAGCCTTATATATCCTATCCTAAGGCAGGCTATCATCTCGGATGCAGTATTTTACACCATTCCTGGCATATCGGCCCCTACTTCCTGGTGGGGACATTATATACGTCTATAACGTATCACAACCTAATCTAACCCATATAGCCGCTCGCTGGTAATGTTTTACAGAATCCCGTTCGTGACGTCCCGTACATCTCGGTTGGAATATTATATACGACTATAGCGATATATATCCTAACGTAAGGCAGGCTAACATCTCGGATGTAGTATTTTACAACATTCCTGGCGTATCGGCCCCTTCTTCTCGGTGGGAACATTATATACGTCAATAACGTATCACATCCTAACCTAACCCATCTAGCCCCACGCTGGTAATGTTTTACAGAATCCCGTTCCTGTCGTCCCGTTCGTCTCGGTTGGGACATTATATACGTCTACAGCGTTATATATCCTAACCTAAGGCAGGCTAACATCTCGGATGCAGTATTTTACAACATTCCTGGCGTATCGGCCCCTACTTCTCGGTGGGAACATTATATAGATCTATAATGTAATATAACCTAACCTAACACATCTAGCCTCTCGCTGGTAATGCTTTACAGAATCCCGTTCGTGTCGTCCCGTACGTCTCGGTTGGGACATTATATACGTTTACAGCGTTATATATCCTAACCTGAGGCAGGCTATCATCTCTGATGTAGTATTTTACAACATTCCTGACGTATCGGCCCCTACTTCTCTGTGGGAACATTATATACGTCTATAACGTAACATAACCTAACCCAACCCATCTACCCCTCGCTGGTAATGTTTTACAGAATCCCGTTCATGTTGTCCCGTACATCTCGGTTGGGAAAATATATACGTCTATAGCGTTATATATCCTAACCTAAAGCAGCCTAACATCTCGGATGTAGTATTTTCCAACAAGCCTGGAGGGTCGGCTCCTACTTCTCGGTGGGAACATTATATACGTCTATATCGTAATATAACCTAACCTAATCCATCTTGCCCCTCCGTGATATTGTGTTACAGAATTCCGGTCGTGTCGGCCTGTACTTCTCGGTGGGAACATTATCCACGTCTATAACGTAACATAACCTAACCTAACCTATCTACCCCCTCGCTGGTAATATTTTACAGAATCCCGTTCGTGTCGTCCCGCACGTCTCGATTGGGATGTTATATACGTCTACAGCGTTATATATCCTAACCTAAGGCAGGCTATCATCTCGGATGCAGTATTTTACAACATTCCCGGCATATCGGCCCCTACTTCCTGGTGGGAACATTATATACGTCTATAACGTATCACAACCTAATCTAACCCATATAGCCGCTCGCTGGTAATGTTTTACAGAATCCCGTTCGTGTCGTCCCGTACGTCTCGGTTGGGATATTATATACGTCTATAGCGTTATATATCCTAACCTAAGGCAAGCTATCATCACGGATGTAGTATTTTACAACATTCCTGGCGTATCGTCCCCTTCTACTCGGTGGGAACATTATATACGTCTATAACGTATCACAACCTAACCTAACCCATCTAGCCCCTCGCTGGTAATGTTTTACAGAATCCCGTTCCTGCCGTCCCGTACATCTCGGTTGGGATATTATATACGTCTACAGCGATATATATCCTAACGTAAGGCAGGCTAACATCACGGATGTAGTATTTTACACCATTCCTGGCGTATCTGCCTCTACTTCTCGGTTGGAACATTATATACGTCTATAATGTAATATAACCTAACCTAACACATCTAGCTAATCGCTGGTAATGTTGCACAGATTGCCGTTCGTGTCGTCCCGTTCGTCTCGGTTGGGACATTATATACGTCTACAGCGTTATATATCCTAACCTAAGGCAGGCTAACATCTCGGATGCAGTATTTTACAACATTCTTGGCGTATCGGCCCCTACTTTCCGGTGGGAACATTATATAGGTCTATAACTTAATATCACCTAACCTAACCCATCTACCCCTCGATGGTAATGTTTTACAGAATCCCTGTTGTGTCGTCACGTACGTCTCGGTTCGGATATTACATACGTCTATAGCGTTATATATCCTAACCACAGGCAGGCTAACATCTCGGATGTAGTATTTTACATCATTCCTGGCGTATCTGCCTCTACTTCTCGGTTGGAACATTATATACGTCTATAATGTAATATAACCTAACCTAACACATCTAGCTAACCGCTGGTAATGTTGCACAGATTGCCGTTCGTGTCGTCCCGTTCGTCTCGGTTGGGACATTATATGCGTCTACAGCGTTATATATCCTAACCTAAGGCAGGCTAACATCTCGGATGCAGTATTTTACAACATTCTTGGCGTATCGGCCCCTACTTTCCGTTGGGAACATTATATAGGTCTATAACGTAATATAACCTAACATAACACATCTAGCCCTTCGCTGGTAATGCTTTACAGAATCCCGTTCGTGTCGTCCCGTACGTCTCGGTTGGGACATTATATACGTTTACAGCGTTATATATCCTAACCTGAGGCAGGCTATCATCTCTGATGTAGTATTTTACAACATTCCTGACGTATCGGCCCCTACTTCTCGGTGCGAACATTATATACGTCTATAAGGTATCACATCCTAACCTAACCCATCTAGCCCCTCGCTGGTAATGTTTTACAGAATCCCGTTCTTCTCGTCCCGTACATCTCGGTTGGGATATTATATACGTCTACAGCGATATATATCATAACGCAAAGCAGGCTAACATCTCGGATGTAGCATTTTACAACATTCCTGGCGTATCGGCCTCTACTTCTCGGTGGGACCATTGTATTCGTTTATAGCGTAACATAACCTAACTTAACCCATCTGACCCCTCGCTGGTAACGTTTTACAGAATCCCGTTCGTTTCGTCCCGTACATCTCGGTTGGGATATTATATAAGTCTATAGCGTTATATATCCTAACCTAAGGCAGGCTATCATCTCGGATGTAGTATTTTACAACATTCCTGGCGTATCGGCCCCTACTTCTCGGTGGGAACATTATATAGGTGTATAACGTAATATAACCTAACCTAACACATCTAGCCCCTCGCTGGTAATGTTTTACAGAATCCCGTTCGTGTCGTCCCGTACGTCTCGGTTTGGACATTATATACGTTTACAGCGTTATATATCCTAACCTAAAGCAGGCTAACATCTCGGATGCAGTATTTTACGCCATTCCTGGCGTATCGGCTCTACATCTCGGTGGGAACATTATACACGTCTATAACGTAACATAACCTAACCTAACCCATCTAGCCCCTCGCTGTTAATACTTTACAGAATCCCGTTCGTGTCGTCCCGTACGTCTCGGTTGGGATATTATATACGTCTATAGCGTTATATATCCTAACCTAAGGCAGGCTATCATCTCGGATGTAGTATTTTACAACATTCCTGGCGTATCGGCCCCTACTTCTCGGTGGGAACATTATTTTCGTCTATAGCGTAACATAACCTAACCTAACCCATCTGGCCCCTCGCTGGTAATGTTTTACAGAATACCGTTCGTTTCGTCCCGTACATCTCGGTTGGCACATTATATACGTCTATAGCGTTATATATCCTAACGTAAGGCAGGCTAACATCTCGGATGTAGTATTTTACAACATCCCTGGCGTATCGGCCCCTTCTTCTCGGCGGGAACATTATATAGGTCTATAACGTAATATACCCTAACCTAACACATCTAGCCCCTCGCTGGTAATGTTTTACAGAATCCCGTTCGTGACGTACCGTACATCTCTGTTGGAATATTTTATACGTCTATAGCGTTATATATCCTAACCTAAGGCAGGCCATCATCTCTGATGTAGTATTTTACAACATTCCTGGCGTATCGGCCCCTTCATCTCGGTGGGAACATTATATACGTCTATAACGTATCACATCCTAACCTAACCCATCTAGCCCCTCGCTGGTAATGTTTTACAGAATCCCGTTCCTGTCGTCCCGGACATCTCGGTTGGGATATTATATACGTCTACAGCGATATATATCCTAACGTAAGGCAGGGTATCATCTCTGATGTAGTATTTTACGACATTCCTGGCGTATCGGCCCCTACTTCTCGGTGGGAACATTATATAGGTATATAACTTAATATAACCTAACCTAACACATCTAGCCCCTCGCTGGTAATGTTTTACAGAATCCCGTTCCTGTCGTCCCGTACATCTCGGTTGGGATATTATATACGTCTACAGCGATATATATCCTAACGTAAGGCAGGCTAACATCTCGGATGTAGCATTTTACAACATTCCTGGCGTATCGGCCCCTACTTCTCGGTGGGAACATTATATAGGTCTATAACATAATATAACCTAACCTAACACATCTAGCCCCTCGCTGGTAATGTTCTACAGGATCCCGTTCGTGTCGTCCCGTACGTCTCGGTTGGGACATTATATACGTCTATAGCGTTATATATCCTAACCTAAGGCAGGCTATCATCTCGGATGCAGTATTTTCCAACATTCCAGGTGGGTCGGCCCCTACTTCTCGGTGGGAACATTATATACGCCTATAGCGTTATATATCCGAACCTAAGGCAAGCTATCATCTCAAATGTAGTATTTCACAAGATTCCTGGCGTAACGGCCCCTACTTCTCGGTGGGAACATTATAGAGGTCTATAACGTAATATAACCTAATCTAACACATCTAGACCCTCGCTGGTAATCTTTTACAGAATCCCGTTCCTGCCGTCCCGTACATCTCGGTTGGGATATTATATACGTCTACAGCGATATATATCCTAACGTAAGGCAGGCTAACATCTCGGATGTAGTATTTTACAACATTCCTGGCGTAACGTCCTCTACTTCTCGGTGGAACATTATATTCGTCTATAACGTAACATAACCTAACCTAACCCATCTGGCCCCTCGCTGGTAATGTTTTACAGAATCCCGTTCGTTTCGTCCCGTACATCTCGGTTGAGATATTATATAAGTCTATAGCGTTATATACCCTAACCTAAGGCAAGCTATCATCTCGGATGTAGTATTTTACAACATTCCTGGCGTATCGGCCCCTTCTTCTCGGTGGGAACATTATATACGTCTATAACGTATCACATCCTCAACTAACCCATCTAGCCCCTCGCTGGTAATGTTTTACAGAATCCCGTTCGTTTCGTCCCGTACATCTCAGTTGAGATATTATATAAGTCTATAGCGTTATATATCCTAACCTAAGGCAGGCTATCATCTCGGATGTAGTATTTCACAACATTCCTGGCGTATCGGCCCCTACTTCTCGGTGGGAACATTATATAGGTCTATAACGTAATATAACCTAACCTAACACATCTAGCCCCTCGCTGGTAATCTTTTACAGAATCCCGTTCCTGCCGTCCCGTACATCTCGGTTGGGATATTATATAAGTCTACTGCGATATATATCCAAACGTAAGGCAGGCTAACATCTCGGATGTAGTATTTTACAACATTCCTGGCGTATCGGCCCCTTCTTCTCGGTGGGAACATTATATACGTCTATAACGTATAACATCCTAACCTAACCCATCTAGCCCCTCGCTGGTAATGTTTTACAGAATCCCGTTCCTGTCGTCCCGTACATCGCGGTTGGGATATTATATACGTCTACAGCGATATATATCCTAACGTAAGGCAGGCTAACATCTCGGATGTAGTATTTTAAAACATTCCTGGCGTATCGGCCTCTACTTCTCGGTGGGAACATTATATTCGTCTATAACGTAACATAACCTAACCTAACCCATCTGGCCCCTCGCTGGTAATGTTTTACAGAATCCCGTTCGTTTCGTCCCGTACATCTCGGTTGAGATATTATATAAGTCTATAGCGTTATATATCCTAACCTAAGGCAAGCTATCATCTCGGATGTAGTATTTCACAAGATTCCTGGCGTAACGGCCCCTACTTCTCGGTGGGAACATTATATAGGTCTATAACGTAATATAACCTAACCTAACACATCTAGCCCCCCGCTGGTAATCTTTTACAGAATCCCGTTCCTGCCGTCCCGTACGTCTCGGTTGGGACATTATATACGTCTATAGCGTTATATATCCTAACCTAAGGCAGGCTATCATCTCGGATGCAGTATTTTCCAACATTCCTGGTGGGTCGGCCCCTACTTCTCGGTAGGAACATTATATACGTCTATAACGTATCACAACCTAACCTAACCCATCTAGCCCCTCGCTGGTAATGTTTTACAGAATCCCGTTCCTGCCGTCCCGTACATCTCGGTTGGGATATTATATACGTCTACAGCGATATATATCCTAACGTAAGGCAGGCTAACATCTCGGATGTAGCATTTTATAACATTCCTGGCGTATCGGCCTCTACTTCTCGGTGGGACCATTATATTCGACTATAACGTAACATAACATAACCTAACCCATCTGGCCCCCGCTGGTAACGTTTTACAGAATCCCGTTCGTTTCGTCCCGTACATCTCGGTTGGGATATTATATACGTCTACAGCGATATATATCCTAACGTGAGGCAGGCTAACATCTCGGATGTAGTATTTTACAACATTCCTGGTGTATCGGCCTCTACTTCTAGGTGGAAACATTATATTCGTCTATAACGTAACATAACCTAACCTAACCCATCTGGCCCCTCGCTGGTAATGTTTTACAGAATCCCGTTCGTTTCGTCCCGTACATCTCAGTTGAGATATTATATAAGTCTATAGCGTTATATATCCTAACCTAAGGCAGGCTATCATCTCGGATGTAGTATTTCACAACATTCCTGGCGTATCGGCCCCTACTTCTCGGTGGGAACATTATATAGGTCTATAACGTAATATAACCTAACCTAACACATCTAGCCCCTCGCTGGTAATGTTTTACAGAATCCCGTTCCTGCCGTCCCGTACATCTCGGTTGGGATATTATATACGTCTACAGCGATATATATCCTAACGTAAGGCAGGCTAACATCTCGGATGTAGTATTTTACAACATTCCTGGCGTATCGGCCTCTACTTCTCGGTGGGAACATTATATTCGTCTATAACGTAACATAACCTAACCTAACCCATCTGGCCCCTCGCTGGTAATGTTTTACAGAATCCCGTTCGTTTCGTCCCGTACATCTCAGTTGAGATATTATATAAGTCTATAGCGTTATATATCCTAACCTAAGGCAGGCTATCATCTCGGATGTAGTATTTCACAACATTCCTGGCGTATCGGCCCCTACTTCTCGGTGGGAACATTATATAGGTCTATAACGTAATATAACCTAACCTAACACATCTAGCCGCTAGCTGGTAATGTTTTACAGAATCCCGTTCCTGCCGTCCCGTACATCTCGGTTGGGATATTATATACGTCTACAGCGATATATATCCTAACGTAAGGCAGGCTAACATCTCGGATGTAGTATTTTACAACATTCCTGGCGTATCGGCCTCTACTTCTCGGTGGGAACATTATATTCGTCTATAACGTAACATAACATAACCAAACCCATCTGGCCCCTCGCTGGCAATGTTTTACAGAATCCCGTTCCTGCCGTCCTGTACATCTCGGTTGGGATATTATATACGTCTACAGCGATATATATATCCTAACGTAAGGCAGGCTAACATATCGGATGTAGTATTTTACAACATTCCTGGCGTATCGTCCTCTACTTCTCGGTGGGAACATTATATTCGTCTATAACGTAATATAACCTAACCTAACACATCTAGCCCCTCGCTGGTAATGTTTTACAGAATCCCGTTCGTTTCGTCCCGTACATCTCGGTTGAGATATTATATAAGTCTATAGCGTTATATATCCTAACCTAAGGCAAGCTATCATCTCGGATGTAGTATTTCACAAGATTCCTGGCGTAACGGCCCCTACTTCTCGGTGGGAACATTATATAGGTCTATAACGTAATATAACCTAACCTAACACATCTAGCCCCCCGCTGGTAATCTTTTACAGAATCCCGTTCCTGCCGTCCCGTACGTCTCGGTTGGGACATTATATACGTCTATAGCGTTATATATCCTAACCTAAGGCAGGCTATCATCTCGGATGCAGTATTTTCCAACATTCCTGGTGGGTCGGCCCCTACTTCTCGGTAGGAACATTATATACGTCTATAACGTATCACAACCTAACCTAACCCATCTAGCCCCTCGCTGGTAATGTTTTACAGAATCCCGTTCCTGCCGTCCCGTACATCTCGGTTGGGATATTATATACGTCTACAGCGATATATATCCTAACGTAAGGCAGGCTAACATCTCGGATGTAGCATTTTATAACATTCCTGGCGTATCGGCCTCTACTTCTCGGTGGGACCATTATATTCGACTATAACGTAACATAACATAACCTAACCCATCTGGCCCCCGCTGGTAACGTTTTACAGAATCCCGTTCGTTTCGTCCCGTACATCTCGGTTGGGATATTATATACGTCTACAGCGATATATATCCTAACGTGAGGCAGGCTAACATCTCGGATGTAGTATTTTACAACATTCCTGGTGTATCGGCCTCTACTTCTCGGTGGAAACATTATATTCGTCTATAACGTAACATAACCTAACCTAACCCATCTGGCCCCTCGCTGGTAATGTTTTACAGAATCCCGTTCGTTTCGTCCCGTACATCTCAGTTGAGATATTATATAAGTCTATAGCGTTATATATCCTAACCTAAGGCAGGCTATCATCTCGGATGTAGTATTTCACAACATTCCTGGCGTATCGGCCCCTACTTCTCGGTGGGAACATTATATAGGTCTATAACGTAATATAACCTAACCTAACACATCTAGCCCCTCGCTGGTAATGTTTTACAGAATCCCGTTCCTGCCGTCCCGTACATCTCGGTTGGGATATTATATACGTCTACAGCGATATATATCCTAACGTAAGGCAGGCTAACATCTCGGATGTAGTATTTTACAACATTCCTGGCGTATCGGCCTCTACTTCTCGGTGGGAACATTATATTCGTCTATAACGTAACATAACCTAACCTAACCCATCTGGCCCCTCGCTGGTAATGTTTTACAGAATCCCGTTCGTTTCGTCCCGTACATCTCAGTTGAGATATTATATAAGTCTATAGCGTTATATATCCTAACCTAAGGCAGGCTATCATCTCGGATGTAGTATTTCACAACATTCCTGGCGTATCGGCCCCTACTTCTCGGTGGGAACATTATATAGGTCTATAACGTAATATAACCTAACCTAACACATCTAGCCGCTAGCTGGTAATGTTTTACAGAATCCCGTTCCTGCCGTCCCGTACATCTCGGTTGGGATATTATATACGTCTACAGCGATATATATCCTAACGTAAGGCAGGCTAACATCTCGGATGTAGTATTTTACAACATTCCTGGCGTATCGGCCTCTACTTCTCGGTGGGAACATTATATTCGTCTATAACGTAACATAACATAACCAAACCCATCTGGCCCCTCGCTGGCAATGTTTTACAGAATCCCGTTCCTGCCGTCCTGTACATCTCGGTTGGGATATTATATACGTCTACAGCGATATATATATCCTAACGTAAGGCAGGCTAACATATCGGATGTAGTATTTTACAACATTCCTGGCGTATCGTCCTCTACTTCTCGGTGGGAACATTATATTCGTCTATAACGTAATATAACCTAACCTAACACATCTAGCCCCTCGCTGGTAATGTTTTACAGAATCCCGTTCCTGTCGTCCCGGACATCTCGCTTGGAATATTATATACGTCTACAGCGATATATATCCTAACGTAAGGCAGGCTAACATCTCGGATGTAGCATTTTACAACATTCCTGGCGTATCGGCCCCTACTTCTCGGTGGGAACATTATATAGGTCTATAACATAATATAACCTAACCTAACACATCTAGCCCCTCGCTGGTAATGTTCTACAGGATCCCGTTCGTGTCGTCCCGTACGTCTCGGTTGGGACATTATATACGTCTATAGCGTTATATATCCTAACCTAAGGCAGGCTATCATCTCGGATGCAGTATTTTCCAACATTCCTGGTGGGTCGGCCCCTACTTCTCGGTGGGAACATTATATACGTCTATAACATATCACAACCTAACCTAACCCATCTAGCCCCTCGCTGGTAATGTTTTACAGAATGCCGTTCCTGTCGTCCCGTACATCGCGGTTGGGATATTATATACGTCTACAGCGATATATATCCTAACGTAAGGCAGGCTAACATCTCGGATGTAGTATTTTAAAACATTCCTGGCGTATCGGCCTCTACTTCTCGGTGGGAACATTATATTCGTCTATAACGTAACATAACCTAACCTAACCCATCTGGCCCCTCGCTGGTAATGTTTTACAGAATCCCGTTCGTTTCGTCCCGTACATCTCGGTTGAGATATTATATAAGTCTATAGCGTTATATATCCTAACCTAAGGCAAGCTATCATCTCGGATGTAGTATTTCACAAGATTCCTGGCGTAACGGCCCCTACTTCTCGGTGGGAACATTATATAGGTCTATAACGTAATATAACCTAACCTAACACATCTAGCCCCCCGCTGGTAATCTTTTACAGAATCCCGTTCCTGCCGTCCCGTACGTCTCGGTTGGGACATTATATACGTCTATAGCGTTATATATCCTAACCTAAGGCAGGCTATCATCTCGGATGCAGTATTTTCCAACATTCCTGGTGGGTCGGCCCCTACTTCTCGGTGGGAACATTATATACGTCTATAACGTATCACAACCTAACCTAACCCATCTAGCCCCTCGCTGGTAATGTTTTACAGAATCCCGTTCCTGTCGTCCCGTACATCGCGGTTGGGATATTATATACGTCTACAGCGATATATATCCTAACGTAAGGCAGGCTAACATCTCGGATGTAGTATTTTAAAACATTCCTGGCGTATCGGCCTCTACTTCTCGGTGGGAACATTATATTCGTCTATAACGTAACATAACCTAACCTAACCCATCTGGCCCCTCGCTGGTAATGTTTTACAGAATCCCGTTCGTTTCGTCCCGTACATCTCGGTTGAGATATTATATAAGTCTATAGCGTTATATATCCTAACCTAAGGCAAGCTATCATCTCGGATGTAGTATTTCACAAGATTCCTGGCGTAACGGCCCCTACTTCTCGGTGGGAACATTATATAGGTCTATAACGTAATATAACCTAACCTAACACATCTAGCCCCCCGCTGGTAATCTTTTACAGAATCCCGTTCCTGCCGTCCCGTACGTCTCGGTTGGGACATTATATACGTCTATAGCGTTATATATCCTAACCTAAGGCAGGCTATCATCTCGGATGCAGTATTTTCCAACATTCCTGGTGGGTCGGCCCCTACTTCTCGGTGGGAACATTATATACGTCTATAACGTATCACAACCTAACCTAACCCATCTAGCCCCTCGCTGGTAATGTTTTACAGAATCCCGTTCCTGCCGTCCCGTACATCTCGGTTGGGATATTATATACGTCTACAGCGATATACATATCCTAACGTAAGGCAGGCTAACATCTCGGATGTAGTATTTTACAACATTCCTGGCGTATCGTCCTCTACTTCTCGGTGGGAACATTATATTCGTCTATAACGTAACATAACCTAACCTAACCCATCTGGCCCCTCGCTGGTAATGTTTTACAGAATCCCGTTCGTTTCGTCCCGTACATCTCGGTTGAGATATTATATAAGTCTATAGCGTTATATATCCTAACCTAAGGCAAGCTATCATCTCGGATGTAGTATTTTACAACATTCCTGGCGTATCGGCCCCTTCTTCTCGGTGGGAACATTATATACGTCTATAACGTATCACATCCTCACCTAACCCATCTAGCCCCTCGCTGGTAATGTTTTACAGAATCCCATTCCTGTCGTCCCGGACATCTCGGTTGGGATATTATATACGTCTACAGCGATATATATCCTAACGTAAGGCAGGCTATCATCTCGGATGTAGTATTTCACAACATTCCTGGCGTATCGGCCCCTACTTCTCGGTGGGAACATTATATACGTCTATAACGTATCACAACCTAACCTAACCCATCTAGCCCCTCGCTGGTAATGTTTTACAGAATCCCGTTCCTGCCGTCCCGTACATCTCGGTTGGGATATTATATACGTCTACAGCGATATATATCCTAACGTAAGGCAGGCTAACATCTCGGATGTAGCATTTTATAACATTCCTGGCGTATCGGCCTCTACTTCTCGGTGGGACCATTATATTCGACTATAACGTAACATAACATAACCTAACCCATCTGGCCCCCGCTGGTAACGTTTTACAGAATCGCGTTCGTTTCGTCCCGTACATCTCGGTTGGGATATTATATACGTCTACAGCGATATATATCCTAACGTAAGGCAGGCTAACATCTCGGATGTAGTATTTTACAACATTCCTGGTGTATCGGCCTCTACTTCTCGGTGGAAACATTATATTCGTCTATAACGTAACATAACCTAACCTAACCCATCTGGCCCCTCGCTGGTAATGTTTTACAGAATCCCGTTCGTTTCGTCCCGTACATCTCAGTTGAGATATTATATAAGTCTATAGCGTTATATATCCTAACCTAAGGCAGGCTATCATCTCGGATGTAGTATTTCACAACATTCCTGGCGTATCGGCCCCTACTTCTCGGTGGGAACATTATATAGGTCTATAACGTAATATAACCTAACCTAACACATCTAGCCCCTCGCTGGTAATGTTTTACAGAATCCCGTTCCTGCCGTCCCGTACATCTCGGTTGGGATATTATATAAGTCTATAGCGTTATATATCCTAACCTAAGGCAGGCTATCATCTCGGATGTAGTATTTCACAACATTCCTGGCGTATCGGCCCCTACTTCTCGGTGGGAACATTATATAGGTCTATAACGTAATATAACCTAACCTAACACATCTAGCCGCTAGCTGGTAATGTTTTACAGAATCCCGTTCCTGCCGTCCCGTACATCTCGGTTGGGATATTATATACGTCTACAGCGATATATATCCTAACGTAAGGCAGGCTAACATCTCGGATGTAGTATTTTACAACATTCCTGGCGTATCGGCCTCTACTTCTCGGTGGGAACATTATATTCGTCTATAACGTAACATAACATAACCAAACCCATCTGGCCCCTCGCTGGCAATGTTTTACAGAATCCCGTTCCTGCCGTCCTGTACATCTCGGTTGGGATATTATATACGTCTACAGCGATATATATATCCTAACGTAAGGCAGGCTAACATATCGGATGTAGTATTTTACAACATTCCTGGCGTATCGTCCTCTACTTCTCGGTGGGAACATTATATTCGTCTATAACGTAATATAACCTAACCTAACACATCTAGCCCCTCGCTGGTAATGTTTTACAGAATCCCGTTCCTGTCGTCCCGGACATCTCGCTTGGAATATTATATACGTCTACAGCGATATATATCCTAACGTAAGGCAGGCTAACATCTCGGATGTAGCATTTTACAACATTCCTGGCGTATCGGCCCCTACTTCTCGGTGGGAACATTATATAGGTCTATAACATAATATAACCTAACCTAACACATCTAGCCCCTCGCTGGTAATGTTCTACAGGATCCCGTTCGTGTCGTCCCGTACGTCTCGGTTGGGACATTATATACGTCTATAGCGTTATATATCCTAACCTAAGGCAGGCTATCATCTCGGATGCAGTATTTTCCAACATTCCTGGTGGGTCGGCCCCTACTTCTCGGTGGGAACATTATATACGTCTATAACATATCACAACCTAACCTAACCCATCTAGCCCCTCGCTGGTAATGTTTTACAGAATGCCGTTCCTGTCGTCCCGTACATCTCGGTTGGGATATTATATACGTCTACAGCGATATATATCCTAACGTAAGGCAGGCTAACATCTCGGATGTAGCATTTTACAACATTCCTGGCGTATCGGCCCCTACTTCTCGGTGGGAACATTATATAGGTCTATAACATAATATAACCTAACCTAACACATCTAGCCCCTCGCTGGTAATGTTCTACAAGATCCCGTTCGTGTCGTCCCGTACGTCTCGGTTGGGACATTATATACGTCTATAGCGTTATATATCCTAACCTAAGGCAGGCTATCATCTCGGATGCAGTATTTTCCAACATTCCAGGTGGGTCGGCCCCTACTTCTCGGTGGGAACATTATATACGCCTATAGCGTTATATATCCTAACCTAAGGCAAGCTATCATCTCAAATGTAGTATTTCACAAGATTCCTGGCGTAACGGCCCCTACTTCTCGGTGGGAACATTATAGAGGTCTATAACGTAATATAACCTAATCTAACACATCTAGACCCTCGCTGGTAATCTTTTACAGAATCCCGTTCCTGCCGTCCCGTACATCTCGGTTGGGATATTATATACGTCTACAGCGATATATATCCTAACGTAAGGCAGGCTAACATCTCGGATGTAGTATTTTACAACATTCCTGGCGTAACGTCCTCTACTTCTCGGTGGAACATTATATTCGTCTATAACGTAACACAACCTAACCTAACCCATCTGGCCCCTCGCTGGTAATGTTTTACAGAATCCCGTTCGTTTCGTCCCGTACATCTCGGTTGAGATATTATATAAGTCTATAGCGTTATATACCCTAACCTAAGGCAAGCTATCATCTCGGATGTAGTATTTTACAACATTCCTGGCGTATCGGCCCCTTCTTCTCGGTGGGAACATTATATACGTCTATAACGTATCACATCCTCAACTAACCCATCTAGCCCCTCGCTGGTAATGTTTTACAGAATCCCGTTCGTTTCGTCCCGTACATCTCAGTTGAGATATTATATAAGTCTATAGCGTTATATATCCTAACCTAAGGCAGGCTATCATCTCGGATGTAGTATTTCACAACATTCCTGGCGTATCGGCCCCTACTTCTCGGTGGGAACATTATATAGGTCTATAACGTAATATAACCTAACCTAACACATCTAGCCCCTCGCTGGTAATCTTTTACAGAATCCCGTTCCTGCCGTCCCGTACATCTCGGTTGGGATATTATATAAGTCTACTGCGATATATATCCAAACGTAAGGCAGGCTAACATCTCGGATGTAGTATTTTACAACATTCCTGGCGTATCGGCCCCTTCTTCTCGGTGGGAACATTATATACGTCTATAACGTATAACATCCTAACCTAACCCATCTAGCCCCTCGCTGGTAATGTTTTACAGAATCCCGTTCCTGCCGTCCCGTACATCTCGGTTGGGATATTATATACGTCTACAGCGATATATATCCTAACGTAAGGCAGGCTAACATCTCGGATGTAGCATTTTATAACATTCCTGGCGTATCGGCCTCTACTTCTCGGTGGGACCATTATATTCGTCTATAACGTAACATAACATAACCTAACCCATCTGGCCCCCGCTGGTAACGTTTTACAGAATCCCGTTCGTTTCGTCCCGTACATCTCGGTTGGGATATTATATACGTCTACAGCGATATATATCCTAACGTAAGGCAGGCTAACATCTCGGATGTAGTATTTTACAACATTCCTGGTGTATCGGCCTCTACTTCTCGGTGGAAACATTATATTCGTCTATAACGTAACATAACCTAACCTAACCCATCTGGCCCCTCGCTGGTAATGTTTTACAGAATCCCGTTCGTTTCGTCCCGTACATCTCAGTTGAGATATTATATAAGTCTATAGCGTTATATATCCTAACCTAAGGCAGGCTATCATCTCGGATGTAGTATTTCACAACATTCCTGGCGTATCGGCCCCTACTTCTCGGTGGGAACATTATATAGGTCTATAACGTAATATAACCTAACCTAACACATCTAGCCCCTCGCTGGTAATGTTTTACAGAATCCCGTTCCTGCCGTCCCGTACATCTCGGTTGGGATATTATATACGTCTACAGCGATATATATCCTAACGTAAGGCAGGCTAACATCTCGGATGTAGTATTTTACAACATTCCTGGCGTATCGGCCTCTACTTCTCGGTGGGAACATTATATTCGTCTATAACGTAACATAACCTAACCTAACCCATCTGGCCCCTCGCTGGTAATGTTTTACAGAATCTCGTTCGTTTCGTCCCGTACATCTCAGTTGAGATATTATATAAGTCTATAGCGTTATATATCCTAACCTAAGGCAGGCTATCATCTCGGATGTAGTATTTCACAACATTCCTGGCGTATCGGCCCCTACTTCTCGGTGGGAACATTATATAGGTCTATAACGTAATATAACCTAACCTAACACATCTAGCCGCTAGCTGGTAATGTTTTACAGAATCCCGTTCCTGCCGTCCCGTACATCTCGGTTGGGATATTATATACGTCTACAGCGATATATATCCTAACGTAAGGCAGGCTAACATCTCGGATGTAGTATTTTACAACATTCCTGGCGTATCGGCCTCTACTTCTCGGTGGGAACATTATATTCGTCTATAACGTAACATAACATAACCAAACCCATCTGGCCCCTCGCTGGCAATGTTTTACAGAATCCCGTTCCTGCCGTCCTGTACATCTCGGTTGGGATATTATATACGTCTACAGCGATATATATATCCTAACGTAAGGCAGGCTATCATCTCGGATGCAGTATTTTCCAACATTCTTGGTGTATCGGCCTCTACTTCTCGGTGGGAACATTATATTCGTCTATAACGTAACATAACCTAACCTAACCCATCTGGCCCCTCGCTGGTAATGTTTTACAGAATCCCGTTCGTTTCGTCCCGTACATCTCGGTTGAGATATTATATAAGTCTATAGCGTTATATATCCTAACCTAAGGCAGGCTATCATCTCGGATGTAGTATTTCACAACATTCCTGGCGTATCGGCCCCTACTTCTCGGTGGGAACATTATATAGGTCTATAACGTAATATAACCTAACCTAACACATCTAGAACCTCGCTGGTAATGTTTTACAGAATCCCGTTCCTGCCGTCCCGTACATCTCGGTTGGGATATTATATACGTCTACAGCGATATATATCCTAACGTAAGGCAGGCTAACATCTCGGATGTAGTATTTTACAACATTCCTGGCGTATCGGCCTCTACTTCTCGGTGGGAACATTATATTCGTCTATAACGTAACATAACCTAACCTAACCCATCTGGCCCCTCGCTGGTTATGTTTTACAGAATCCCGTTCGTTTCGTCCCGTACATCTCAGTTGAGATATTATATAAGTCTATAGCGTTATATATCCTAACCTAAGGCAGGCTATCATCTCGGATGTAGTATTTCACAACATTCCTGGCGTATCGGCCCCTACTTCTCGGTGGGAACATTATATTCGTCTATAACGTAACATAACATAACCAAACCCATCTGGCCCCTCGCTGGCAATGTTTTACAGAATCCCGTTCCTGCCGTCCTGTACATCTCGGTTGGGATATTATATACGTCTACAGCGATATATATATCCTAACGTAAGGCAGGCTATCATCTCGGATGCAGTATCTTCCAACATTCCTGGTGTATCGGCCTCTACTTCTCGGTGGGAACATTATATTCGTCTATAACGTAACATAACCTAACCTAACCCATCTGGCCCCTCGCTGGTAATGTTTTACAGAATCCCGTTCGTTTCGTCCCGTACATCTCGGTTGAGATATTATATAAGTCTATAGCGTTATATATCCTAACCTAAGGCAGGCTATCATCTCGGATGTAGTATTTCACAACATTCCTGGCGTATCGGCCCCTACTTCTCGGTGGGAACATTATATTCGTCTATAACGTAACATAACATAACCAAACCCATCTGGCCCCTCGCTGGCAATGTTTTACAGAATCCCGTTCCTGCCGTCCTGTACATCTCGGTTGGGATATTATATACGTCTACAGCGATATATATATCCTAACGTAAGGCAGGCTAACATATCGGATGTAGTATTTTACAACATTCCTGGCGTATCGTCCTCTACTTCTCGGTGGGAACATTATATTCGTCTATAACGTAATATAACCTAACCTAACACATCTAGCCCCTCGCTGGTAATGTTTTACAGAATCCCGTTCCTGTCGTCCCGGACATCTCGCTTGGAATATTATATACGTCTATAGCGTTATATATCCTAACCTAAGGCAGGCTATCATCTCGGATGCAGTATTTTCCAACATTCCAGGTGGGTCGGCCCCTACTTCTCGGTGGGAACATTATATACGCCTATAGCGTTATATATCCTAACCTAAGGCAAGCTATCATCTCAAATGTAGTATTTCACAAGATTCCTGGCGTAACGGCCCCTACTTCTCGGTGGGAACATTATAGAGGTCTATAACGTAATATAACCTAATCTAACACATCTAGACCCTCGCTGGTAATCTTTTACAGAATCCCGTTCCTGCCGTCCCGTACATCTCGGTTGGGATATTATATACGTCTACAGCGATATATATCCTAACGTAAGGCAGGCTAACATCTCGGATGTAGTATTTTACAACATTCCTGGCGTAACGTCCTCTACTTCTCGGTGGAACATTATATTCGTCTATAACGTAACACAACCTAACCTAACCCATCTGGCCCCTCGCTGGTAATGTTTTACAGAATCCCGTTCGTTTCGTCCCGTACATCTCGGTTGAGATATTATATAAGTCTATAGCGTTATATACCCTAACCTAAGGCAAGCTATCATCTCGGATGTAGTATTTTACAACATTCCTGGCGTATCGGCCCCTTCTTCTCGGTGGGAACATTATATACGTCTATAACGTATCACATCCTCAACTAACCCATCTAGCCCCTCGCTGGTAATGTTTTACAGAATCCCGTTCGTTTCGTCCCGTACATCTCAGTTGAGATATTATATAAGTCTATAGCGTTATATATCCTAACCTAAGGCAGGCTATCATCTCGGATGTAGTATTTCACAACATTCCTGGCGTATCGGCCCCTACTTCTCGGTGGGAACATTATATAGGTCTATAACGTAATATAACCTAACCTAACACATCTAGCCCCTCGCTGGTAATCTTTTACAGAATCCCGTTCCTGCCGTCCCGTACATCTCGGTTGGGATATTATATAAGTCTACTGCGATATATATCCAAACGTAAGGCAGGCTAACATCTCGGATGTAGTATTTTACAACATTCCTGGCGTATCGGCCCCTTCTTCTCGGTGGGAACATTATATACGTCTATAACGTATAACATCCTAACCTAACCCATCTAGCCCCTCGCTGGTAATGTTTTACAGAATCCCGTTCCTGCCGTCCCGTACATCTCGGTTGGGATATTATATACGTCTACAGCGATATATATCCTAACGTAAGGCAGGCTAACATCTCGGATGTAGCATTTTATAACATTCCTGGCGTATCGGCCTCTACTTCTCGGTGGGACCATTATATTCGTCTATAACGTAACATAACATAACCTAACCCATCTGGCCCCCGCTGGTAACGTTTTACAGAATCCCGTTCGTTTCGTCCCGTACATCTCGGTTGGGATATTATATACGTCTACAGCGATATATATCCTAACGTAAGGCAGGCTAACATCTCGGATGTAGTATTTTACAACATTCCTGGTGTATCGGCCTCTACTTCTCGGTGGAAACATTATATTCGTCTATAACGTAACATAACCTAACCTAACCCATCTGGCCCCTCGCTGGTAATGTTTTACAGAATCCCGTTCGTTTCGTCCCGTACATCTCAGTTGAGATATTATATAAGTCTATAGCGTTATATATCCTAACCTAAGGCAGGCTATCATCTCGGATGTAGTATTTCACAACATTCCTGGCGTATCGGCCCCTACTTCTCGGTGGGAACATTATATAGGTCTATAACGTAATATAACCTAACCTAACACATCTAGCCCCTCGCTGGTAATGTTTTACAGAATCCCGTTCCTGCCGTCCCGTACATCTCGGTTGGGATATTATATACGTCTACAGCGATATATATCCTAACGTAAGGCAGGCTAACATCTCGGATGTAGTATTTTACAACATTCCTGGCGTATCGGCCTCTACTTCTCGGTGGGAACATTATATTCGTCTATAACGTAACATAACCTAACCTAACCCATCTGGCCCCTCGCTGGTAATGTTTTACAGAATCTCGTTCGTTTCGTCCCGTACATCTCAGTTGAGATATTATATAAGTCTATAGCGTTATATATCCTAACCTAAGGCAGGCTATCATCTCGGATGTAGTATTTCACAACATTCCTGGCGTATCGGCCCCTACTTCTCGGTGGGAACATTATATAGGTCTATAACGTAATATAACCTAACCTAACACATCTAGCCGCTAGCTGGTAATGTTTTACAGAATCCCGTTCCTGCCGTCCCGTACATCTCGGTTGGGATATTATATACGTCTACAGCGATATATATCCTAACGTAAGGCAGGCTAACATCTCGGATGTAGTATTTTACAACATTCCTGGCGTATCGGCCTCTACTTCTCGGTGGGAACATTATATTCGTCTATAACGTAACATAACATAACCAAACCCATCTGGCCCCTCGCTGGCAATGTTTTACAGAATCCCGTTCCTGCCGTCCTGTACATCTCGGTTGGGATATTATATACGTCTACAGCGATATATATATCCTAACGTAAGGCAGGCTATCATCTCGGATGTAGTATTTTCCAACATTCCTGGTGTATCGGCCTCTACTTCTCGGTGGGAACATTATATTCGTCTATAACGTAACATAACCTAACCTAACCCATCTGGCCCCTCGCTGGTAATGTTTTACAGAATCCCGTTCGTTTCGTCCCGTACATCTCGGTTGAGATATTATATAAGTCTATAGCGTTATATATCCTAACCTAAGGCAGGCTATCATCTCGGATGTAGTATTTCACAACATTCCTGGCGTATCGGCCCCTACTTCTCGGTGGGAACATTATATAGGTCTATAACGTAATATAACCTAACCTAACACATCTAGAACCTCGCTGGTAATGTTTTACAGAATCCCGTTCCTGCCGTCCCGTACATCTCGGTTGGGATATTATATACGTCTACAGCGATATATATCCTAACGTAAGGCAGGCTAACATCTCGGATGTAGTATTTTACAACATTCCTGGCGTATCGGCCTCTACTTCTCGGTGGGAACATTATATTCGTCTATAACGTAACATAACCTAACCTAACCCATCTGGCCCCTCGCTGGTTATGTTTTACAGAATCCCGTTCGTTTCGTCCCGTACATCTCAGTTGAGATATTATATAAGTCTATAGCGTTATATATCCTAACCTAAGGCAGGCTATCATCTCGGATGTAGTATTTCACAACATTCCTGGCGGATCGGCCCCTACTTCTCGGTGGGAACATTATATTCGTCTATAACGTAACATAACATAACCAAACCCATCTGGCCCCTCGCTGGCAATGTTTTACAGAATCCCGTTCCTGCCGTCCTGTACATCTCGGTTGGGATATTATATACGTCTACAGCGATATATATATCCTAACGTAAGGCAGGCTATCATCTCGGATGCAGTATTTTCCAACATTCCTGGTGTATCGGCCTCTACTTCTCGGTGGGAACATTATATTCGTCTATAACGTAACATAACCTAACCTAACCCATCTGGCCCCTCGCTGGTAATGTTTTACAGAATCCCGTTCGTTTCGTCCCGTACATCTCGGTTGAGATATTATATAAGTCTATAGCGTTATATATCCTAACCTAAGGCAGGCTATCATCTCGGATGTAGTATTTCACAACATTCCTGGCGTATCGGCCCCTACTTCTCGGTGGGAACATTATATAGGTCTATAACGTAATATAACCTAACCTAACACATCTAGAACCTCGCTGGTAATGTTTTACAGAATCCCGTTCCTGCCGTCCCGTACATCTCGGTTGGGATATTATATACGTCTACAGCGATATATATCCTAACGTAAGGCAGGCTAACATCTCGGATGTAGTATTTTACAACATTCCTGGCGTATCGGCCTCTACTTCTCGGTGGGAACATTATATTCGTCTATAACGTAACATAACCTAACCTAACCCATCTGGCCCCTCGCTGGTTATGTTTTACAGAATCCCGTTCGTTTCGTCCCGTACATCTCAGTTGAGATATTATATAAGTCTATAGCGTTATATATCCTAACCTAAGGCAGGCTATCATCTCGGATGTAGTATTTCACAACATTCCTGGCGTATCGGCCCCTACTTCTCGGTGGGAACATTATATAGGTCTATAACGTAATATAACCTAACCTAACACATCTAGCCGCTAGCTGGTAATATTTTACAGAATCCCGTTCCTGCCGTCCCGTACATCTCGGTTGGGATATTATATACGTCTACAGCGATATATATCCTAACGTAAGGCAGGCTAACATCTCGGATGTAGTATTTTACAACATTCCTGGCGTATCGGCCTCTACTTCTCGGTGGGAACATTATATTCGTCTATAACGTAACATAACATAACCAAACCCATCTGGCCCCTCGCTGGTAATGTTTTACAGAATCCCTTTCCTGCCGTCCTGTACATCTCGGTTGGGATATTATATACGTCTACAGCGATATATATATCCTAACGTAAGGCAGGCTAACATATCGGATGTAGTATTTTACAACATTCCTGGCGTATCGTCCTCTACTTCTCGGTGGGAACATTATATTCGTCTATAACGTAATATAACCTAACCTAACACATCTAGGCCCTCGCTGTTAATGTTTTACAGAATCCCGTTCGTGACGTCCCGTACATCTCGGTTGGAATATTATATACGTCTATAGCGTTATATATCCTAACCTAAGGCAAGCTATCATCTCGAATGTAGTATTTCACAAGATTCCTGGCGTAACGGCCCCTACTTCTCGGTGGGAACATTATATAGGTCTATAACGTAATATAACCTAACCTAACACATCTAGCCCCTCGCTGGTAATCTTTTACAGAATCCCGTTCCTGCCGTCCCGTACATCTCGGTTGGGATATTATATAAGTCTACTGCGATATATATCCAAACGTAAGGCAGGCTAACATCTCGGATGTAGTATTTTACAACATTCCTGGCGTATCGGCCTCTACTTCTCGGTGGGAACATTATATTCGTCTATAACGTAACATAACCTAACCTAACCCATCTGGCCCCTCGCTGGTAATGTTTTACAGAATCCCGTTCGTTTCGTCCCGTACATCTCGGTTGAGATATTATATATTTCTATAGCGTTATATATCCTAACCTAAGGCAAGCTATCATCTCTGATGTAGTATTTTACAACATTCCTGGCGTATCGGCCCCTTCTTCTCGGTGGGAACATTATATACGTCTATAACGTATAACATCCTAACCTAACCCATCTAGCCCCTCGCTGGTAATGTTTTACAGAATCCCGTTCCTGTCGTCCCGTACATCGCGGTTGGGATATTATATACGTCTACAGCGATATATATCCTAACGTAAGGCAGGCTAACATCTCGGATGTAGTATTTTAAAACATTCCTGGCGTATCGGCCTCTACTTCTCGGTGGGAACATTATATTCGTCTATAACGTAACATAACCTAACCTAACCCATCTGGCCCCTCGCTGGTAATGTTTTACAGAATCCCGTTCGTTTCGTCCCGTACATCTCGGTTGAGATATTATATAAGTCTATAGCGTTATATATCCTAACCTAAGGCAAGCTATCATCTCGGATGTAATATTTTACAACATTCCTGGCGTATCGGCCCCTTCTTCTCGGTGGGAGCATTATATACGTCTATAACGTATCACATCCTCACCTAACCCATCTAGCCCCTCGCTGGTAATGTTTTACAGAATCCCGTTCCTGTCGTCCCGGACATCTCGGTTGGGATATTATATACGTCTACAGCGATATATATCCTAACGTAAGGCAGGGTAACATCTCGGATGTAGTATTTCACAACATTCCTGGCGTATCGGCCCCTACTTCTCGGTGGGAACATTATATAGGTATATAACTTAATATAACCTAACCTAACACATCTAGCCCCTCGCTGGTAATGTTCTACAGGATCCCGTTCGTGTCGTCCCGTACGTCTCGCTTGGAATATTATATACGTCTATAGCGTTATATATCCTAACCTAAGGCAAGCTATCATCTCGAATGTAGTATTTCACAAGATTCCTGGTGTAACGGCCCCTACTTCTCGGTGGGAACATTATATAGGTCTATAACGTAATATAACCTAACCTAACACATCTAGCCCCTCGCTGGTAATGTTTTACAGAATCCCGTTCCTGCCGTCCCGTACATCTCGGTTGGGATATTATATACGTCTGCAGCGATATATATCCTAACGTAAGGCAGGCTAACATCTCGGATGTAGTATTTTACAACATTCCTGGCGTATCGGCCTCTACTTCTCGGTGGGAACATTATATTCGTCTATAACGTAACATAACCTAACCTAACCCATCTGGCCCCTCGCTGGTAATGTTTTACAGAATCCCGTTCGTTTCGTCCCGTACATCTCAGTTGAGATATTATATAAGTCTATAGCGTTATATATCCTAACCTAAGGCAGGCTATCATCTCGGATGTAGTATTTCACAACATTCCTGGCGTATCGGCCCCTACTTCTCGGTGGGAACATTATATAGGTCTATAACGTAATATAACCTAACCTAACACATCTAGCCGCTAGCTGGTAATATTTTACAGAATCCCGTTCCTGCCGTCCCGTACATCTCGGTTGGGATATTATATACGTCTACAGCGATATATATCCTAACGTAAGGCAGGCTAACATCTCGGATGTAGTATTTTACAACATTCCTGGCGTATCGGCCTCTACTTCTCGGTGGGAACATTATATTCGTCTATAACGTAACATAACATAACCAAACCCATCTGGCCCCTCGCTGGTAATGTTTTACAGAATCCCTTTCCTGCCGTCCTGTACATCTCGGTTGGGATATTATATACGTCTACAGCGATATATATATCCTAACGTAAGGCAGGCTAACATATCGGATGTAGTATTTTACAACATTCCTGGCGTATCGTCCTCTACTTCTCGGTGGGAACATTATATTCGTCTATAACGTAATATAACCTAACCTAACACATCTAGGCCCTCGCTGTTAATGTTTTACAGAATCCCGTTCGTGACGTCCCGTACATCTCGGTTGGAATATTATATACGTCTATAGCGTTATATATCCTAACCTAAGGCAAGCTATCATCTCGAATGTAGTATTTCACAAGATTCCTGGCGTAACGGCCCCTACTTCTCGGTGGGAACATTATATAGGTCTATAACGTAATATAACCTAACCTAACACATCTAGCCCCTCGCTGGTAATCTTTTACAGAATCCCGTTCCTGCCGTCCCGTACATCTCGGTTGGGATATTATATAAGTCTACTGCGATATATATCCAAACGTAAGGCAGGCTAACATCTCGGATGTAGTATTTTACAACATTCCTGGCGTATCGGCCTCTACTTCTCGGTGGGAACATTATATTCGTCTATAACGTAACATAACCTAACCTAACCCATCTGGCCCCTCGCTGGTCATGTTTTACAGAATCCCGTTCGTTTCGTCCCGTACATCTCGGTTGAGATATTATATATTTCTATAGCGTTATATATCCTAACCTAAGGCAAGCTATCATCTCTGATGTAGTATTTTACAACATTCCTGGCGTATCGGCCCCTTCTTCTCGGTGGGAACATTATATACGTCTATAACGTATAACATCCTAACGTAACCCATCTAGCCCCTCGCTGGTAATGTTTTACAGAATCCCGTTCCTGTCGTCCCGTACATCGCGGTTGGGATATTATATACGTCTACAGCGATATATATCCTAACGTAAGGCAGGCTAACATCTCGGATGTAGTATTTTAAAACATTCCTGGCGTATCGGCCTCTACTTCTCGGTGGGAACATTATATTCGTCTATAACGTAACATAACCTAACCTAACCCATCTGGCCCCTCGCTGGTAATGTTTTACAGAATCCCGTTCGTTTCGTCCCGTACATCTCGGTTGAGATATTATATAAGTCTATAGCGTTATATATCCTAACCTAAGGCAAGCTATCATCTCGGATGTAGTATTTCACAAGATTCCTGGCGTAACGGCCCCTACTTCTCGGTGGGAACATTATATAGGTCTATAACGTAATATAACCTAACCTAACACATCTAGCCGCTAGCTGGTAATGTTTTACAGAATCCCGTTCCTGCCGTCCCGTACATCTCGGTTGGGATATTATATACGTCTACAGCGATATATATCCTAACGTAAGGCAGGCTAACATCTCGGATGTAGTATTTTACAACATTCCTGGCGTATCGGCCTCTACTTCTCGGTGGGAACATTATATTCGTCTATAACGTAACATAACATAACCAAACCCATCTGGCCCCTCGCTGGCAATGTTTTACAGAATCCCGTTCCTGCCGTCCTGTACATCTCGGTTGGGATATTATATACGTCTACAGCGATATATATATCCTAACGTAAGGCAGGCTATCATCTCGGATGCAGTATTTTCCAACATTCCTGGTGTATCGGCCTCTACTTCTCGGTGGGAACATTATATTCGTCTATAACGTAACATAACCTAACCTAATCCATCTGGCCCCTCGCTGGTAATGTTTTACAGAATCCCGTTCGTTTCGTCCCGTACATCTCGGTTGAGATATTATATAAGTCTATAGCGTTATATATCCTAACCTAAGGCAGGCTATCATCTCGGATGTAGTATTTCACAACATTCCTGGCGTATCGGCCCCTACTTCTCGGTGGGAACATTATATAGGTCTATAACGTAATATAACCTAACCTAACACATCTAGAACCTCGCTGGTAATGTTTTACAGAATCCCGTTCCTGCCGTCCCGTACATCTCGGTTGGGATATTATATACGTCTACAGCGATATATATCCTAACGTAAGGCAGGCTAACATCTCGGATGTAGTATTTTACAACATTCCTGGCGTATCGGCCTCTACTTCTCGGTGGGAACATTATATTCGTCTATAACGTAACATAACCTAACCTAACCCATCTGGCCCCTCGCTGGTTATGTTTTACAGAATCCCGTTCGTTTCGTCCCGTACATCTCAGTTGAGATATTATATAAGTCTATAGCGTTATATATCCTAACCTAAGGCAGGCTATCATCTCGGATGTAGTATTTCACAACATTCCTGGCGTATCGGCCCCTACTTCTCGGTGGGAACATTATATAGGTCTATAACGTAATATAACCTAACCTAACACATCTAGCCGCTAGCTGGTAATATTTTACAGAATCCCGTTCCTGCCGTCCCGTACATCTCGGTTGGGATATTATATACGTCTACAGCGATATATATCCTAACGTAAGGCAGGCTAACATCTCGGATGTAGTATTTTACAACATTCCTGGCGTATCGGCCTCTACTTCTCGGTGGGAACATTATATTCGTCTATAACGTAACATAACATAACCAAACCCATCTGGCCCCTCGCTGGTAATGTTTTACAGAATCCCTTTCCTGCCGTCCTGTACATCTCGGTTGGGATATTATATACGTCTACAGCGATATATATATCCTAACGTAAGGCAGGCTAACATATCGGATGTAGTATTTTACAACATTCCTGGCGTATCGTCCTCTACTTCTCGGTGGGAACATTATATTCGTCTATAACGTAATATAACCTAACCTAACACATCTAGGCCCTCGCTGTTAATGTTTTACAGAATCCCGTTCGTGACGTCCCGTACATCTCGGTTGGAATATTATATACGTCTATAGCGTTATATATCCTAACCTAAGGCAAGCTATCATCTCGAATGTAGTATTTCACAAGATTCCTGGCGTAACGGCCCCTACTTCTCGGTGGGAACATTATATAGGTCTATAACGTAATATAACCTAACCTAACACATCTAGCCCCTCGCTGGTAATCTTTTACAGAATCCCGTTCCTGCCGTCCCGTACATCTCGGTTGGGATATTATATAAGTCTACTGCGATATATATCCAAACGTAAGGCAGGCTAACATCTCGGATGTAGTATTTTACAACATTCCTGGCGTATCGGCCTCTACTTCTCGGTGGGAACATTATATTCGTCTATAACGTAACATAACCTAACCTAACCCATCTGGCCCCTCGCTGGTAATGTTTTACAGAATCCCGTTCGTTTCGTCCCGTACATCTCGGTTGAGATATTATATATTTCTATAGCGTTATATATCCTAACCTAAGGCAAGCTATCATCTCTGATGTAGTATTTTACAACATTCCTGGCGTATCGGCCCCTTCTTCTCGGTGGGAACATTATATACGTCTATAACGTATAACATCCTAACCTAACCCATCTAGCCCCTCGCTGGTAATGTTTTACAGAATCCCGTTCCTGTCGTCCCGTACATCGCGGTTGGGATATTATATACGTCTACAGCGATATATATCCTAACGTAAGGCAGGCTAACATCTCGGATGTAGTATTTTAAAACATTCCTGGCGTATCGGCCTCTACTTCTCGGTGGGAACATTATATTCGTCTATAACGTAACATAACCTAACCTAACCCATCTGGCCCCTCGCTGGTAATGTTTTACAGAATCCCGTTCGTTTCGTCCCGTACATCTCGGTTGAGATATTATATAAGTCTATAGCGTTATATATCCTAACCTAAGGCAAGCTATCATCTCGGATGTAATATTTTACAACATTCCTGGCGTATCGGCCCCTTCTTCTCGGTGGGAGCATTATATACGTCTATAACGTATCACATCCTCACCTAACCCATCTAGCCCCTCGCTGGTAATGTTTTACAGAATCCCGTTCCTGTCGTCCCGGACATCTCGGTTGGGATATTATATACGTCTACAGCGATATATATCCTAACGTAAGGCAGGGTAACATCTCGGATGTAGTATTTCACAACATTCCTGGCGTATCGGCCCCTACTTCTCGGTGGGAACATTATATAGGTATATAACTTAATATAACCTAACCTAACACATCTAGCCCCTCGCTGGTAATGTTCTACAGGATCCCGTTCGTGTCGTCCCGTACGTCTCGCTTGGAATATTATATACGTCTATAGCGTTATATATCCTAACCTAAGGCAAGCTATCATCTCGAATGTAGTATTTCACAAGATTCCTGGTGTAACGGCCCCTACTTCTCGGTGGGAACATTATATAGGTCTATAACGTAATATAACCTAACCTAACACATCTAGCCCCTCGCTGGTAATCTTTTACAGAATCCCGTTCCTGCCGTCCCGTACATCTCGGTTGGGATATTATATACGTCTACAGCGATATATATCCTAACGTAAGGCAGGCTAACATCTCGGATGTAGTATTTTACAACATTCCTGGCGTATCGTCCTCTACTTCTCGGTGGAACATTATATTCGTCTATAACGTAACATAACCTAACCTAACCCATCTAGCCCCTCGCTGGTAATGTTTTACAGAATCCCGTTCGTTTCGTCCCGTACATCTCGGTTGAGATATTATATAAGTCTATAGCGTTATATATCCTAACCTAAAGCAAGCTATCATCTCGGATGCAGTATTTTCCAACATTCCTGGTGGGTCGGCCCCTACTTCTCGGTGGGAACATTATATACGTCTATAACATATCACAACCTAACCTAACCCATCTAGCCCCTCGCTGGTAATGTTTTACAGAATGCCGTTCCTGCCGTCCCGTACATCTCGGTTGGGATATTATATACGTCTACAGCGATATACATATCCTAACGTAAGGCAGGCTAACATCTCGGATGTAGTATTTTACAACATTCCTGGTGTATCGGCCTCTACTTCTCGGTGGGAACATTATATTCGTCTATAACGTAACATAACCTAACCTAACCCATCTGGCCCCTCGCTGGTAATGTTTTACAGAATCCCGTTCGTTTCGTCCCGTACATCTCGGTTGAGATATTATATAAGTCTATAGCGTTATATATCCTAACCTAAGGCAGGCTATCATCTCGGATGTAGTATTTCACAACATTCCTGGCGTATCGGCCCCTACTTCTCGGTGGGAACATTATATAGGTCTATAACGTAATATAACCTAACCTAACACATCTAGCCCCTCGCTGGTAATGTTTTACAGAATCCCGTTCCTGCCGTCCCGTACATCTCGGTTGGGATATTATATACGTCTGCAGCGATATATATCCTAACGTAAGGCAGGCTAACATCTCGGATGTAGTATTTTACAACATTCCTGGCGTATCGGCCTCTACTTCTCGGTGGGAACATTATATTCGTCTATAACGTAACATAACCTAACCTAACCCATCTGGCCCCTCGCTGGTAATGTTTTACAGAATCCCGTTCGTTTCGTCCCGTACATCTCAGTTGAGATATTATATAAGTCTATAGCGTTATATATCCTAACCTAAGGCAGGCTATCATCTCGGATGTAGTATTTCACAACATTCCTGGCGTATCGGCCCCTACTTCTCGGTGGGAACATTATATAGGTCTATAACGTAATATAACCTAACCTAACACATCTAGCCGCTAGCTGGTAATATTTTACAGAATCCCGTTCCTGCCGTCCCGTACATCTCGGTTGGGATATTATATACGTCTACAGCGATATATATCCTAACGTAAGGCAGGCTAACATCTCGGATGTAGTATTTTACAACATTCCTGGCGTATCGGCCTCTACTTCTCGGTGGGAACATTATATTCGTCTATAACGTAACATAACATAACCAAACCCATCTGGCCCCTCGCTGTTAATGTTTTACAGAATCCCTTTCCTGCCGTCCTGTACATCTCGGTTGGGATATTATATACGTCTACAGCGATATATATATCCTAACGTAAGGCAGGCTAACATATCGGATGTAGTATTTTACAACATTCCTGGCGTATCGTCCTCTACTTCTCGGTGGGAACATTATATTCGTCTATAACGTAATATAACCTAACCTAACACATCTAGGCCCTCGCTGTTAATGTTTTACAGAATCCCGTTCGTGACGTCCCGTACATCTCGGTTGGAATATTATATACGTCTATAGCGTTATATATCCTAACCTAAGGCAAGCTATCATCTCGAATGTAGTATTTCACAAGATTCCTGGCGTAACGGCCCCTACTTCTCGGTGGGAACATTATATAGGTCTATAACGTAATATAACCTAACCTAACACATCTAGCCCCTCGCTGGTAATCTTTTACAGAATCCCGTTCCTGCCGTCCCGTACATCTCGGTTGGGATATTATATAAGTCTACTGCGATATATATCCAAACGTAAGGCAGGCTAACATCTCGGATGTAGTATTTTACAACATTCCTGGCGTATCGGCCTCTACTTCTCGGTGGGAACATTATATTCGTCTATAACGTAACATAACCTAACCTAACCCATCTGGCCCCTCGCTGGTAATGTTTTACAGAATCCCGTTCGTTTCGTCCCGTACATCTCGGTTGAGATATTATATAAGTCTATAGCGTTATATATCCTAACCTAAGGCAAGCTATCATCTCGGATGTAGTATTTTACAACATTCCTGGCGTATCGGCCCCTTCTTGTCGGTGGGAACATTATATACGTCTATAACGTATCACAACCTAACCTAACCCATCTAGCCCCTCGCTGGTAATGTTTTACAGAATCCCGTTCCTGTCGTCCCGTACATCGCGGTTGGGATATTATATACGTCTACAGCGATATATATCCTAACGTAAGGCAGGCTAACATCTCGGATGTAGTATTTTAAAACATTCCTGGCGTATCGGCCTCTACTTCTCGGTGGGAACATTATATTCGTCTATAACGTAACATAACCTAACCTAACCCATCTGGCCCCTCGCTGGTAATGTTTTACAGAATCCCGTTCGTTTCGTCCCGTACATCTCGGTTGAGATATTATATAAGTCTATAGCGTTATATATCCTAACCTAAGGCAAGCTATCATCTCGGATGTAATATTTTACAACATTCCTGGCGTATCGGCCCCTTCTTCTCGGTGGGAGCATTATATACGTCTATAACGTATCACATCCTCACCTAACCCATCTAGCCCCTCGCTGGTAATGTTTTACAGAATCCCGTTCCTGTCGTCCCGGACATCTCGGTTGGGATATTATATACGTCTACAGCGATATATATCCTAACGTAAGGCAGGGTAACATCTCGGATGTAGTATTTCACAACATTCCTGGCGTATCGGCCCCTACTTCTCGGTGGGAACATTATATAGGTATATAACTTAATATAACCTAACCTAACACATCTAGCCCCTCGCTGGTAATGTTCTACAGGATCCCGTTCGTGTCGTCCCGTACGTCTCGCTTGGAATATTATATACGTCTATAGCGTTATATATCCTAACCTAAGGCAAGCTATCATCTCGAATGTAGTATTTCACAAGATTCCTGGTGTAACGGCCCCTACTTCTCGGTGGGAACATTATATAGGTCTATAACGTAATATAACCTAACCTAACACATCTAGCCCCTCGCTGGTAATCTTTTACAGAATCCCGTTCCTGCCGTCCCGTACATCTCGGTTGGGATATTATATACGTCTACAGCGATATATATCCTAACGTAAGGCAGGCTAACATCTCGGATGTAGTATTTTACAACATTCCTGGCGTATCGTCCTCTACTTCTCGGTGGAACATTATATTCGTCTATAACGTAACATAACCTAACCTAACCCATCTAGCCCCTCGCTGGTAATGTTTTACAGAATCCCGTTCGTTTCGTCCCGTACATCTCGGTTGAGATATTATATAAGTCTATAGCGTTATATATCCTAACCTAAAGCAAGCTATCATCTCGGATGCAGTATTTTCCAACATTCCTGGTGGGTCGGCCCCTACTTCTCGGTGGGAACATTATATACGTCTATAACATATCACAACCTAACCTAACCCATCTAGCCCCTCGCTGGTAATGTTTTACAGAATGCCGTTCCTGCCGTCCCGTACATCTCGGTTGGGATATTATATACGTCTACAGCGATATACATATCCTAACGTAAGGCAGGCTAACATCTCGGATGTAGTATTTTACAACATTCCTGGTGTATCGGCCTCTACTTCTCGGTGGGAACATTATATTCGTCTATAACGTAACATAACCTAACCTAACCCATCTGGCCCCTCGCTGGTAATGTTTTACAGAATCCCGTTCGTTTCGTCCCGTACATCTCGGTTGAGATATTATATAAGTCTATAGCGTTATATATCCTAACCTAAGGCAGGCTATCATCTCGGATGTAGTATTTCACAACATTCCTGGCGTATCGGCCCCTACTTCTCGGTGGGAACATTATATAGGTCTATAACGTAATATAACCTAACCTAACACATCTAGCCCCTCGCTGGTAATGTTTTACAGAATCCCGTTCCTGCCGTCCCGTACATCTCGGTTGGGATATTATATACGTCTGCAGCGATATATATCCTAACGTAAGGCAGGCTAACATCTCGGATGTAGTATTTTACAACATTCCTGGCGTATCGGCCTCTACTTCTCGGTGGGAACATTATATTCGTCTATAACGTAACATAACCTAACCTAACCCATCTGGCCCCTCGCTGGTAATGTTTTACAGAATCCCGTTCGTTTCGTCCCGTACATCTCAGTTGAGATATTATATAAGTCTATAGCGTTATATATCCTAACCTAAGGCAGGCTATCATCTCGGATGTAGTATTTCACAACATTCCTGGCGTATCGGCCCCTACTTCTCGGTGGGAACATTATATAGGTCTATAACGTAATATAACCTAACCTAACACATCTAGCCGCTAGCTGGTAATATTTTACAGAATCCCGTTCCTGCCGTCCCGTACATCTCGGTTGGGATATTATATACGTCTACAGCGATATATATCCTAACGTAAGGCAGGCTAACATCTCGGATGTAGTATTTTACAACATTCCTGGCGTATCGGCCTCTACTTCTCGGTGGGAACATTATATTCGTCTATAACGTAACATAACATAACCAAACCCATCTGGCCCCTCGCTGTTAATGTTTTACAGAATCCCTTTCCTGCCGTCCTGTACATCTCGGTTGGGATATTATATACGTCTACAGCGATATATATATCCTAACGTAAGGCAGGCTAACATATCGGATGTAGTATTTTACAACATTCCTGGCGTATCGTCCTCTACTTCTCGGTGGGAACATTATATTCGTCTATAACGTAATATAACCTAACCTAACACATCTAGGCCCTCGCTGTTAATGTTTTACAGAATCCCGTTCGTGACGTCCCGTACATCTCGGTTGGAATATTATATACGTCTATAGCGTTATATATCCTAACCTAAGGCAAGCTATCATCTCGAATGTAGTATTTCACAAGATTCCTGGCGTAACGGCCCCTACTTCTCGGTGGGAACATTATATAGGTCTATAACGTAATATAACCTAACCTAACACATCTAGCCCCTCGCTGGTAATGTTCTACAGGATCCCGTTCGTGTCGTCCCGTACGTCTCGCTTGGAATATTATATACGTCTATAGCGTTATATATCCTAACCTAAGGCAAGCTATCATCTCGAATGTAGTATTTCACAAGATTCCTGGTGTAACGGCCCCTACTTCTCGGTGGGAACATTATATAGGTCTATAACGTAATATAACCTAACCTAACACATCTAGCCCCTCGCTGGTAATCTTTTACAGAATCCCGTTCCTGCCGTCCCGTACATCTCGGTTGGGATATTATATACGTCTACAGCGATATATATCCTAACGTAAGGCAGGCTAACATCTCGGATGTAGTATTTTACAACATTCCTGGCGTATCGTCCTCTACTTCTCGGTGGAACATTATATTCGTCTATAACGTAACATAACCTAACCTAACCCATCTGGCCCCTCGCTGGTAATCTTTTACAGAATCCCGTTCCTGCCGTCCCGTACGTCTCGGTTGGGACATTATATACGTCTATAGCGTTATATATCCTAACCTAAGGCAGGCTATCATCTCGGATGCAGTATTTTCCAACATTCCTGGTGGGTCGGCCCCTACTTCTCGGTGGGAACATTATATACGTCTATAACGTATCACAACCTAACCTAACCCATCTAGCCCCTCGCTGGTAATGTTTTACAGAATCCCGTTCCTGCCGTCCCGTACATCTCGGTTGGGATATTATATACGTCTACAGCGATATACATATCCTAACGTAAGGCAGGCTAACATCTCGGATGTAGTATTTTACAACATTCCTGGCGTATCGTCCTCTACTTCTCGGTGGAACATTATATTCGTCTATAACGTAACATAACCTAACCTAACCGATCTGGCCCCTCGCTGGTAATGTTTTACAGAATCCCGTTCGTTTCGTCCCGTACATCTCGGTTGAGATATTATATAAGTCTATAGCGTTATATATCCTAACCTAAGGCAAGCTATCATCTCGGATGTAGTATTTTACAACATTCCTGGCGTATCGGCCCCTTCTTGTCGGTGGGAACATTATATACGTCTATAACGTATCACATCCTCACCTAACCCATCTAGCCCCTCGCTGGTAATGTTTTACAGAATCCCATTCCTGTCGTCCCGGACATCTCGGTTGGGATATTATATACGTCTACAGCGATATATATCCTAACGTAAGGCAGGCTATCATCTCGGATGTAGTATTTCACAACATTCCTGGCGTATCGGCCCCTACTTCTCGGTGGGAACATTATATACGTCTATAACGTATCACAACCTAACCTAACCCATCTAGCCCCTCGCTGGTAATGTTTTACAGAATCCCGTTCCTGCCGTCCCGTACATCTCGGTTGGGATATTATATACGTCTACAGCAATATACATATCCTAACGTAAGGCTGGCTAACATCTCGGATGTAGTATTTTACAACATTCCTGGCGTATCGTCCTCTACTTCTCGGTGGGAAGATTATATTCGTCTATAACGTAATATAACCTAACCTAACACATCTAGGGCCTCGCTGTTAATGTTTTACAGAATCCCGTTCGTGACGTCCCGTACATCTCGCTTGGAATATTATATACGTCTATAGCGTTATATATCCTAACCTAAGGCAAGCTATCATCTCGAATGTAGTATTTCACAAGATTCCTGGCGTAACGGCCCCTACTTCTCGGTGGGAACATTATATAGGTCTATAACGTAATATAACCTAACCTAACACATCTAGCCCCTCGCTGGTAATCTTTTACAGAATCCCGTTCCTGCCGTCCCGTACGTCTCGGTTGGGACATTATATACGTCTATAGCGTTATATATCCTAACCTAAGGCAGGCTATCATCTCGGATGCAGTATTTTCCAACATTCCTGGTGGGTCGGCCCCTACTTCTCGGTGCGAACATTATATACGTCTATAACGTATCACAACCTAACCTAACCCATCTAGCCCCGCGCTGGTAATGTTTTACAGAATCCCATTCCTGTCGTCCCGGACATCTCGGTTGGGATATTATATACGTCTACAGCGATATATATCCTAACGTAAGGCAGGCTATCATCTCGGATGTAGTATTTCACAACATTCCTGGCGTATCGGCCCCTACTTCTCGGTGGGAACATTATATACGTCTATAACGTATCACAACCTAACCTAACCCATCTAGCCCCTCGCTGGTAATGTTTTACAGAATCCCGTTCCTGCCGTCCCGTACATCTCGGTTGGGATATTATATACGTCTACAGCGATATACATATCCTAACGTAAGGCAGGCTAACATCTCGGATGTAGTATTTTACAACATTCCTGGCGTATCGTCCTCTACTTCTCGGTGGAACATTAGATTCGTCTATAACGTAACATAACCTAACCTAACCCATCTGGCCCCTCGCTGGTAATGTTTTACAGAATCCCGTTCGTTTCGTCCCGTACATCTCGGTTGGGATATTATATACGTCTACAGCGATATACATATCCTAACGTAAGGCAGGCTAACATCTCGGATGTAGTATTTTACAACATTCCTGGCGTATCGTCCTCTACTTCTCGGTGGAACATTATATTCGTCTATAACGTAACATAACCTAACCTAACCCATCTGGCCCCTCGCTGGTAATGTTTTACAGAATCCCGTTCGTTTCGTCCCGTACGTCTCGGTTGGGACATTATATACGTCTATAGCGTTATATATCCTAACCTAAGGCAGGCTATCATCTCGGATGCAGTATTTTCCAACATTCCTGGTGGGTCGGCCCCTTCTTGTCGGTGGGAACATTATATACGTCTATAACGTATCACATCCTCACCTAACCCATCTAGCCCCTCGCTGGTAATGTTTTACAGAATCCCATTCCTGTCGTCCCGGACATCTCGGTTGGGATATTATATACGTCTACAGCGATATATATCCTAACGTAAGGCAGGCTATCATCTCGGATGTAGTATTTCACAACATTCCTGGCGTATCGGCCCCTACTTCTCGGTGGGAACATTATATACGTCTATAACGTATCACAACCTAACCTAACCCATCTAGCCCCTCGCTGGTAATGTTTTACAGAATCCCGTTCCTGCCGTCCCGTACATCTCGGTTGGGATATTATATACGTCTACAGCAATATACATATCCTAACGTAAGGCTGGCTAACATCTCGGATGTAGTATTTTACAACATTCCTGGCGTATCGTCCTCTACTTCTCGGTGGGAAGATTATATTCGTCTATAACGTAATATAACCTAACCTAACACATCTAGGGCCTCGCTGTTAATGTTTTACAGAATCCCGTTCGTGACGTCCCGTACATCTCGCTTGGAATATTATATACGTCTATAGCGTTATATATCCTAACCTAAGGCAAGCTATCATCTCGAATGTAGTATTTCACAAGATTCCTGGCGTAACGGCCCCTACTTCTCGGTGGGAACATTATATAGGTCTATAACGTAATATAACCTAACCTAACACATCTAGCCCCTCGCTGGTAATCTTTTACAGAATCCCGTTCCTGCCGTCCCGTACGTCTCGGTTGGGACATTATATACGTCTATAGCGTTATATATCCTAACCTAAGGCAGGCTATCATCTCGGATGCAGTATTTTCCAACATTCCTGGTGGGTCGGCCCCTACTTCTCGGTGCGAACATTATATACGTCTATAACGTATCACAACCTAACCTAACCCATCTAGCCCCGCGCTGGTAATGTTTTACAGAATCCCATTCCTGTCGTCCCGGACATCTCGGTTGGGATATTATATACGTCTACAGCGATATATATCCTAACGTAAGGCAGGCTATCATCTCGGATGTAGTATTTCACAACATTCCTGGCGTATCGGCCCCTACTTCTCGGTGGGAACATTATATACGTCTATAACGTATCACAACCTAACCTAACCCATCTAGCCCCTCGCTGGTAATGTTTTACAGAATCCCGTTCCTGCCGTCCCGTACATCTCGGTTGGGATATTATATACGTCTACAGCGATATACATATCCTAACGTAAGGCAGGCTAACATCTCGGATGTAGTATTTTACAACATTCCTGGCGTATCGTCCTCTACTTCTCGGTGGAACATTAGATTCGTCTATAACGTAACATAACCTAACCTAACCCATCTGGCCCCTCGCTGGTAATGTTTTACAGAATCCCGTTCGTTTCGTCCCGTACATCTCGGTTGGGATATTATATACGTCTACAGCGATATACATATCCTAACGTAAGGCAGGCTAACATCTCGGATGTAGTATTTTACAACATTCCTGGCGTATCGTCCTCTACTTCTCGGTGGAACATTATATTCGTCTATAACGTAACATAACCTAACCTAACCCATCTGGCCCCTCGCTGGTAATGTTTTACAGAATCCCGTTCGTTTCGTCCCGTACGTCTCGGTTGGGACATTATATACGTCTATAGCGTTATATATCCTAACCTAAGGCAGGCTATCATCTCGGATGCAGTATTTTCCAACATTCCTGGTGGGTCGGCCCCTACTTCTCGGTGGGAACATTATATACGTCTATAACGTATCACAACCTAACCTAACCCATCTAGCCCCTCGCTGGTAATGTTTTACAGAATCCCGTTCCTGCCGTCCCGTACATCTCGGTTGGGATATTATATACGTCTACAGCGATATACATATCCTAACGTAAGGCAGGCTAACATCTCGGATGTAGTATTTTACAACATTCCTGGCGTATCGTCCTCTACTTCTCGGTGGAACATTAGATTCGTCTATAACGTAACATAACCTAACCTAACCCATCTGGCCCCTCGCTGGTAATGTTTTACAGAATCCCGTTCGTTTCGTCCCGTACATCTCGGTTGAGATATTATATAAGTCTATAGCGTTATATATCCTAACCTAAGGCAAGCTATCATCTCGGATGTAGTATTTTACAACATTCCTGGCGTATCGGCCCCTTCTTCTCGGTGGGAACATTATATACGTCTATAACGTATCACATCCTCACCTAACCCATCTAGCCCCTCGCTGGTAATGTTTTACAGAATCCCATTCCTGTCGTCCCGGACATCTCGGTTGGGATATTATATACGTCTACAGCGATATATATCCTAACGTAAGGCAGGCTATCATCTCGGATGTAGTATTTCACAACATTCCTGGCGTATCGGCCCCTACTTCTCGGTGGGAACATTATATACGTCTATAGCGTATCACAACCTAACCTAACCCATCTAGCCCCTCGCTGGTAATGTTTTACAGAATCCCGTTCCTGCCGTCCCGTACATCTCGGTTGGGATATTATATACGTCTACAGCGATATACATATCCTAACGTAAGGCAGGCTAACATCTCGGATGTAGTATTTTACAACATTCCTGGCGTATCGTCCTCTACTTCTCGGTGGGAACATTATATTCGTCTATAACGTAATATAACCTAACCTAACACATCTAGGCCCTCGCTGTTAATGTTTTACAGAATCCCGTTCGTGACGTCCCGTACATCTCGCTTGGAATATTATATACGTCTATAGCGTTATATATCCTAACCTAAGGCAAGCTATCATCTCGAATGTAGTATTTCACAAGATTCCTGGCGTAACGGCCCCTACTTCTCGGTGGGAACATTATATAGGTCTATAACGTAATATAACCTAACCTAACACATCTAGCCCCTCGCTGGTAATCTTTTACAGAATCCCGTTCCTGCCGTCCCGTACATCTCGGTTGGGATATTATATACGTCTACAGCGATATATATCCTAACGTAAGGCAGGCTAACATCTCGGATGTAGTATTTTACAACATTCCTGGCGTATCGTCCTCTACTTCTCGGTGGGAACATTATATTCGTCTATAACGTAATATAACCTAACCTAACACATCTAGGCCCTCGCTGTTAATGTTTTACAGAATCCCGTTCGTGACGTCCCGTACATCTCGCTTGGAATATTATATACGTCTATAGCGTTATATATCCTAACCTAAGGCAAGCTATCATCTCGAATGTAGTATTTCACAAGATTCCTGGTGTAACGGCCCCTACTTCTCGGTGGGAACATTATATAGGTCTATAACGTAATATAACCTAACCTAACACATCTAGCCCCTCGCTGGTAATCTTTTACAGAATCCCGTTCCTGCCGTCCCGTACATCTCGGTTGGGATATTATATACGTCTACAGCGATATATATCCTAACGTAAGGCAGGCTAACATCTCGGATGTAGTATTTTACAACATTCCTGGCGTATCGTCCTCTACTTCTCGGTGGAACATTATATTCGTCTATAACGTAACATAACCTAACCTAACCCATCTGGCCCCTCGCTGGTAATCTTTTACAGAATCCCGTTCCTGCCGTCCCGTACGTCTCGGTTGGGACATTATATACGTCTATAGCGTTATATATCCTAACCTAAGGCAGGCTATCATCTCGGATGCAGTATTTTCCAACATTCCTGGTGGGTCGGCCCCTACTTCTCGGTGGGAACATTATATACGTCTATAACGTATCACAACCTAACCTAACCCATCTAGCCCCTCGCTGGTAATGTTTTACAGAATCCCGTTCCTGCCGTCCCGTACATCTCGGTTGGGATATTATATACGTCTACAGCGATATACATATCCTAACGTAAGGCAGGCTAACATCTCGGATGTAGTATTTTACAACATTCCTGGCGTATCGTCCTCTACTTCTCGGTGGAACATTATATTCGTCTATAACGTAACATAACCTAACCTAACCCATCTGGCCCCTCGCTGGTAATGTTTTACAGAATCCCGTTCGTTTCGTCCCGTACATCTCGGTTGAGATATTATATAAGTCTATAGCGTTATATATCCTAACCTAAGGCAAGCTATCATCTCGGATGTAGTATTTTACAACATTCCTGGCGTATCGTGCTCTACTTCTCGGTGGAACATTATATTCGTCTATAACGTAACATAACCTAACCTAACCCATCTGGCCCCTCGCTGGTAATGTTTTACAGAATCCCGTTCGTTTCGTCCCGTACATCTCGGTTGAGATATTATATAAGTCTATAGCGTTATATAGCCTAACCTAAGGCAAGCTATCATCTCGGATGTAGTATTTTACAACATTCCTGGCGTATCGTCCTCTACTTCTCGGTGGAACACTATATTCGTCTATAACGTAACATAACCTAACCTAACCCATCTGGCCCCTCGCTGGTAATGTTTTACAGAATCCCGTTCCTGTCGTCCCGGACATCTCGGTTGGGATATTATATACGTCTACAGCGATATATATCCTAACGTAAGGCAGGCTAACATCTCGGATGTAGTATTTTACAACATTCCTGGCGTATCGGCCCCTTCTTCTCGGTGGGAACATTATATACGTCAATAACGTATCACATCCTAACCTAACCCATCTAGCCCCACGCTGGTAATGTTTTACAGAATCCCGTTCCTGTCGTCCCGTTCGTCTCGGTTGGGACATTATATACGTCTACAGCGTTATATATCCTAACCTAAGGCAGGCTAACAACTCGGATGCAGTATTTTACAACATTCCTGGCGTATCGGCCTCTACTTCTCGGTGGGAACATTATATACGTCTATAACGTAACATAGCCTAACCTAACCCATCTAGCCCCTCGCTGGTAATGTTTTACAGAATCCCGGTCGTGTCGGCCCGTACTTCTCTGTGGGGACGTTATGTAAATCTATGATGCTATATATCCCAACCTAAGAGAACCTAACAACTCGGATGTAGTTTTTTCCAACATTCCTGGTGGGTCGTACCGTATTTCTCGGTTGGAACATTATATACGTCTATAACGTCATATATCCTAACCTAATCAATCTAGAACCTCGCTTGTAATGTTTTACAGAATCCCGGTCGTGTCGGCCCCTACTTCTCTGTGGGAACATTATATACGTCTATAACGTAACATAACCTAACCCAACCCATCTACCCCTCGCTGGTAATGTTTTACAGAATCCCGTTCATGTTGTCCCGTACATCTCGGTTGGGAAAATATATACGTTTATAGCGTTATATATCCTAACCTAAAGCAGCCTAACATCTCGGATGTAGTATTTTCCAACAAGCCTGGCGGGTCGGCTCCTACTTCTCGGTGGGAACATTATATACGTCTATATCGTAATATAACCTAACCTAATCCATCTTGCCCCTCCGTGATATTGTGTTACAGAATTCCGGTCGTGTCGGCCTGTACTTCTCGGTGGGAACATTATCCACGTCTATAACGTAACATAACCTAACCTAACCTATCTAGCCCCTCGCTGGTAATATTTTACAGAATCCCGTTCGTGTCGTCCCGCACGTCTCGATTGGGATATTATATACGTCTACAGCGTTATATATCCTAACCTAAGGCAGGCTATCATCTCGGATGCTGTATTTTACAACATTCCTGGCGTATCGTCCTCTACTTCTCGGTGGAACATTATATTCGTCTATAACGTAACATAACCTAACCTAACCCATCTGGCCCCTCGCTGGTAATGTTTTACAGAATCCCGTTCGTTTCGTCCCGTACATCTCGGTTGAGATATTATATAAGTCTATAGCGTTATATATCCTAACCTAAGGCAAGCTATCATCTCGGATGTAGTATTTTACAACATTCCTGGCGTATCGTCCTCTACTTCTCGGTGGAACATTATATACGTCTATAACGTATCACAACCTAACCTAACCCATCTAGCCCCTCGCTGGTAATGTTTTACAGAATCCCGTTCCTGCCGTCCCGTACATCTCGGTTGGGATATTATATACGTCTACAGCGATATACATATCCTAACGTAAGGCTGGCTAACATCTCGGATGTAGTATTTTACAACATTCCTGGCGTATCGTCCTCTACTTCTCGGTGGGAAGATTATATTCGTCTATAACGTAATATAACCTAACCTAACACATCTAGGCCCTCGCTGTTAATGTTTTACAGAATCCCGTTCGTGACGTCCCGTACATCTCGCTTGGAATATTATATACGTCTATAGCGTTATATATCCTAACCTAAGGCAAGCTATCATCTCGGATGTAGTATTTCACAACATTCCTGGCGTATCGGCCCCTACTTCTCGGTGGGAACATTATATAGGTATATAACTTAATATAACCTAACCTAACACATCTAGCCCCTCGCTGGTAATGTTCTACAGGATCCCGTTCGTGTCGTCCCGTACGTCTCGCTTGGAATATTATATACGTCTATAGCGTTATATATCCTAACCTAAGGCAAGCTATCATCTCGAATGTAGTATTTCACAAGATTCCTGGTGTAACGGCCCCTACTTCTCGGTGGGAACATTATATAGGTCTATAACGTAATATAACCTAACCTAACACATCTAGCCCCTCGCTGGTAATCTTTTACAGAATCCCGTTCCTGCCGTCCCGTACATCTCGGTTGGGATATTATATACGTCTACAGCGATATATATCCTAACGTAAGGCAGGCTAACATCTCGGATGTAGTATTTTACAACATTCCTGGCGTATCGTCCTCTACTTCTCGGTGGAACATTATATTCGTCTATAACGTAACATAACCTAACCTAACCCATCTGGCCCCTCGCTGGTAATCTTTTACAGAATCCCGTTCCTGCCGTCCCGTACGTCTCGGTTGGGACATTATATACGTCTATAGCGTTATATATCCTAACCTAAGGCAGGCTATCATCTCGGATGCAGTATTTTCCAACATTCCTGGTGGGTCGGCCCCTACTTCTCGGTGGGAACATTATATACGTCTATAACGTATCACAACCTAACCTAACCCATCTAGCCCCTCGCTGGTAATGTTTTACAGAATCCCGTTCCTGCCGTCCCGTACATCTCGGTTGGGATATTATATACGTCTACAGCGATATACATATCCTAACGTAAGGCAGGCTAACATCTCGGATGTAGTATTTTACAACATTCCTGGCGTATCGTCCTCTACTTCTCGGTGGGAAGATTATATTCGTCTATAACGTAATATAACCTAACCTAACACATCTAGGGCCTCGCTGTTAATGTTTTACAGAATCCCGTTCGTGACGTCCCGTACATCTCGCTTGGAATATTATATACGTCTATAGCGTTATATATCCTAACCTAAGGCAAGCTATCATCTCGAATGTAGTATTTCACAAGATTCCTGGCGTAACGGCCCCTACTTCTCGGTGGGAACATTATATAGGTCTATAACGTAATATAACCTAACCTAACACATCTAGCCCCTCGCTGGTAATCTTTTACAGAATCCCGTTCCTGCCGTCCCGTACGTCTCGGTTGGGACATTATATACGTCTATAGCGTTATATATCCTAACCTAAGGCAGGCTATCATCTCGGATGCAGTATTTTCCAACATTCCTGGTGGGTCGGCCCCTACTTCTCGGTGCGAACATTATATACGTCTATAACGTATCACAACCTAACCTAACCCATCTAGCCCCGCGCTGGTAATGTTTTACAGAATCCCATTCCTGTCGTCCCGGACATCTCGGTTGGGATATTATATACGTCTACAGCGATATATATCCTAACGTAAGGCAGGCTATCATCTCGGATGTAGTATTTCACAACATTCCTGGCGTATCGGCCCCTACTTCTCGGTGGGAACATTATATACGTCTATAACGTATCACAACCTAACCTAACCCATCTAGCCCCTCGCTGGTAATGTTTTACAGAATCCCGTTCCTACCGTCCCGTACATCTCGGTTGGGATATTATATACGTCTACAGCGATATACATATCCTAACGTAAGGCAGGCTAACATCTCGGATGTAGTATTTTACAACATTCCTGGCGTATCGTCCTCTACTTCTCGGTGGAACATTAGATTCGTCTATAACGTAACATAACCTAACCTAACCCATCTGGCCCCTCGCTGGTAATGTTTTACAGAATCCCGTTCGTTTCGTCCCGTACATCTCGGTTGGGATATTATATACGTCTACAGCGATATACATATCCTAACGTAAGGCAGGCTAACATCTCGGATGTAGTATTTTACAACATTCCTGGCGTATCGTCCTCTACTTCTCGGTGGAACATTATATTCGTCTATAACGTAACATAACCTAACCTAACCCATCTGGCCCCTCGCTGGTAATGTTTTACAGAATCCCGTTCGTTTCGTCCCGTACGTCTCGGTTGGGACATTATATACGTCTATAGCGTTATATATCCTAACCTAAGGCAGGCTATCATCTCGGATGCAGTATTTTCCAACATTCCTGGTGGGTCGGCCCCTTCTTGTCGGTGGGAACATTATATACGTCTATAACGTATCACATCCTCACCTAACCCATCTAGCCCCTCGCTGGTAATGTTTTACAGAATCCCATTCCTGTCGTCCCGGACATCTCGGTTGGGATATTATATACGTCTACAGCGATATATATCCTAACGTAAGGCAGGCTATCATCTCGGATGTAGTATTTCACAACATTCCTGGCGTATCGGCCCCTACTTCTCGGTGGGAACATTATATACGTCTATAACGTATCACAACCTAACCTAACCCATCTAGCCCCTCGCTGGTAATGTTTTACAGAATCCCGTTCCTGCCGTCCCGTACATCTCGGTTGGGATATTATATACGTCTACAGCAATATACATATCCTAACGTAAGGCTGGCTAACATCTCGGATGTAGTATTTTACAACATTCCTGGCGTATCGTCCTCTACTTCTCGGTGGGAAGATTATATTCGTCTATAACGTAATATAACCTAACCTAACACATCTAGGGCCTCGCTGTTAATGTTTTACAGAATCCCGTTCGTGACGTCCCGTACATCTCGCTTGGAATATTATATACGTCTATAGCGTTATATATCCTAACCTAAGGCAAGCTATCATCTCGAATGTAGTATTTCACAAGATTCCTGGCGTAACGGCCCCTACTTCTCGGTGGGAACATTATATAGGTCTATAACGTAATATAACCTAACCTAACACATCTAGCCCCTCGCTGGTAATCTTTTACAGAATCCCGTTCCTGCCGTCCCGTACGTCTCGGTTGGGACATTATATACGTCTATAGCGTTATATATCCTAACCTAAGGCAGGCTATCATCTCGGATGCAGTATTTTCCAACATTCCTGGTGGGTCGGCCCCTACTTCTCGGTGCGAACATTATATACGTCTATAACGTATCACAACCTAACCTAACCCATCTAGCCCCGCGCTGGTAATGTTTTACAGAATCCCATTCCTGTCGTCCCGGACATCTCGGTTGGGATATTATATACGTCTACAGCGATATATATCCTAACGTAAGGCAGGCTATCATCTCGGATGTAGTATTTCACAACATTCCTGGCGTATCGGCCCCTACTTCTCGGTGGGAACATTATATACGTCTATAACGTATCACAACCTAACCTAACCCATCTAGCCCCTCGCTGGTAATGTTTTACAGAATCCCGTTCCTGCCGTCCCGTACATCTCGGTTGGGATATTATATACGTCTACAGCGATATACATATCCTAACGTAAGGCAGGCTAACATCTCGGATGTAGTATTTTACAACATTCCTGGCGTATCGTCCTCTACTTCTCGGTGGAACATTAGATTCGTCTATAACGTAACATAACCTAACCTAACCCATCTGGCCCCTCGCTGGTAATGTTTTACAGAATCCCGTTCGTTTCGTCCCGTACATCTCGGTTGGGATATTATATACGTCTACAGCGATATACATATCCTAACGTAAGGCAGGCTAACATCTCGGATGTAGTATTTTACAACATTCCTGGCGTATCGTCCTCTACTTCTCGGTGGAACATTATATTCGTCTATAACGTAACATAACCTAACCTAACCCATCTGGCCCCTCGCTGGTAATGTTTTACAGAATCCCGTTCGTTTCGTCCCGTACGTCTCGGTTGGGACATTATATACGTCTATAGCGTTATATATCCTAACCTAAGGCAGGCTATCATCTCGGATGCAGTATTTTCCAACATTCCTGGTGGGTCGGCCCCTACTTCTCGGTGGGAACATTATATACGTCTATAACGTATCACAACCTAACCTAACCCATCTAGCCCCTCGCTGGTAATGTTTTACAGAATCCCGTTCCTGCCGTCCCGTACATCTCGGTTGGGATATTATATACGTCTACAGCGATATACATATCCTAACGTAAGGCAGGCTAACATCTCGGATGTAGTATTTTACAACATTCCTGGCGTATCGTCCTCTACTTCTCGGTGGAACATTAGATTCGTCTATAACGTAACATAACCTAACCTAACCCATCTGGCCCCTCGCTGGTAATGTTTTACAGAATCCCGTTCGTTTCGTCCCGTACATCTCGGTTGAGATATTATATAAGTCTATAGCGTTATATATCCTAACCTAAGGCAAGCTATCATCTCGGATGTAGTATTTTACAACATTCCTGGCGTATCGGCCCCTTCTTCTCGGTGGGAACATTATATACGTCTATAACGTATCACATCCTCACCTAACCCATCTAGCCCCTCGCTGGTAATGTTTTACAGAATCCCATTCCTGTCGTCCCGGACATCTCGGTTGGGATATTATATACGTCTACAGCGATATATATCCTAACGTAAGGCAGGCTATCATCTCGGATGTAGTATTTCACAACATTCCTGGCGTATCGGCCCCTACTTCTCGGTGGGAACATTATATACGTCTATAACGTATCACAACCTAACCTAACCCATCTAGCCCCTCGCTGGTAATGTTTTACAGAATCCCGTTCCTGCCGTCCCGTACATCTCGGTTGGGATATTATATACGTCTACAGCGATATACATATCCTAACGTAAGGCAGGCTAACATCTCGGATGTAGTATTTTACAACATTCCTGGCGTATCGTCCTCTACTTCTCGGTGGGAACATTATATTCGTCTATAACGTAATATAACCTAACCTAACACATCTAGGCCCTCGCTGTTAATGTTTTACAGAATCCCGTTCGTGACGTCCCGTACATCTCGCTTGGAATATTATATACGTCTATAGCGTTATATATCCTAACCTAAGGCAAGCTATCATCTCGAATGTAGTATTTCACAAGATTCCTGGCGTAACGGCCCCTACTTCTCGGTGGGAACATTATATAGGTCTATAACGTAATATAACCTAACCTAACACATCTAGCCCCTCGCTGGTAATCTTTTACAGAATCCCGTTCCTGCCGTCCCGTACATCTCGGTTGGGATATTATATACGTCTACAGCGATATATATCCTAACGTAAGGCAGGCTAACATCTCGGATGTAGTATTTTACAACATTCCTGGCGTATCGTCCTCTACTTCTCGGTGGGAACATTATATTCGTCTATAACGTAATATAACCTAACCTAACACATCTAGGCCCTCGCTGTTAATGTTTTACAGAATCCCGTTCGTGACGTCCCGTACATCTCGCTTGGAATATTATATACGTCTATAGCGTTATATATCCTAACCTAAGGCAAGCTATCATCTCGAATGTAGTATTTCACAAGATTCCTGGTGTAACGGCCCCTACTTCTCGGTGGGAACATTATATAGGTCTATAACGTAATATAACCTAACCTAACACATCTAGCCCCTCGCTGGTAATCTTTTACAGAATCCCGTTCCTGCCGTCCCGTACATCTCGGTTGGGATATTATATACGTCTACAGCGATATATATCCTAACGTAAGGCAGGCTAACATCTCGGATGTAGTATTTTACAACATTCCTGGCGTATCGTCCTCTACTTCTCGGTGGAACATTATATTCGTCTATAACGTAACATAACCTAACCTAACCCATCTGGCCCCTCGCTGGTAATCTTTTACAGAATCCCGTTCCTGCCGTCCCGTACGTCTCGGTTGGGACATTATATACGTCTATAGCGTTATATATCCTAACCTAAGGCAGGCTATCATCTCGGATGCAGTATTTTCCAACATTCCTGGTGGGTCGGCCCCTACTTCTCGGTGGGAACATTATATACGTCTATAACGTATCACAACCTAACCTAACCCATCTAGCCCCTCGCTGGTAATGTTTTACAGAATCCCGTTCCTGCCGTCCCGTACATCTCGGTTGGGATATTATATACGTCTACAGCGATATACATATCCTAACGTAAGGCAGGCTAACATCTCGGATGTAGTATTTTACAACATTCCTGGCGTATCGTCCTCTACTTCTCGGTGGAACATTATATTCGTCTATAACGTAACATAACCTAACCTAACCCATCTGGCCCCTCGCTGGTAATGTTTTACAGAATCCCGTTCGTTTCGTCCCGTACATCTCGGTTGAGATATTATATAAGTCTATAGCGTTATATATCCTAACCTAAGGCAAGCTATCATCTCGGATGTAGTATTTTACAACATTCCTGGCGTATCGTGCTCTACTTCTCGGTGGAACATTATATTCGTCTATAACGTAACATAACCTAACCTAACCCATCTGGCCCCTCGCTGGTAATGTTTTACAGAATCCCGTTCGTTTCGTCCCGTACATCTCGGTTGAGATATTATATAAGTCTATAGCGTTATATAGCCTAACCTAAGGCAAGCTATCATCTCGGATGTAGTATTTTACAACATTCCTGGCGTATCGTCCTCTACTTCTCGGTGGAACATTATATTCGTCTATAACGTAACATAACCTAACCTAACCCATCTGGCCCCTCGCTGGTAATGTTTTACAGAATCCCGTTCCTGTCGTCCCGGACATCTCGGTTGGGATATTATATACGTCTACAGCGATATATATCCTAACGTAAGGCAGGCTAACATCTCGGATGTAGTATTTTACAACATTCCTGGCGTATCGGCCCCTTCTTCTCGGTGGGAACATTATATACGTCAATAACGTATCACATCCTAACCTAACCCATCTAGCCCCACGCTGGTAATGTTTTACAGAATCCCGTTCCTGTCGTCCCGTTCGTCTCGGTTGGGACATTATATACGTCTACAGCGTTATATATCCTAACCTAAGGCAGGCTAACAACTCGGATGCAGTATTTTACAACATTCCTGGCGTATCGGCCTCTACTTCTCGGTGGGAACATTATATACGTCTATAACGTAACATAGCCTAACCTAACCCATCTAGCCCCTCGCTGGTAATGTTTTACAGAATCCCGGTCGTGTCGGCCCGTACTTCTCTGTGGGGACGTTATGTAAATCTATGATGCTATATATCCCAACCTAAGAGAACCTAACAACTCGGATGTAGTTTTTTCCAACATTCCTGGTGGGTCGTACCGTATTTCTCGGTTGGAACATTATATACGTCTATAACGTCATATATCCTAACCTAATCAATCTAGAACCTCGCTTGTAATGTTTTACAGAATCCCGGTCGTGTCGGCCCCTACTTCTCTGTGGGAACATTATATACGTCTATAACGTAACATAACCTAACCCAACCCATCTACCCCTCGCTGGTAATGTTTTACAGAATCCCGTTCATGTTGTCCCGTACATCTCGGTTGGGAAAATATATACGTTTATAGCGTTATATATCCTAACCTAAAGCAGCCTAACATCTCGGATGTAGTATTTTCCAACAAGCCTGGCGGGTCGGCTCCTACTTCTCGGTGGGAACATTATATACGTCTATATCGTAATATAACCTAACCTAATCCATCTTGCCCCTCCGTGATATTGTGTTACAGAATTCCGGTCGTGTCGGCCTGTACTTCTCGGTGGGAACATTATCCACGTCTATAACGTAACATAACCTAACCTAACCTATCTAGCCCCTCGCTGGTAATATTTTACAGAATCCCGTTCGTGTCGTCCCGCACGTCTCGATTGGGATATTATATACGTCTACAGCGTTATATATCCTAACCTAAGGCAGGCTATCATCTCGGATGCTGTATTTTACAACATTCCTGGCGTATCGTCCTCTACTTCTCGGTGGAACATTATATTCGTCTATAACGTAACATAACCTAACCTAACCCATCTGGCCCCTCGCTGGTAATGTTTTACAGAATCCCGTTCGTTTCGTCCCGTACATCTCGGTTGAGATATTATATAAGTCTATAGCGTTATATATCCTAACCTAAGGCAAGCTATCATCTCGGATGTAGTATTTTACAACATTCCTGGCGTATCGTCCTCTACTTCTCGGTGGAACATTATATTCGTCTATAACGTAACATAACCTAACCTAACCCATCTGGCCCCTCGCTGGTAATGTTTTACAGAATCCCGTTCGTTTCGTCCCGTACATCTCGGTTGAGATATTATATAAGTCTATAGCGTTATATATCCTAACCTAAGGCAAGCTATCATCTCGGATGTAGTATTTTACAACATTCCTGGCGTATCGTCCTCTACTTCTCGGTGGAACATTATATTCGTCTATAACGTAACATAACCTAACCTAACCCATCTGGCCCCTCGCTGGTAATGTTTTACAGAATCCCGTTCCTGTCGTCCCGGACATCTCGGTTGGGATATTATATACGTCTACAGCGATATATATCCTAACGTAAGGCAGGCTAACATCTCGGATGTAGTATTTTACAACATTCCTGGCATATCGGCCCCTACTTCCTGGTGGGAACATTATCCACGTCTATAACGTATCGCATCCTAACCTAACCCATCTAGCCCCTCACTGGTAATGTTTTACAGAATCCCGTTCGTGTCGTCCCGTACGTCTCGGTTGGGACATTATATACGTCTAGAACTTTATATATCCTAACCTAAGGCAGGCTAACAACTCGGATGCAGTATTTTACAACATTCCTGGCGTATCGGCCCCTACTTCTCGGTGGGAACATTATATACGTCTATAACGTAACATAGCCTAACCTAACCCATCTAGCCCCTCGCTGCTAATGTTTTACAGAATCCCGGTCGTGTCGGCCCGTACTTCTCTGTGGGGACGTTATGTAAATCTATGATGTTATATATCCCAACCTAAGAGAACCTAACAACTCGGATGTAGTTTTTTCCAACATTCGTGGCGTATCGGCCCCTTCTTCTCGGTGGGAACATTATATACGTCAATAACGTATCACATCCTAACCTAACCCATCTAGCCCCACGCTGGTAATGTTTTACAGAATCCCGTTCCTGTCGTCCCGTTCGTCTCGGTTGGGACATTATATACGTCTACAGCGTTATATATCCTAACCTAAGGCAGGCTAACAACTCGGATGCAGTATTTTACAACATTCCTGGCGTATCGGCCTCTACTTCTCGGTGGTAACATTATATACGTCTATAACGTAACATAGCCTAACCTAACCCATCTAGCCCCTCGCTGGTAATGTTTTACAGAATCCCGGTCGTGTCGGCCCGTACTTCTCTGTGGGGACGTTATGTAAATCTATGATGCTATATATCCCAACCTAAGAGAACCTAACAACTCGGATGTAGTTTTTTCCAACATTCCTGGTGGGTCGTACCGTATTTCTCGGTTGGAACATTATATACGTCTATAACGTAATATATCCTAACCTAATCAATCTAGAACCTCGCTTGTAATGTTTTACAGAATCCCGGTCGTGTCGGCCCCTACTTCTCTGTGGGAACATTATATACGTCTATAACGTAACATAACCTAACCCAACCCATCTACCCCTCGCTGGTAATGTTTTACAGAATCCCGTTCATGTTGTCCCGTACATCTCGGTTGGGAAAATATATACGTTTATAGCGTTATATATCCTAACCTAAAGCAGCCTAACATCTCGGATGTAGTATTTTCCAACAAGCCTGGCGGGTCGGCTCCTACTTCTCGGTGGGAACATTATATACGTCTATATCGTAATATAACCTAACCTAATCCATCTTGCCCCTCCGTGATATTGTGTTACAGAATTCCGGTCGTGTCGGCCTGTACTTCTCGGTGGGAACATTATCCACGTCTATAACGTAACATAACCTAACCTAACCTATCTAGCCCCTCGCTGGTAATATTTTACAGAATCCCGTTCGTGTCGTCCCGCACGTCTCGATAGGGATATTATATACGTCTACAGCGTTATATATCCTAACCTAAGGCAGGCTATCATCTCGGATGCTGTATTTTACAACATTCCTGGCGTATCGTCCTCTACTTCTCGGTGGAACATTATATTCGTCTATAACGTAACATAACCTAACCTAACCCATCTGGCCCCTCGCTGGTAATGTTTTACAGAATCCCGTTCGTTTCGTCCCGTACATCTCGGTTGAGATATTATATAAGTCTATAGCGTTATATATCCTAACCTAAGGCAAGCTATCATCTCGGATGTAGTATTTTACAACATTCCTGGCGTATCGTCCTCTACTTCTCGGTGGAACATTATATTCGTCTATAACGTAACATAACCTAACCTAACCCATCTGGCCCCTCGCTGGTAATGTTTTACAGAATCCCGTTCGTTTCGTCCCGTACATCTCGGTTGAGATATTATATAAGTCTATAGCGTTATATATCCTAACCTAAGGCAAGCTATCATCTCGGATGTAGTATTTTACAACATTCCTGGCGTATCGTCCTCTACTTCTCGGTGGAACATTATATTCGTCTATAACGTAACATAACCTAACCTAACCCATCTGGCCCCTCGCTGGTAATGTTTTACAGAATCCCGTTCCTGTCGTCCCGGACATCTCGGTTGGGATATTATATACGTCTACAGCGATATATATCCTAACGTAAGGCAGGCTAACATCTCGGATGTAGTATTTTACAACATTCCTGGCATATCGGCCCCTACTTCCTGGTGGGAACATTATCCACGTCTATAACGTATCGCATCCTAACCTAACCCATCTAGCCCCTCACTGGTAATGTTTTACAGAATCCCGTTCGTGTCGTCCCGTACGTCTCGGTTGGGACATTATATACGTCTAGAGCTTTATATATCCTAACCTAAGGCAGGCTAACAACTCGGATGCAGTATTTTACAACATTCCTGGCGTATCGGCCCCTACTTCTCGGTGGGAACATTATATACGTCTATAACGTAACATAGCCTAACCTAACCCATCTAGCCCCTCGCTGCTAATGTTTTACAGAATCCCGGTCGTGTCGGCCCGTACTTCTCTGTGGGGACGTTATGTAAATCTATGATGTTATATATCCCAACCTAAGAGAACCTAACAACTCGGATGTAGTTTTTTCCAACATTCGTGGAGGGTCGTACCGTATTTCTCGGTTGGAACATTATATACGTCTATAACGTAATATAACCTAACCTAATCAATCTAGAACCTCGCTTGTAATGTTTTACAGAATCCTGGTCGTGTCGGCCCCTACTTCTCTGTGGGAACATTATATACGTCTATAACGTAACATAACCTAACCGAACCCATCTACCCCTCTCTGGTAATGTTTTACAGCATCCCGTTCATGTTGTCCCGTACAGCTCGGTTGGGAAAATATATACGTCTATAGCGTTATATATCGTAACCTAAGGCAAGCTATCATCTCGGATGTAGTATTTTACAACATTCCTGGCGTATTGGACCCTACTACTCGGTGGGAACATTATATACGTCTATAACGTATCACAACCTAACCTAACCCATCTAGCCCCTCGCTGGTAATGTTTTACAGAATCCCGTTCGTGTCGTCCCGATCGTCCCGGTTGGGACATTATATACGTCTAGAGCGTTATATATCCTAACCTAAGGCAGGCTAACATCTCGGATGCAGTATTTTACAACATTCCTGGCGTATCGGCCCCTACTTCTCTGTGGGTACATTATATACGTCTATAACGTATCACATCCTAACCTAACCCATCTAGCCCCACGCTGGTAATGTTTTACAGAATCCCGTTCGTGACGTCCCGTACATCTCGGTTGGAATATTATATACGTCTATAGCGTTATATATCCTAACGTAAGGCAGGCTATCATCTCGGATGTAGTATTTTACAACATTCCTGGCGTATCGGCCCCTACTTTCCGGTGGGAACATTATATATGTCTATAACGTAATATAACCTAACCTAACACATCTAGCCTCTCGCTGGTAATGTTTTACAGAATCCCGTTCGTGTCGTCCCGTACGTCTCGGTTGGGACATTATATACGTCTAGAGCGTTATATATCCTAACCTAAGGCAGGCTAACAACTCGGATGCAGTATTTTACAACATTCCTGGCGTATCGGCCCCTACTTCTCGGTGGGAACATTATATACGTCTATAACGTAACATAGCCTAACCTAACCCATCTAGCCCCTCGCTGGTAATGTTTTACAGAATCCCGGTCGTGTCGGCCCGTACTTCTCTGTGGGGACGTTATGTAAATCTATGATGCTATATATCCCAACCTAAGAGAACCTAACAACTCGGATGTAGTTTTTTCCAACATTCCTGGAGGGTCGTACCGTATTTCTCGGTTGGAACATTATATACGTCTATAACGTAATATAACCTAACCTAATCAATCTAGAACCTCGCTTGTAATGTTTTACAGAATCCCGGTCGTGTCGGCCCCTACTTCTCTGTGGGAACATTATATACGTCTATAACGTAACATAACCTAACCCAACCCATCTACCCCTCGCTGGTAATGTTTTACAGAATCCCGTTCATGTTGTCCCGTACATCTCGGTTGGGAAAATATATACGTTTATAGCGTTATATATCCTAACCTAAAGCAGCCTAACATCTCGGATGTAGTATTTTCCAACAAGCCTGGCGGGTCGGCTCCTACTTCTCGGTGGGAACATTATATACGTCGATATCGTAATATAACCTAACATAATCCATCTTGCCCCTCCGTGATATTGTGTTACAGAATTCCGGTCGTGTCGGCCTGTACTTCTCGGTGGGAACATTATCCATGTCTATAACGTAACATAACCTAACCTAACACATCTAGCCTCTCGCTGGTAATGTTTTACAGAATCCCGTTCGTGTCGTCCCGTACGTCTCGGTTGGGACATTATATACGTCTAGAGCTTTATATATCCTAACCTAAGGCAGGCTAACAACTCGGATGCAGTATTTTGCAACATTCCTGGCGTATCGGCCCCTACAACTCGGTGGGAACATTATATACGTCTATAACGTAACATAGCCTAACCTAACCCATCTAGCCCCTCGCTGCTAATGTTTTACGGAATCCCGGTCGTGTCGGCCCGTACTTCTCTGTGGGGACGTTATGTAAATCTATGATGTTATATATCCCAACCTAAGAGAACCTAACAACTCGGATGTAGTTTTTTCCAACATTCGTGGAGGGTCGTACCGTATTTCTCGGTTGGAACATTATATACGTCTATAACGTAATATAACCTAACCTAATCAATCTAGAACCTCGCTTGTAATGTTTTACAGAATCCCGGTCGTGTCGGCCCCTACTTCTCTGTGGGAACATTATATACGTCTATAACGTAACATAACCTAACCGAACCCATCTACCCCTCGCTGGTAATGTTTTACAGAATCCCGTTCCTGTCGTCCCGTTCGTCTCGGTTGGGACATTATATACGTCTACAGCGTTATATATCCTAACCTAAGGCAGGCTAACAACTCGGATGCAGTATTTTACAACATTCCTGGCGTATCGGCCTCTACTTCTCGGTGGGAACATTATATACGTCTATAACGTAACATAGCCTAACCTAACCCATCTAGCCCCTCGCTGGTAATGTTTTACAGAATCCCGGTCGTGTCGGCCCGTACTTCTCTGTGGGGACGTTATGTAAATCTATGATGCTATATATCCCAACCTAAGAGAACCTAACAACTCGGATGTAGTTTTTTCCAACATTTCTGGTGGGTCGTACCGTATTTCTCGGTTGGAACATTATATACGTCTATAACGTAATATATCCTAACCTAATCAATCTAGAACCTCGCTTGTAATGTTTTACAGAATCCCGGTCGTGTCGGCCCCTACTTCTCTGTGGGAACATTATATACGTTTATAACGTAACATAACCTAACCCAACCCATCTACCCCTCGCTGGTAATGTTTTACAGAATCCCGTTCATGTTGTCCCGTACATCTCGGTTGGGAAAATATATACGTTTATAGCGTTATATATCCTAACCTAAAGCAGCCTAACATCTCGGATGTAGTATTTTCCAACAAGCCTGGCGGGTCGGCTCCTACTTCTCGGTGGGAACATTATATACGTCTATATCGTAATATAACCTAACCTAATCCATCTTGCCCCTCCGTGATATTGTGTTACAGAATTCCGGTCGTGTCGGCCTGTACTTCTCGGTGGGAACATTATCCACGTCTATAACGTAACATAACCTAACCTAACCTATCTAGCCCCTCGCTGGTAATATTTTACAGAATCCCGTTCGTGTCGTCCCGCACGTCTCGATAGGGATATTATATACGTCTACAGCGTTATATATCCTAACCTAAGGCAGGCTATCATCTCGGATGCTGTATTTTACAACATTCCTGGCGTATCGTCCTCTACTTCTCGGTGGAACATTATATTCGTCTATAACGTAACATAACCTAACCTAACCCATCTGGCCCCTCGCTGGTAATGTTTTACAGAATCCCGTTCGTTTCGTCCCGTACATCTCGGTTGAGATATTATATAAGTCTATAGCGTTATATATCCTAACCTAAGGCAAGCTATCATCTCGGATGTAGTATTTTACAACATTCCTGGCGTATCGTCCTCTACTTCTCGGTGGAACATTATATTCGTCTATAACGTAACATAACCTAACCTAACCCATCTGGCCCCTCGCTGGTAATGTTTTACAGAATCCCGTTCGTTTCGTCCCGTACATCTCGGTTGAGATATTATATAAGTCTATAGCGTTATATATCCTAACCTAAGGCAAGCTATCATCTCGGATGTAGTATTTTACAACATTCCTGGCGTATCGTCCTCTACTTCTCGGTGGAACATTATATTCGTCTATAACGTAACATAACCTAACCTAACCCATCTGGCCCCTCGCTGGTAATGTTTTACAGAATCCCGTTCCTGTCGTCCCGGACATCTCGGTTGGGATATTATATACGTCTACAGCGATATATATCCTAACGTAAGGCAGGCTAACATCTCGGATGTAGTATTTTACAACATTCCTGGCATATCGGCCCCTACTTCCTGGTGGGAACATTATCCACGTCTATAACGTATCGCATCCTAACCTAACCCATCTAGCCCCTCACTGGTAATGTTTTACAGAATCCCGTTCGTGTCGTCCCGTACGTCTCGGTTGGGACATTATATACGTCTAGAGCTTTATATATCCTAACCTAAGGCAGGCTAACAACTCGGATGCAGTATTTTACAACATTCCTGGCGTATCGGCCCCTACTTCTCGGTGGGAACATTATATACGTCTATAACGTAACATAGCCTAACCTAACCCATCTAGCCCCTCGCTGCTAATGTTTTACAGAATCCCGGTCGTGTCGGCCCGTACTTCTCTGTGGGGACGTTATGTAAATCTATGATGTTATATATCCCAACCTAAGAGAACCTAACAACTCGGATGTAGTTTTTTCCAACATTCGTGGAGGGTCGTACCGTATTTCTCGGTTGGAACATTATATACGTCTATAACGTAATATAACCTAACCTAATCAATCTAGAACCTCGCTTGTAATGTTTTACAGAATCCTGGTCGTGTCGGCCCCTACTTCTCTGTGGGAACATTATATACGTCTATAACGTAACATAACCTAACCGAACCCATCTACCCCTCTCTGGTAATGTTTTACAGCATCCCGTTCATGTTGTCCCGTACATCTCGGTTGGGAAAATATATACGTCTATAGCGTTATATATCGTAACCTAAGGCAAGCTATCATCTCGGATGTAGTATTTTACAACATTCCTGGCGTATTGGACCCTACTACTCGGTGGGAACATTATATACGTCTATAACGTATCACAACCTAACCTAACCCATCTAGCCCCTCGCTGGTAATGTTTTACAGAATCCCGTTCGTGTCGTCCCGATCGTCCCGGTTGGGACATTATATACGTCTAGAGCGTTATATATCCTAACCTAAGGCAGGCTAACATCTCGGATGCAGTATTTTACAACATCCCTGGCGTATCGGCCCCTACTTCTCTGTGGGTACATTATATACGTCTATAACGTATCACATCCTAACCTAACCCATCTAGCCCCACGCTGGTAATGTTTTACAGAATCCCGTTCGTGACGTCCCGTACATCTCGGTTGGAATATTATATACGTCTATAGCGTTATATATCCTAACGTAAGGCAGGCTATCATCTCGGATGTAGTATTTTACAACATTCCTGGCGTATCGGCCCCTACTTTCCGGTGGGAACATTATATATGTCTATAACGTAATATAACCTAACCTAACACATCTAGCCTCTCGCTGGTAATGTTTTACAGAATCCCGTTCGTGTCGTCCCGTACGTCTCGGTTGGGACATTATATACGTCTAGAGCGTTATATATCCTAACCTAAGGCAGGCTAACAACTCGGATGCAGTATTTTACAACATTCCTGGCGTATCGGTCCCTACTTCTCGGTGGGAACATTATATACGTCTATAACGTAACATAGCCTAACCTAACCCATCTAGCCCCTCGCTGGTAATGTTTTACAGAATCCCGGTCGTGTCGGCCCGTACTTCTCTGTGGGGACGTTATGTAAATCTATGATGCTATATATCCCAACCTAAGAGAACCTAACAACTCGGATGTAGTTTTTTCCAACATTCCTGGAGGGTCGTACCGTATTTCTCGGTTGGAACATTATATACGTCTATAACGTAATATAACCTAACCTAATCAATCTAGAACCTCGCTTGTAATGTTTTACAGAATCCCGGTCGTGTCGGCCCCTACTTCTCTGTGGGAACATTATATACGTCTATAACGTAACATAACCTAACCCAACCCATCTACCCCTCGCTGGTAATGTTTTACAGAATCCCGTTCATGTTGTCCCGTACATCTCGGTTGGGAAAATATATACGTTTATAGCGTTATATATCCTAACCTAAAGCAGCCTAACATCTCGGATGTAGTATTTTCCAACAAGCCTGGCGGGTCGGCTCCTACTTCTCGGTGGGAACATTATATACGTCGATATCGTAATATAACCTAACATAATCCATCTTGCCCCTCCGTGATATTGTGTTACAGAATTCCGGTCGTGTCGGCCTGTACTTCTCGGTGGGAACATTATCCATGTCTATAACGTAACATAACCTAACCTAACACATCTAGCCTCTCGCTGGTAATGTTTTACAGAATCCCGTTCGTGTCGTCCCGTACGTCTCGGTTGGGACATTATATACGTCTAGAGCTTTATATATCCTAACCTAAGGCAGGCTAACAACTCGGATGCAGTATTTTGCAACATTCCTGGCGTATCGGCCCCTACAACTCGGTGGGAACATTATATACGTCTATAACGTAACATAGCCTAACCTAACCCATCTAGCCCCTCGCTGGTAATGTTTTACAGAATCCCGGTCGTGTCGGCCCGTACATCTCGGTTGAGATATTATATAAGTCTATAGCGTTATATATCCTAACCTAAGGCAAGCTATCATCTCGGTTGTAGTATTTTACAACATTCCTGGCGTATCGTCCTCTACTTCTCGGTGGAACATTATATTCGTCTATAACGTAACATAACCTAACCTAACCCATCTGGCCCCTCGCTGGTAATGTTTTAGAGAATCCCGTTCGTTTCGTCCCGTACATCTCGGTTGAGATATTATATAAGTCTATAGCGTTATATATCCTAACCTAAGGCAAGCTATCATCTCGGATGTAGTATTTTACAACATTCCTGGCGTATCGTCCTCTACTTCTCGGTGGGAACATTATATACGTCTATAACGGTTCACATACTAACCTAACCCATCTAGCCCCTCGCTGGTAATGTTTTACAGAATCCCGTTCGTGTCGTCCCGTACGTCTCGGTTGGGACATTATAAACGTCTACAGCGATATATATCCTAACTTAAGGCAGGCTAACATCTCGGATGCAGTATTTTACGCCATTCCTGGCGTATCGGCTCTACTTCTCGGGGGGAACATTATATTCGTCTATAACGTAATAAAACCTATCCTATCACATCTAGCCCCTCGCTGGTAATGTTTTACAGAATCCCGTTCCCGTCGTCCCATACGTCTCGGTTGGGACATTATAAACGTCTACAGCGATATATATCCTAACGTAAGGCAGGCTAACATCTCGGATGTAGTATTTTACCACATTCCTGGCGTATCGGCCTCTACTTCTCGGGGGGAACATTATATTCGTCTATAACGTAATATAACCTAACCTAACACATCTAGGCCCTCGCTGTTAATGTTTTACAGAATCCCGTTCGTGACGTCCCGTACATCTCGCTTGGAATATTATATACGTCTATAGCGTTATATATCCTAACCTAAGGCAAGCTATCATCTCGAATGTAGTATTTCACAAGATTCCTGGCGTAACGGCCCCTACTTCTCGGTGGGAACATTATATAGGTCTATAACGTAATATAACCTAACCTAACACATCTAGCACCTCGCTGGTAATCTTTTACAGAATCCCGTTCCTGCCGTCCCGTACGTCTCGTTTGGGACATTATATACGTCTATAGCGTTATATATCCTAACCTAAGGCAGGCTATCATCTCGGATGCAGTATTTTCCAACATTCCTGGTGGGTCGGCCCCTACTTCTCGGTGCGAACATTATATACGTCTATAACGTATCACAACCTAACCTAACCCATCTAGCCCCGCGCTGGTAATGTTTTACAGAATCCCGTTCCTGCCGTCCCGTACATCTCGGTTGGGATATTATATACGTCTACAGCGATATACATATCCTAACGTAAGGCAGGCTAACATCTCGGATGTAGTATTTTACAACATTCCTGGCGTATCGTCCTCTACTTCTCGGTGGGAACATTATATTCGTCTATAACGTAATATAACCTAACCTAACACATCTAGGCCCTCGCTGTTAATGTTTTACAGAATCCCGTTCGTGACGTCCCGTACATCTCGCTTGGAATATTATATACGTCTATAGCGTTATATATCCTAACCTAAGGCAAGCTATCATCTCGAATGTAGTATTTCACAAGATTCCTGGTGTAACGGCCCCTACTTCTCGGTGGGAACATTATATAGGTCTATAACGTAATATAACCTAACCTAACACATCTAGCCCCTCGCTGGTAATCTTTTACAGAATCCCGTTCCTGCCGTCCCGTACATCTCGGTTGGGATATTATATACGTCTACAGCGATATATATCCTAACGTAAGGCAGGCTAACATCTCGGATGTAGTATTTTACAACATTCCTGGCGTATCGTCCTCTACTTCTCGGTGGAACATTATATTCGTCTATAACGTAACATAACCTAACCTAACCCATCTGGCCCCTCGCTGGTAATGTTTTACAGAATCCCGTTCGTTTCGTCCCGTACATCTCGGTTGAGATATTATATAAGTCTATAGCGTTATATATCCTAACCTAAGGCAAGCTATCATCTCGGATGTAGTATTTTACAACATTCCTGGCGTATCGGCCCCTTCTTCTCGGTGGGAACATTATATACGTCTATAACGTATCACATCCTCACCTAACCCATCTAGCCCCTCGCTGGTAATGTTTTACAGAATCCCATTCCTGTCGTCCCGGACATCTCGGTTGGGATATTATATACGTCTACAGCGATATATATCCTAACGTAAGGCAGGCTATCATCTCGGATGTAGTATTTCACAACATTCCTGGCGTATCGGCCCCTACTTCTCGGTGGGAACATTATATACGTCTATAACGTATCACAACCTAACCTAACCCATCTAGCCCCTCGCTGGTAATGTTTTACAGAATCCCGTTCCTGCCGTCCCGTACATCTCGGTTGGGATATTATATACGTCTACAGCGATATACATATCCTAACGTAAGGCAGGCTAACATCTCGGATGTAGTATTTTACAACATTCCTGGCGTATCGTCCTCTACTTCTCGGTGGAACATTAGATTCGTCTATAACGTAACATAACCTAACCTAACCCATCTGGCCCCTCGCTGGTAATGTTTTACAGAATCCCGTTCGTTTCGTCCCGTACATCTCGGTTGGGATATTATATACGTCTACAGCGATATACATATCCTAACGTAAGGCAGGCTAACATCTCGGATGTAGTATTTTACAACATTCCTGGCGTATCGTCCTCTACTTCTCGGTGGAACATTATATTCGTCTATAACGTAACATAACCTAACCTAACCCATCTGGCCCCTCGCTGGTAATGTTTTACAGAATCCCGTTCGTTTCGTCCCGTACGTCTCGGTTGGGACATTATATACGTCTATAGCGTTATATATCCTAACCTAAGGCAGGCTATCATCTCGGATGCAGTATTTTCCAACATTCCTGGTGGGTCGGCCCCTACTTCTCGGTGGGAACATTATATACGTCTATAACGTATCACAACCTAACCTAACCCATCTAGCCCCTCGCTGGTAATGTTTTACAGAATCCCGTTCCTGCCGTCCCGTACATCTCGGTTGGGATATTATATACGTCTACAGCGATATACATATCCTAACGTAAGGCAGGCTAACATCTCGGATGTAGTATTTTACAACATTCCTGGCGTATCGTCCTCTACTTCTCGGTGGGAACATTATATTCGTCTATAACGTAATATAACCTAACCTAACACATCTAGGCCCTCGCTGTTAATGTTTTACAGAATCCCGTTCGTGACGTCCCGTACATCTCGCTTGGAATATTATATACGTCTATAGCGTTATATATCCTAACCTAAGGCAAGCTATCATCTCGAATGTAGTATTTCACAAGATTCCTTGTGTAACGGCCCCTACTTCTCGGTGGGAACATTATATAGGTCTATAACGTAATATAACCTAACCTAACACATCTAGCCCCTCGCTGGTAATCTTTTACAGAATCCCGTTCCTGCCGTCCCGTACATCTCGGTTGAGATATTATATAAGTCTATAGCGTTATATATCCTAACCTAAGGCAAGCTATCATCTCGGATGTAGTATTTTACAACATTCCTGGCGTATCGTCCTCTACTTCTCGGTGGAACATTATATTCGTCTATAACGTAATATAACCTAACCTAACACATCTAGGCCCTCGCTGTTAATGTTTTACAGAATCCCGTTCGTGACGTCCCGTACATCTCGCTTGGAATATTATATACGTCTATAGCGTTATATATCCTAACCTAAGGCAAGCTATCATCTCGAATGTAGTATTTCACAAGATTCCTGACGTAACGGCCCCTACTTCTCGGTGGGAACATTATATAGGTCTATAACGTAATATAACCTAACCTAACACATCTAGCACCTCGCTGGTAATCTTTTACAGAATCCCGTTCCTGCCGTCCCGTACGTCTCGTTTGGGACATTATATACGTCTATAGCGTTATATATCCTAACCTAAGGCAGGCTATCATCTCGGATGCAGTATTTTCCAACATTCCTGGTGGGTCGGCCCCTACTTCTCGGTGCGAATATTATATACGTCTATAACGTATCACAACCTAACCTAACCCATCTAGCCCCGCGCTGGTAATGTTTTACAGAATCCCGTTCCTGCCGTCCCGTACATCTCGGTTGGGATATTATATACGTCTACAGCGATATACATATCCTAACGTAAGGCAGGCTAACATCTCGGATGTAGTATTTTACAACATTCCTGGCGTATCGTCCTCTACTTCTCGGTGGGAACATTATATTCGTCTATAACGTAATATAACCTAACCTAACACATCTAGGCCCTCGCTGTTAATGTTTTACAGAATCCCGTTCGTGACGTCCCGTACATCTCGCTTGGAATATTATATACGTCTATAGCGTTATATATCCTAACCTAAGGCAAGCTATCATCTCGAATGTAGTATTTCACAAGATTCCTGGTGTAACGGCCCCTACTTCTCGGTGGGAACATTATATAGGTCTATAACGTAATATAACCTAACCTAACACATCTAGCCCCTCGCTGGTAATCTTTTACAGAATCCCGTTCCTGCCGTCCCGTACATCTCGGTTGGGATATTATATACGTCTACAGCGATATATATCCTAACGTAAGGCAGGCTAACATCTCGGATGTAGTATTTTACAACATTCCTGGCGTATCGTCCTCTACTTCTCGGTGGAACATTAGATTCGTCTATAACGTAACATAACCTAACCTAACCCATCTGGCCCCTCGCTGGTAATGTTTTACAGAATCCCGTTCGTTTCGTCCCGTACATCTCGGTTGAGATATTATATAAGTCTATAGCGTTATATATCCTAACCTAAGGCAAGCTATCATCTCGGATGTAGTATTTTACAACATTCCTGGCGTATCGTCCTCTACTTCTCGGTGGAACATTATATTCGTCTATAACGTAACATAACCTAACCTAACCCATCTGGCCCCTCGCTGGTAATGTTTTACAGAATCCCGTTCCTGTCGTCCCGGACATCTCGGTTGGGATATTATATACGTCTACAGCGATATATATCCTAACGTAAGGCAGGCTAACATCTCGGATGTAGTATTTTACAACATTCCTGGCGTATTGGACCCTACTACTCGGTGGGAACATTATATACGTCTATAACGTATCACAACCTAACCTAACCCATCTAGCCCCTCGCTGGTAATGTTTTACAGAATCCCGTTCCTGTCGTCCCGTTCGTCTCGGTTGGGACATTATATACGTCTACAGCGTTATATATCCTAACCTAAGGCAGGCTAACAACTCGGATGCAGTATTTTACAACATTCCTGGCGTATCGGCCTCTACTTCTCGGTGCGAACATTATATACGTCTATAACGTAACATAGCCTAACCTAACCCATCTAGCCCCTCGCTGGTAATGTTTTACAGAATCCCGGTCGTGTCGGCCCGTACTTCTCTGTGGGGACGTTATGTAAATCTATGATGCTATATATCCCAACCTAAGAGAACCTAACAACTCGGATGTAGTTTTTTCCAACATTCCTGGTGGGTCGTACCGTATTTCTCGGTTGGAACATTATATACGTCTATAACGTAATATATCCTAACCTAATCAATCTAGAACCTCGCTTGTAATGTTTTACAGAATCCCGGTCGTGTCGGCCCCTACTTCTCTGTGGGAACATTATATACGTTTATAACGTAACATAACCTAACCCAACCCATCTACCCCTCGCTGGTAATGTTTTACAGAATCCCGTTCATGTTGTCCCGTACATCTCGGTTGGGAAAATATATACGTTTATAGCGTTATATATCCTAACCTAAAGCAGCCTAACATCTCGGATGTAGTATTTTCCAACAAGCCTGGCGGGTCGGCTCCTACTTCTCGGTGGGAACATTATATACGTCTATATCGTAATATAACCTAACCTAATCCATCTTGCCCCTCCGTGATATTGTGTTACAGAATTCCGGTCGTGTCGGCCTGTACTTCTCGGTGGGAACATTATCCACGTCTATAACGTAACATAACCTAACCTAACCTATCTAGCCCCTCGCTGGTAATATTTTACAGAATCCCGTTCGTGTCGTCCCGCACGTCTCGATAGGGATATTATATACGTCTACAGCGTTATATATCCTAACCTAAGGCAGGCTATCATCTCGGATACTGTATTTTACAACATTCCTGGCGTAACGGCCCCTACTTCTCGGTGGAACATTATATTCGTCTATAACGTAACATAACCTAACCTAACCCATCTGGCCCCTCGCTGGTAATGTTTTACAGAATCCCGTTCCTGTCGTCCCGGACATCTCGGTTGGGATATTATATACGTCTACAGCGATATATATCCTAACGTAAGGCAGGCTAACATCTCGGATGTAGTATTTTACAACATTCCTGGCATATCGGCCCCTACTTCCTGGTGGGAACATTATCCACGTCTATAACGTATCGCATCCTAACCTAACCCATCTAGCCCCTCACTGGTAATGTTTTACAGAATCCCGTTCGTGTCGTCCCGTACGTCTCGGTTGGGACATTATATACGTCTAGAGCTTTATATATCCTAACCTAAGGCAGGCTAACATCTCGGATGCAGTATTTCACAACATTCCTGGCGTATCGGCCCCTACTTCTCGGTGGGAACATTATATACGACTATAACGTATCACAACCTAACCTAACCCATCTAGCCCCTCGCTGGTAATGTTTTACAGAATCCCGTTCCTGCCGTCCCGTACATCTCGGTTGGGATATTATATACGTCTACAGCAATATACATATCCTAACGTAAGGCAGGCTATCATCTCGGATGTAGTATTTCACAACATTCCTGGCGTATCGGCCCCTACTTCTCGGTGGGAACATTATATACGTCTATAACGTATCACAACCTAACCTAACCCATCTAGCCCCTCGCTGGTAATGTTTTACAGAATCCCGTTCCTGCCGTCCCGTACATCTCGGTTGGGATATTATATACGTCTACAGCGATATACATATCCTAACGTAAGGCAGGCTAACATCTCGGATGTAGTATTTTACAACATTCCTGGCGTATCGTCCTCTACTTCTCGGTGGAACATTAGATTCGTCTATAACGTAACATAACCTAACCTAACCCATCTGGCCCCTCGCTGGTAGTTTTACAGAATCCCGTTCGTTTCGTCCCGTACATCTCGGTTGGGATATTATATACGTCTACAGCGATATACATATCCTAACGTAAGGCAGGCTAACATCTCGGATGTAGTATTTTACAACATTCCTGGCGTATCGTCCTCTACTTCTCGGTGGAACATTATATTCGTCTATAACGTAACATAACCTAACCTAACCCATCTGGCCCCTCGCTGGTAATGTTTTACAGAATCCCGTTCGTTTCGTCCCGTACGTCTCGGTTGGGACATTATATACGTCTATAGCGTTATATATCCTAACCTAAGGCAGGCTATCATCTCGGATGCAGTATTTTCCAACATTCCTGGTGGGTCGGCCCCTACTTCTCGGTGGGAACATTATATACGTCTATAACGTATCACAACCTAACCTAACCCATCTAGCCCCTCGCTGGTAATGTTTTACAGAATCCCGTTCCTGCCGTCCCGTACATCTCGGTTGGGATATTATATACGTCTACAGCGATATACATATCCTAACGTAAGGCAGGCTAACATCTCGGATGTAGTATTTTACAACATTCCTGGCGTATCGTCCTCTACTTCTCGGTGGGAACATTATATTCGTCTATAACGTAATATAACCTAACCTAACACATCTAGGCCCTCGCTGTTAATGTTTTACAGAATCCCGTTCGTGACGTCCCGTACATCTCGCTTGGAATATTATATACGTCTATAGCGTTATATATCCTAACCTAAGGCAAGCTATCATCTCGAATGTAGTATTTCACAAGATTCCTGGTGTAACGGCCCCTACTTCTCGGTGGGAACATTATACAGGTCTATAACGTAATATAACCTAACCTAACACATCTAGCCCCTCGCTGGTAATCTTTTACAGAATCCCGTTCCTGCCGTCCCGTACATCTTGGTTGGGATATTATATACGTCTACAGCGATATATATCCTAACGTAAGGCAGGCTAACATCTCGGATGTAGTATTTTACAACATTCCTGGCGTATCGTCCTCTACTTCTCGGTGGAACATTATATTCGTCTATAACGTAACATAACCTAACCTAACCCATCTGGCCCCTCGCTGGTAATGTTTTACAGAATCCCGTTCGTTTCGTCCCGTACATCTCGGTTGAGATATTATATAAGTCTATAGCGTTATATATCCTAACCTAAGGCAAGCTATCATCTCGGATGTAGTATTTTACAACATTCCTGGCGTATCGGCCCCTTCTACTCGGTGGGAACATTATATACGTCTATAACGTATCACATCCTCACCTAACCCATCTAGCCCCTCGCTGGTAATGTTTTACAGAATCCCATTCCTGTCGTCCCGGACATCTCGGTTGGGATATTATATACGTCTACAGCGATATATATCCTAACGTAAGGCAGGCTATCATCTCGGATGTAGTATTTCACAACATTCCTGGCGTATCGTCCTCTACTTCTCGGTGGAACATTATATTCGTCTATAACGTAACATAACCTAACCTAACCCATCTGGCCCCTCGCTGGTAATGTTTTACAGAATCCCGTTCGTTTCGTCCCGTACATCTCGGTTGAGATATTATATAAGTCTATAGCGTTATATATCCTAACCTAAGGCAAGCTATCATCTCGGATGTAGTATTTTACAACATTCCTGGCGTATCGGCCCCTTCTTCTCGGTGGGAACATTATATACGTCTATAACGTATCACATCCTCACCTAACCCATCTAGCCCCTCGCTGGTAATGTTTTACAGAATCCCATTCCTGTCGTCCCGGACATCTCGGTTGGGATATTATATACGTCTACAGCGATATATATCCTAACGTAAGGCAGGCTATCATCTCGGATGTAGTATTTCACAACATTCCTGGCGTATCGGCCCCTACTTCTCGGTGGGAACATTATATACGTCTATAACGTATCACAACCTAACCTAACCCATCTAGCCCCTCGCTGGTAATGTTTTACAGAATCCCGTTCCTGCCGTCCCGTACATCTCGGTTGGGATATTATATACGTCTACAGCGATATACATATCCTAACGTAAGGCAGGCTAACATCTCGGATGTAGTATTTTACAACATTCCTGGCGTATCGTCCTCTACTTCTCGGTGGGAACATTATATTCGTCTATAACGTAATATAACCTAACCTAACACATCTAGGCCCTCGCTGTTAATGTTTTACAGAATCCCGTTCGTGACGTCCCGTACATCTCGCTTGGAATATTATATACGTCTATAGCGTTATATATCCTAACCTAAGGCAAGCTATCATCTCGAATGTAGTATTTCACAAGATTCCTGGCGTAACGGCCCCTACTTCTCGGTGGGAACATTATATAGGTCTATAACGTAATATAACCTAACCTAACACATCTAGCCCCTCGCTGGTAATCTTTTACAGAATCCCGTTCCTGCCGTCCCGTACATCTCGGTTGGGATATTATATACGTCTACAGCGATATATATCCTAACGTAAGGCAGGCTAACATCTCGGATGTAGTATTTTACAACATTCCTGGCGTATCGTCCTCTACTTCTCGGTGGGAACATTATATTCGTCTATAACGTAATATAACCTAACCTAACACATCTAGGCCCTCGCTGTTAATGTTTTACAGAATCCCGTTCGTGACGTCCCGTACATCTCGCTTGGAATATTATATACGTCTATAGCGTTATATATCCTAACCTAAGGCAAGCTATCATCTCGAATGTAGTATTTCACAAGATTCCTGGCGTAACGGCCCCTACTTCTCGGTGGGAACATTATATAGGTCTATAACGTAATATAACCTAACCTAACACATCTAGCCCCTCGCTGGTAATCTTTTACAGAATCCCGTTCCTGCCGTCCCGTACATCTCGGTTGGGATATTATATACGTCTACAGCGATATATATCCTAACGTAAGGCAGGCTAACATCTCGGATGTAGTATTTTACAACATTCCTGGCGTATCGTCCTCTACTTCTCGGTGGGAACATTATATTCGTCTATAACGTAATATAACCTAACCTAACACATCTAGGCCCTCGCTGTTAATGTTTTACAGAATCCCGTTCGTGACGTCCCGTACATCTCGCTTGGAATATTATATACGTCTATAGCGTTATATATCCTAACCTAAGGCAAGCTATCATCTCGAATGTAGTATTTCACAAGATTCCTGGCGTAACGGCCCCTACTTCTCGGTGGGAACATTATATAGGTCTATAACGTAATATAACCTAACCTAACACATCTAGCCCCTCGCTGGTAATCTTTTACAGAATCCCGTTCCTGCCGTCCCGTACATCTCGGTTGGGATATTATATACGTCTACAGCGATATATATCCTAACGTAAGGCAGGCTAACATCTCGGATGTAGTATTTTACAACATTCCTGGCGTATCGTCCTCTACTTCTCGGTGGAACATTAGATTCGTCTATAACGTAACATAACCTAACCTAACCCATCTGGCCCCTCGCTGGTAATGTTTTACAGAATCCCGTTCGTTTCGTCCCGTACATCTCGGTTGAGATATTATATAAGTCTATAGCGTTATATATCCTAACCTAAGGCAAGCTATCATCTCGGATGTAGTATTTTACAACATTCCTGGCGTATCGTCCTCTACTTCTCGGTGGAACATTATATTCGTCTATAACGTAACATAACCTAACCTAACCCATCTGGCCCCTCGCTGGTAATGTTTTACAGAATCCCGTTCGTTTCGTCCCGTACATCTCGGTTGAGATATTATATAAGTCTATAGCGTTATATAGCCTAACCTAAGGCAAGCTATCATCTCGGATGTAGTATTTTACAACATTCCTGGCGTATCGTCCTCTACTTCTCGGTGGAACATTATATTCGTCTATAACGTAACATAACCTAACCTAACCCATCTGGCCCCTCGCTGGTAATGTTTTACAGAATCCCGTTCCTGTCGTCCCGGACATCTCGGTGGGGATATTATATACGTCTACAGCGATATATATCCTAACGTAAGGCAGGCTAACATCTCGGATGTAGTATTTTACAACATTCCTGGCGTATCGGCCCCTTCTTCTCGGTGGGAACATTATATACGTCAATAACGTATCACATCCTAACCTAACCCATCTAGCCCCACGCTGGTAATGTTTTACAGAATCCCGTTCCTGTCGTCCCGTTCGTCTCGGTTGGGACATTATATACGTCTACAGCGTTATATATCCTAACCTAAGGCAGGCTAACAACTCGGATGCAGTATTTTACAACATTCCTGGCGTATCGGCCTCTACTTCTCGGTGGTAACATTATATACGTCTATAACGTAACATAGCCTAACCTAACCCATCTAGCCCCTCGCTGGTAATGTTTTACAGAATCCCGGTCGTGTCGGCCCGTACTTCTCTGTGGGGACGTTATGTAAATCTATGATGCTATATATCCCAACCTAAGAGAACCTAACAACTCGGATGTAGTTTTTTCCAACATTCCTGGTGGGTCGTACCGTATTTCTCGGTTGGAACATTATATACGTCTATAACGTAATATATCCTAACCTAATCAATCTAGAACCTCGCTTGTAATGTTTTACAGAATCCCGGTCGTGTCGGCCCCTACTTCTCTGTGGGAACATTATATACGTCTATAACGTAACATAACCTAACCCAACCCATCTACCCCTCGCTGGTAATGTTTTACAGAATCCCGTTCATGTTGTCCCGTACATCTCGGTTGGGAAAATATATACGTTTATAGCGTTATATATCCTAACCTAAAGCAGCCTAACATCTCGGATGTAGTATTTTCCAACAAGCCTGGCGGGTCGGCTCCTACTTCTCGGTGGGAACATTATATACGTCTATATCGTAATATAACCTAACCTAATCCATCTTGCCCATCCGTGATATTGTGTTACAGAATTCCGGTCGTGTCGGCCTGTACTTCTCGGTGAGAACATTATCCACGTCTATAACGTAACATAACCTAACCTAACCTATCTAGCCCCTCGCTGGTAATATTTTACAGAATCCCGTTCGTGTCGTCCCGCACGTCTCGATAGGGATATTATATACGTCTACAGCGTTATATATCCTAACCTAAGGCAGGCTATCATCTCGGATGCTGTATTTTACAACATTCCTGGCGTATCGTCCTCTACTTCTCGGTGGAACATTATATTCGTCTATAACGTAACATAACCTAACCTAACCCATCTGGCCCCTCGCTGGTAATGTTTTACAGAATCCCGTTCGTTTCGTCCCGTACATCTCGGTTGAGATATTATATAAGTCTATAGCGTTATATATCCTAACCTAAGGCAAGCTATCATCTCGGATGTAGTATTTTACAACATTCCTGGCGTATTGGACCCTACTACTCGGTGGGAACATTATATACGTCTATAACGTATCACAACCTAACCTAACCCATCTAGCCCCTCGCTGGTAATGTTTTACAGAATCCCGTTCGTGTCGTCCCGATCGTCCCGGTTGGGACATTATATACGTCTAGAGCGTTATATATCCTAACCTAAGGCAGGCTAACATCTCGGATGCAGTATTTTACAACATTCCTGGCGTATGGGCCCCTACTTCTCTGTGGGTACATTATATACGTCTATAACGTATCACATCCTAACCTAACCCATCTAGCCCCACGCTGGTAATGTTTTACAGAATCCCGTTCGTGACGTCCCGTACATCTCGGTTGGAATATTATATACGTCTATAGCGTTATATATCCTAACGTAAGGCAGGCTATCATCTCGGATGTAGTATTTTACAACATTCCTGGCGTATCGGCCCCTACTTTCCGGTGGAAACATTATATATGTCTATAACGTAATATAACCTAACCTAACACATCTAGCCTCTCGCTGGTAATGTTTTACAGAATCCCGTTCGTGTCGTCCCGTACGTCTCGGTTGGGACATTATATACGTCTAGAGCGTTATATATCCTAACCTAAGGCAGGCTAACAACTCGGATGCAGTATTTTACAACATTCCTGGCGTATCGGCCCCTACTTCTCGGTGGGAACATTATATACGTCTATAACGTAACATAGCCTAACCTAACCCATCTAGCCCCTCGCTGGTAATGTTTTACAGAATCCCGGTCGTGTCGGCCCGTACTTCTCTGTGGGGACGTTATGTAAATCTATGATGCTATATATCCCAACCTAAGAGAACCTAACAACTCGGATGTAGTTTTTTCCAACATTCCTGGAGGGTCGTACCGTATTTCTCGGTTGGAACATTATATACGTCTATAACGTAATATAACCTAACCTAATCAATCTAGAACCTCGCTTGTAATGTTTTACAGAATCCCGGTCGTGTCGGCCCCTACTTCTCTGTGGGAACATTGTATACGTCTATAACGTAACATAACCTAACCCAACCCATCTACCCCTCGCTGGTAATGTTTTACAGAATCCCGTTCATGTTGTTCCGTACATCTCGGTTGGGAAAATATATACGTTTATAGCGTTATATATCCTAACCTAAAGCAGCCTAACATCTCGGATGTAGTATTTTCCAACAAGCCTGGCGGGTCGGCTCCTACTTCTCGGTGGGAACATTATATACGTCGATATCGTAATATAACCTAACATAATCCATCTTGCCCCTCCGTGATATTGTGTTACAGAATTCCGGTCGTGTCGGCCTGTACTTCTCGGTGGGAACATTATCCACGTCTATAACGTAACATAACCTAACCTAACACATCTAGCCTCTCGCTCGTAATGTTTTACAGAATCCCGTTCGTGTCTGCCCGTACGTCTCGGTTGGGACATTATATACGTCTAGAGCTTTATATATCCTAACCTAAGGCATTCTAACAACTCGGATGCAGTATTTTGCAACATTCCTGGCGTATCGGCCCCTACTACTCGGTGGGAACATTATATACGTCTATAACGTAATATAACCTAACCTAACACATCTAGCCTCTCGCTGGTAATGTTTTACAGAATCCCGTTCGTGTCGTCCCGTACGTCTCGGTTGGGATATTATATACGTGTATAGCGTTATATATCCTAACCTAAGGCAGGCTAACAACTCGGATGCAGTATTTTACAACATTCCTGGCGTATCGGCCCCTACTTCTCGGTGGGAACATTATATACGTCTATAACGTAACATAGCCTAACCTAACCCATCTAGCCCCTCGCTGGTAATGTTTTACAGAATCCCGGTCGTGTCGGCCCGTACTTCTCTGTGGGGACGTTATGTAAATCTATGATGCTATATATCCCAACCTAAGAGAACCTAACAACTCGGATGTAGTTTTTTCCAACATTCCTGGAGGGTCGTACCGTATTTCTCGGTTGGAACATTATATACGTCTATAACGTAATATAACCTAACCTAATCAATCTAGAACCTCGCTTGTAATGTTTTACAGAATCCCGGTCGTGTCGGCCCCTACTTCTCTGTGGGAACATTATATACGTCTATAACGTAATATAACCTAACCCAACCCATCTACCCCTCGCTGGTAATGTTTTACAGAATCCCGTTCATGTTGTCCCGTACATCTCGGTTGGGAAAATATATACGTTTATAGCGTTATATATCCTAACCTAAAGCAGCCTAACATCTCGGATGTAGTATTTTCCAACAAGCCTGGCGGGTCGGCTCCTACTTCTCGGTGGGAACATTATATACGTCTATATCGTAATATAACCTAACCTAATCCATCTTGCCCCTCCGTGATATTGTGTTACAGAATTCCGGTCGTGTCGGCCTGTACTTCTCGGTGGGAACATTATCCACGTCTATAACGTAACATAACCTAACCTAATCTATCTAGCCCCTCGCTGGTAATATTTTACAGAATCCCGTTCGTGTCGTCCCGCACGTCTCGATTGGGATATTATATACGTCTACAGCGTTATATATCCTAACCTAAGGCAGGCTATCATCTCGGATGCTGTATTTTACAACATTCCTGGCGTATCGTCCTCTACTTCTCGGTGGAACATTATATTCGTCTATAACGTAACATAACCTAACCTAACCCATCTGGCCCCTCGCTGGTAATGTTTTACAGAATCCCGTTCGTTTCGTCCCGTACATCTCGGTTGAGATATTATATAAGTCTATAGCGTTATATATCCTAACCTAAGGCAAGCTATCATCTCGGATGTAGTATTTTACAACATTCCTGGCGTATCGTCCTCTACTTCTCGGTGGAACATTATATTCGTCTATAACGTAACATAACCTAACCTAACCCATCTAGCCCCTCGCTGGTAATGTTTTACAGAATCCCGTTCGTGTCGTCCCGATCGTCCCGGTTGGGACATTATATACGTCTAGAGCGTTATATATCCTAACCTAAGGCAGGCTAACATCTCGGATGCAGTATTTTACAACATTCCTGGCGTATCGGCCCCTACTTCTCTGTGGGTACATTATATACGTCTATAACGTATCACATCCTAACCTAACCCATCTAGCCCCACGCTGGTAATGTTTTACAGAATCCCGTTCGTGACGTCCCGTACATCTCGGTTGGAATATTATATACGTCTATAGCGTTATATATCCTAACGTAAGGCAGGCTATCATCTCGGATGTAGTATTTTACAACATTCCTGGCGTATCGGCCCCTACTTTCCGGTGGGAACATTATATATGTCTATAACGTAATATAACCTAACCTAACACATCTAGCCTCTCGCTGGTAATGTTTTACAGAATCCCGTTCGTGTCGTCCCGTACGTCTCGGTTGGGACATTATATACGTCTAGAGCGTTATATATCCTAACCTAAGGCAGGCTAACAACTCGGATGCAGTATTTTACAACATTCCTGGCGTATCGGCCCCTACTTCTCGGTGGGAACATTATATACGTCTATAACGTAACATAGCCTAACCTAACCCATCTAGCCCCTCGCTGGTAATGTTTTACAGAATCCCGGTCGTGTCGGCCCGTACTTCTCTGTGGGGACGTTATGTAAATCTATGATGCTATATATCCCAACCTAAGAGAACCTAACAACTCGGATGTAGTTTTTTCCAACATTCCTGGAGGGTCGTACCGTATTTCTCGGTTGGAACATTATATACGTCTATAACGTAATATAACCTAACCTAATCAATCTAGAACCTCGCTTGTAATGTTTTACAGAATCCCGGTCGTGTCGGCCCCTACTTCTCTGTGGGAACATTGTATACGTCTATAACGTAACATAACCTAACCCAACCCATCTACCCCTCGCTGGTAATGTTTTACAGAATCCCGTTCATGTTGTTCCGTACATCTCGGTTGGGAAAATATATACGTTTATAGCGTTATATATCCTAACCTAAAGCAGCCTAACATCTCGGATGTAGTATTTTCCAACAAGCCTGGCGGGTCGGCTCCTACTTCTCGGTGGGAACATTATATACGTCGATATCGTAATATAACCTAACATAATCCATCTTGCCCCTCCGTGATATTGTGTTACAGAATTCCGGTCGTGTCGGCCTGTACTTCTCGGTGGGAACATTATCCACGTCTATAACGTAACATAACCTAACCTAACACATCTAGCCTCTCGCTCGTAATGTTTTACAGAATCCCGTTCGTGTCTGCCCGTACGTCTCGGTTGGGACATTATATACGTCTAGAGCTTTATATATCCTAACCTAAGGCATTCTAACAACTCGGATGCAGTATTTTGCAACATTCCTGGCGTATCGGCCCCTACTACTCGGTGGGAACATTATATACGTCTATAACGTAATATAACCTAACCTAACACATCTAGCCTCTCGCTGGTAATGTTTTACAGAATCCCGTTCGTGTCGTCCCGTACGTCTCGGTTGGGATATTATATACGTGTATAGCGTTATATATCCTAACCTAAGGCAGGCTAACAACTCGGATGCAGTATTTTACAACATTCCTGGCGTATCGGCCCCTACTTCTCGGTGGGAACATTATATACGTCTATAACGTAACATAGCCTAACCTAACCCATCTAGCCCCTCGCTGGTAATGTTTTACAGAATCCCGGTCGTGTCGGCCCGTACTTCTCTGTGGGGACGTTATGTAAATCTATGATGCTATATATCCCAACCTAAGAGAACCTAACAACTCGGATGTAGTTTTTTCCAACATTCCTGGAGGGTCGTACCGTATTTCTCGGTTGGAACATTATATACGTCTATAACGTAATATAACCTAACCTAATCAATCTAGAACCTCGCTTGTAATGTTTTACAGAATCCCGGTCGTGTCGGCCCCTACTTCTCTGTGGGAACATTATATACGTCTATAACGTAATATAACCTAACCCAACCCATCTACCCCTCGCTGGTAATGTTTTACAGAATCCCGTTCATGTTGTCCCGTACATCTCGGTTGGGAAAATATATACGTTTATAGCGTTATATATCCTAACCTAAAGCAGCCTAACATCTCGGATGTAGTATTTTCCAACAAGCCTGGCGGGTCGGCTCCTACTTCTCGGTGGGAACATTATATACGTCTATATCGTAATATAACCTAACCTAATCCATCTTGCCCCTCCGTGATATTGTGTTACAGAATTCCGGTCGTGTCGGCCTGTACTTCTCGGTGGGAACATTATCCACGTCTATAACGTAACATAACCTAACCTAATCTATCTAGCCCCTCGCTGGTAATATTTTACAGAATCCCGTTCGTGTCGTCCCGCACGTCTCGATTGGGATATTATATACGTCTACAGCGTTATATATCCTAACCTAAGGCAGGCTATCATCTCGGATGCTGTATTTTACAACATTCCTGGCATATCGGCCCCTACTTCCTGGTGAGAACATTATCCACGTCTATAACGTATCGCATCCTAACCTAACCCATCTAGCCCCTCACTGGTAATGTTTTACAGAATCCCGTTCCTGTCGTCCCGGACATCTCGGTTTGGATATTATATACGTCTACAGCGATATATATCCTAACGTAAGGCAAGCTAACATCTCGGATGTAGTATTTTACAACATTCCTGGCGTATCGGCCTCTACTTCTCGGTGGGAACATTATATTCGTCTATAACGTAACATAACCTAACCTAACACATCTAGCCTCTCGCTGGTAATGTTTTACAGACTCCCGTTCGTGTCGTCCCGTTCGTCTCGGTTGGGACATTATATACGTCTAGAGCTTTATATATCCTAACGTAAGGCAGGCTAACAACTCGGATGCAGTATTTTACAACATTCCTGGCGTATCGGCCCCTACTTCTCTGTGGGTACATTATATACGTCTATAACGTATCACATCCTAACCTAACCCATCTAGCCCCACGCTGGTAATGTTTTACAGAATCCCGTTCGTGACGTCCCGTACATCTCGGTTGGAATATTATATACGTCTATAGCGTTATATATCCTAACGTAAGGCAGGCTATCATCTCGGATGTAGTATTTTACAACATTCCTGGCGTATCGGCCCCTACTTTCCGGTGGGAACATTATATATGTCTATAACGTAATATAACCTAACCTAACACCTCTAGCCTCTCGCTGGTAATGTTTTACAGAATCCCGTTCGTGTCGTCCCGTACGTCTCGGTTGGGACATTATATACGTCTAGAGCGTTATATATCCTAACCTAAGGCAGTCTAACAACTCGGATGCAGTATTTTACAACATTCCTGGCGTATCGGCCCCTACTTCCTGGTGGGAACATTATATACGTCTATAACGTATCACTACCTAATCGAACCCATATAGCCGCTCGCTGGTAATGTTTTACAGAATCCCGTTCGTGACGTCCCGTACATCTCGGTTGGAATATTATATACGTCTATAGCGTTATATATCCTAACGTAAGGCAGGCTATCATCTCGGATGTAGTATTTCACAACATTCCTGGCGTATCGGCCCCTACTTCTCGGTGGGAACATTATATAGGTCTATAACGTAATATAACCTAACCTAACCCATCTAGCCCCTCGCTGGTAATATTTTACAGAATCCCGTTCGTGTCGTCCCGCACGTCTCGATTGGGATATTATATACGTCTACAGCGTTATATATCCTAACCTAAGGCAGGCTATCATCTCGGATGCTGTATTTTACAACATTCCTGGCATATCGGCCCCTACTTCCTGGTGGGAACATTATCCACGTCTATAACGTATCGCATCCTAACCTAACCCATCTAGCCCCTCACTGGTAATGTTTTACAGAATCCCGTTCCTGTCGTCCCGGACATCTCGGTTTGGATATTATATACGTCTACAGCGATATATATCCTAACGTAAGGCAAGCTAACATCTCGGATGTAGTATTTTACAACATTCCTGGCGTATCGGCCTCTACTTCTCGGTGGGAACATTATATTCGTCTATAACGTAACATAACCTAACCTAATCAATCTAGAACCTCGCTTGTAATGTTTTACAGAATCCTGGTCGTGTCGGCCCCTACTTCTCTGTGGGAACATTATATACGTCTATAACGTAACATAACCTAACCGAACCCATCTACCCCTCGCTGGTAATGTTTTACAGCATCCCGTTCATGTTGTCCCGTACATCTCGGTTGGGAAAATATATACGTCTATAGCGTTATATATCCTAACCTAAGGCAAGCTATCATCTCGGATGTAGTATTTTACAACATTCCTGGCGTATTGGACCCTACTACTCGGTGGGAACATTATATACGTCTATAACGTATCACAACCTAACCTAACCCATCTAGCCCCTCGCTGGTAATGTTTTACAGAATCCCGTTCGTTTCGTCCCGTACATCTCGGTTGGGATATTATATACGTCTACAGCGATATATATCCTAACGTAAGGCAGGCTAACATCTCGGATGTAGTATTTCACAACATTCCTGGCGTATCGGCCCCTACTTCTCAGTGGGAACATTATATAGGTCTATAACGTAATATAACCTAACCTAACCCATCTAGCCCCTCGCTGGTAATATTTTACAGAATCCCGTTCGTGTCGTCCCGATCGTCCCGGTTGGGACATTATATACGTCTAGAGCGTTATATATCCTAACCTAAGGCAGGCTAACATCTCGGATGCAGTATTTTACAACATTCCTGGCGTATCGGCCCCTACTTCTCTGTGGGTACATTATATACGTCTATAACGTAACATAGCCTATGCTATCCCATCTAGCCCCTCGCTGCTAATGTTTTACAGAATCCCTGTCGTGTCGGCCCGTACTTCTCTGTGGGGACGTTATGTAAATCTATGATGTTATATATCCCAACCTAAGAGAACCTAACAACTCGGATGTAGTTTTTTCCAACATTCGTGGAGGGTCGTACCGTATTTCTCGGTTGGAACATTATATACGTCTATAACGTAATATAACCGAACCTAATCAATCTAGAACCTCGCTTGTAATGTTTTACAGAATCCCGGTCGTGTCGGCCCCTACTTCTCTGTGGGAACATTATATACGTCTATAACGTAACATAACCTAACCGAACCCATCTACCCCTCGCTGGTAATGTTTTACAGAATCCCGTTCCTGTCGTCCCGGACATCTCGGTTTGGATATTATATACGTCTACAGCGATATATATCCTAACGTAAGGCAAGCTAACATCTCGGATGTAGTATTTTACAACATTCCTGGCGTATCGGCCTCTACTTCTCGGTAGGAACATTATATTCGTCTATAACGTAACATAACCTAACCTAACACATCTAGCCTCTCGCTGGTAATGTTTTACAGACTCCCGTTCGTGTCGTCCCGTTCGTCTCGGTTGGGACATTATATACGTCTACAGCGATATATATCCTAACGTAAGGCAGGCTAACATCTCGGATGTAGTATTTCACAACATTCCTGGCGTATCGGCCCCTACTTCTCGGTGGGAACATTATATAGGTCTATAACGTAATATAGCCTAACCTAACCCATCTAGCCCCTCGCTGGTAATATTTTACAGAATCCCGTTCGTGTCGTCCCGATCGTCCCGGTTGGGACATTATATACGTCTAGAGCGTTATATATCCTAACCTAAGGCAGGCTAACATCTCGGATGCAGTATTTTACAACATTCCTGGCGTATCGGCCCCTACTTCTCTGTGGGTACATTATATACGTCTATAACGTATCACATCCTAACCTAACCCATCTAGCCCCACGCTGGTAATGTTTTACAGAATCCCGTTCCTGTCGTCCCGATCGTCTCGGTTTGGACATTATATACGTCTACAGCCTTATATATCCTATCCTAAGGCAGGCTATCATCTCGGATGCAGTATTTTACACCATTCCTGGCATATCGGCCCCTACTTCCTGGTGGGAACATTATATACGTCTATAACGTATCACAACCTAATCTAACCCATATAGCCGCTCGCTGGTAATGTTTTACAGAATCCCGTTCGTGACGTCCCGTACATCTCGGTTGGAATATTATATACGTCTATAGCGTTATATATCCTAACGTAAGGCAGGCTATCATCTCGGATGTACTATTTTACAACATTCCTGGCGTATCGGCCCCTACTTTCCGGTGGGAACATTATATATGTCTATAACGTAATATAACCTAACCTAACACATCTAGCCCCTCGCTGGTAATGTTTTACAGCATCCCGTTCGTGTCGTCCCGTATGTCTCGGTTGGGACATTGTATACGTTTACAGCGTTATATATCCTAACCTAAGGCAGGCTAACATCTCGGATGCAGTATTTTACGCCATTCCTGGCGTATCGGCTCTACTTCTCGGTGGGAACATTATACACGTCTATAACGTAACATAACCTTACCTAACCCATCTACCCCCGCGCTTGTAATATTTTACAGAATACCGTTCGTGTCGTCCCGTACGTCTCGGTTGGGACGTTATAAACGTCTACAGCGATATATATCCTAACGTAAGGCAGGCTAACATCTCGGATGTAGTATTTTACAACATTCCTGGCGTATCGGCCCCTTCTTCTCGGTGGGAACATTATCTACGTCAATAACGTATCACATCCTAACCTAACCCATCTAGCCCCACGCTGGTAATGTTTTACAGAATCCCGTTCCTGTCGTCCCGTTCGTCTCGGTTGGGACATTATATACGTCTAGAGCGTTATATATCCTAACCTAAGGCAGCCTAACAACTCGGATGCAGTATTTTACAACATTCCTGGCGTATCGGCCCCTACTTCTCGGTGGGAACATTATATACGTCTATAACGTAACATAGCCTAACCTAACCCATCTAGCCCCTCGCTGGTAATGTTTTACAGAATCCCGGTCGTGTCGGCCCGTACTTCTCTGTGGGGACGTTATGTAAATCTATGATGTTATATATCCCAACCTAAGAGAACCTAACAACTCGGATGTAGTTTTTTCCAACATTCCTGGAGGGTCGTACCGTATTTCTCGGTTGGAACATTATATACGTCTATAACGTAATATAACCTAACCTAATCAATCTAGAACCTCGCTTGTAATGTTTTACAGAATCCCGGTCGTGTCGGCCCCTACTTCTCTGTGGGAACAGTATATACGTCTATAACGTAACATAACCTAACCTAACCCATCTACCCCTCGCTGGTAATGTTTTACAGAATGCCGTTCATGTTGTCCCGTACATCTCGGTTGGGAAAATATATACGTCTATAGCGTTATATATCCTAACCTAAAGCAGCCTAACATCTCGGATGTAGTATTTTCCAACAAGCCTGGAGGGTCGGCTCCTACTTCTCGGTGGGAACATTATATACGTCTATATCGTAATATAACCTAACCTAATCCATCTTGCCCCTCCGTGATATTGTGTTACAGAATTCCGGTCGTGTCGGCCTGTACCTCTCGGTGGGAACATTATCCACGTCTATAACGTAAGATAACCTAACCTAACCTATCTAGCCCCTCGCTGGTAATATTTTACAGAATCCCGTTCGTGTCGTCCCGCACGTCTCGATTGGGATATTATATACGTCTATAGCGTTATATATCCTAACCTAAGGCAAGCTATCATCTCGGATGTAGTATTTTACAACATTCCTGGCGTATTGGACCCTACTACTCGGTGGGAACATTATATACGTCTATAACGTATCACAACCTAACCTAACCCATCTAGCCCCTCGCTGGTAATGTTTTACAGAATCCCGTTCCTGCCGTCCCGTACATCTCGGTTGGGATATTATATACGTCTACAGCGATATATATCACAACGTAAGGCAGGCTAACATCTCGGATGTAGTATTTCACAACATTCCTGGCGTATCGGCCCCTACTTCTCGGTGGGAACATTATATAGGTCTATAACGTAATATAGCCTAACCTAACCCATCTAGCCCCTCGCTGGTAATATTTTACAGAATCCCGTTCGTGTCGTCCCGATCGTCCCGGTTGGGACATTATATACGTCTAGAGCGTTATATATCCTAACCTAAGGCAGGCTAACATCTCGGATGCAGTATTTTACAACATTCCTGGCGTATCGGCCCCTACTTCTCTGTGGGTACATTATATACGTCTATAACGTATCACATCCTAACCTAACCCATCTAGCCACACGCTGGTAATGTTTTACAGAATCCCGTTCCTGTCGTCCCGATCGTCTCGGTTTGGACATTATATACGTCTACAGCCTTATATATCCTATCCTAAGGCAGGCTATCATCTCGGATGCAGTATTTTAAACCATTCCTGGCATATCGGCCCCTACTTCCTGGTGGGAACATTATATACGTCTATAACGTATCACAACCTAATCTAACCCATATAGTCGCTCGCTGGTAATGTTTTACAGAATCCCGTTCGTGACGTCCCGTACATCTCGGTTGGAATATTATATACGTCTATAGCGTTATATATCCTAACGTAAGGCAGGCTATCATCTCGGATGTACTATTTTACAACATTCCTGGCGTATCGGCCCCTACTTTCCGGTGGGAACATTATATATGTCTATAACGTAATATAACCTAACCTAACACATCTAGCCCCTCGCTGGTAATGTTTTACAGCATCCCGTTCGTGTCGTCCCGTATGTCTCGGTTGGGACATTGTATACGTTTACAGCGTTATATATCCTAACCTAAGGCAGGCTAACATCTCGGATGCAGTATTTTACGCCATTCCTGGCGTATCGGCTCTACTTCTCGGTGGGAACATTATACACGTCTATAACGTAACATAACCTTACCTAACCCATCTACCCCCGCGCTTGTAATATTTTACAGAATACCGTTCGTGTCGTCCCGTACGTCTCGGTTGGGACGTTATAAACGTCTACAGCGATATATATCCTAACGTAAGGCAGGCTAACATCTCGGATGTAGTATTTTACAACATTCCTGGCGTATCGGCCCCTACTTCTCGGTGGGAACATTATATACGTCTATAAGGTATCACATCCTAACCTAACCCATCTAGCCCCTCGCTGGTAATGTTTTACAGAATCCCGTTCTTCTCGTCCCGTACATCTCGGTTGGGATATTATATACGTCTACAGCGATATATATCATAACGCAAAGCAGGCTAACATCTCGGATGTAGCATTTTACAACATTCCTGGCGTATCGGCCTCTACTTCTCGGTGGGACCATTGTATTCGTTTATAGCGTAACATAACCTAACTTAACCCATCTGACCCCTCGCTGGTAACGTTTTACAGAATCCCGTTCGTTTCGTCCCGTACATCTCGGTTGGGATATTATATAAGTCTATAGCGTTATATATCCTAACCTAAGGCAGGCTATCATCTCGGATGTAGTATTTTACAACATTCCTGGCGTATCGGCCCCTTCTTCTCGGTGGGAACATTATATACGTCTATAACGTATCACATCCTAACCTAACCCATCTAGCCCCTCGCTGGTAATGTTTTACAGAATCCCGTTCGTTTCGTCCCGTACATCTCGGTTGAGATATTATATAAGTCTATAGCGTTATATATCCTAACCTAAGGCAAGCTATCATCTCGGATGTAGTATTTTACAACATTCCTGGCGTATCGTCCTCTACTTCTCGGTGGAACATTATATTCGTCTATAACGTAACATAACCTAACCTAACCCATCTGGCCCCTCGCTGGTAATGTTTTACAGAATCCCGTTCCTGTCGTCCCGGACATCTCGGTTGGGATATTATATACGTCTACAGCGATATATATCCTAACGTAAGGCAGGCTATCATCTCGGATGTAGTATTTCACAACATTCCTGGCGTATCGGCCCCTACTTCTCGGTGGGAACATTATATACGTCTATAACGTATCACATCCTAACCTAACCCATCTAGCCCCTCGCTGGTAATGTTTTACAGAATCCCGTTCCTGCCGTCCCGTACATCTCGGTTGGGATATTATATACGTCTACAGCGATATATATCCTAACGTAAGGCAGGCTAACATCTCGGATGTAGCATTTTACAACATTCCTGGCGTATCGGCCTCTACTTCTCGGTGGGACCATTATATTCGTCTATAACGTAACATAACCTAACCTAACCCATCTGGCCCCCGCTGGTAACGTTTTACAGAATCCCGTTCGTTTCGTCCCGTACATCTCGGTTGGGATATTATATACGTCTACAGCGATATATATCCTAACGTAAGGCAGGCTAACATCTCGGATGTAGTATTTTAAAACATTCCTGGCGTATCGGCCTCTACTTCTCGGTGGGAACATTATATTCGTCTATAACGTAACATAACCTAACCTAACCCATCTGGCCCCTCGCTGGTAATGTTTTACAGAATCCCGTTCGTTTCGTCCCGTACATCTCGGTTGAGATATTATATAAGTCTATAGCGTTATATATCCTAACCTAAGGCAAGCTATCATCTCGGATGTAGTATTTTACAACATTCCTGGCGTATCGGCCCCTTCTTCTCGGTGGGAGCATTATATACGTCTATAACGTATCACATCCTCACCTAACCCATCTAGCCCCTCGCTGGTAATGTTTTACAGAATCCCGTTCCTGTCGTCCCGGACATCTCGGTTGGGATATTATATACGTCTACAGCGATATATATCCTAACGTAAGGCAGGGTATCATCTCGGATGTAGTATTTCACAACATTCCTGGCGTATCGGCCCCTACTTCTCGGTGGGAACATTATATAGGTATATAAATTAATATAACCTAACCTAACACATCTAGCCCCTCGCTGGTAATGTTCTACAGGATCCCGTTCGTGTCGTCCCGTACGTCTCGGTTGGGACATTATATACGTCTATAGCGTTATATATCCTAACCTAAGGCAGGCTATCATCTCGGATGCAGTATTTTCCAACATGCCTGGTGGGTCGGCCCCTACTTCTCGGTGGGAACATTATATACGTCTATAACGTATCACAACCTAACCTAACCCATCTAGCCCCTCGCTGGTAATGTTTTACAGAATCCCGTTCGTGTCGTCCCGATCGTCCCGTTTGGGACATTATATACGTCTAGAGCGTTATATATCCTAACCTAAGGCAGGCTAACATCTCGGATGCAGTATTTTACAACATTCCTGGCGTATCGGCCCCTACTTCTCTGTGGGTACATTATATACGTCTATAACGTATCACATCCTAACCTAACCCATCTAGCCCCACGCTGGTAATGTTTTACAGAATCCCGTTCCTGTCGTCCCGATCGTCTCGGTTTGGACATTATATACGTCTACAGCCTTATATATCCTATCCTAAGGCAGGCTATCATCTCGGATGCAGTATTTTACACCATTCCTGGCATATCGGCCCCTACTTCCTGGTGGGAACATTATATACGTCTATAACGTATCACAACCTAATCTAACCCATATAGCCGCTCGCTGGTAATGTTTTACAGAATCCCGTTCGTGACGTCCCGTACATCTCGGTTGGAATATTATATACGTCTATAGCGTTATATATCCTAACGTAAGGCAGGCTATCATCTCGGATGTACTATTTTACAACATTCCTGGCGTATCGGCCCCTACTTTCCGGTGGGAACATTATATATGTCTATAACGTAATATAACCTAACCTAACACATCTAGCCCCTCGCTGGTAATGTTTTACAGCATCCCGTTCGTGTCGTCCCGTATGTCTCGGTTGGGACATTGTATACGTTTACAGCGTTATATATCCTAACCTAAGGCAGGCTAACATCTCGGATGCAGTATTTTACGCCATTCCTGGCGTATCGGCTCTACTTCTCGGTGGGAACATTATACACGTCTATAACGTAACATAACCTTACCTAACCCATCTACCCCCGCGCTTGTAATATTTTACAGAATACCGTTCGTGTCGTCCCGTACGTCTCGGTTGGGACGTTATAAACGTCTACAGCGATATATATCCTAACGTAAGGCAGGCTAACATCTCGGATGTAGTATTTTACAACATTCCTGGCGTATCGGCCCCTTCTTCTCGGTGGGAACATTATATACGTCAATAACGTATCACATCCTAACCTAACCCATCTAGCCCCACGCTGGTAATGTTTTACAGAATACCGTTCGTGTCGTCCCGTACGTCTCGGTTGGGACGTTATAAACGTCTACAGCGATATATATCCTAACGTAAGGCAGGCTAACATCTCGGATGTAGTATTTTACAACATTCCTGGCGTATCGGCCCCTTCTTCTCGGTGGGAACATTATATACGTCTATAACGTAACATAGCCTACCCTAACCCATCTAGCCCCTCGCTGGTAATGTTTTACAGAATCCCGGTCGTGTCGGCCCGTACTTCTCTGTGGGGACGTTATGTAAATCTATGATGTTATATATCCCAACCTAAGAGAACCTAACAACTCGGATGTAGTTTTTTCCAACATTCCTGGAGGGTCGTACCGTATTTCTCGGTTGGAACATTATATACGTCTATAACGTAATATAACCTAACCTAATCAATCTAGAACCTCGCTTGTAATGTTTTACAGAATCCCGGTCGTGTCGGCCCCTACTTCTCTGTGGGAACAGTATATACGTCTATAACGTAACATAACCTAACCTAACCCATCTACCCCTCGCTGGTAATGTTTTACAGAATGCCGTTCATGTTGTCCCGTACATCTCGGTTGGGAAAATATATACGTCTATAGCGTTATATATCCTAACCTAAAGCAGCCTAACATCTCGGATGTAGTATTTTTCAACAAGCCTGGAGGGTCGGCTCCTACTTCTCGGTGGGAACATTATATACGTCTATATCGTAATATAACCTAACCTAATCCATCTTGCCCCTCCGTGATATTGTGTTACAGAATTCCGGTCGTGTCGGCCTGTACCTCTCGGTGGGAACATTATCCACGTCTATAACGTAAGATAACCTAACCTAACCTATCTAGCCCCTCGCTGGTAATATTTTACAGAATCCCGTTCGTGTCGTCCCGCACGTCTCGATTGGGATATTATATACGTCTACAGCGTTATATATCCTAGCCTAAGGCAGGCTATCATCTCGGATGCAGTATTTTACACCATTCCTGGCATATCGGCCCCTACTTCCTGGTAGGAACATTATATACGTCTATAACGTATCACAACCTAATCTAACCCATATAGCCGCTCGCTGGTAATTTTTTACAGAATCCCGTTCGTGTCGTCCCGTACGTCTCGGTTGGGATATTATATACGTCTATAGCGTTATATATCCTAACCTAAGGCAAGCTATCATCACGGATGTAGTATTTTACAACATTCCTGGCGTATCGTCCCCTTCTACTCGGTGGGAACATTATATACGTCTATAACGTATCACAACCTAACCTAACCCATCTACCCCTCGCTGGTAATGTTTTACAGAATCCCTGTTGTGTCGTGACGTACGTCTCGGTTCGGATATTATATACGTCTATAGCGTTATATATCCTAACCACAGGCAGGCTAACATCTCGGATGTAGTATTTTACATCATTCCTGGCGTATCTGCCTCTACTTCTCGGTTGGAACATTATATACGTCTATAATGTAATATAACCTAACCTAACACATCTAGCTAATCGCTGGTAATGTTAAACAGATTGCCGTTCGTTTCGTCCCGTACATCTCGGTTGGCACATTATATACGTCTATAGCGTTATATATCCTAACGTAAGGCAGGCTAACATCTCGGATGTAGTATTTTACAACATTCCTGGCGTATCGGCCCCTTCTTCTCGGTGGGAACATTATATAGGTCTATAACGTAATATACCCTAACCTAACACATCTAGCCCCTCGCTGGTAATGTTTTACAGAATCCCGTTCGTGTCGTCCCGTACGTCTCGGTTGGGACATTATATACGTCTATAGCGTTATATATCCTAACCTAAGGCAGGCTATCATCTCGGATGCAGTATTTTCCAACATTCCAGGTGGGTCGGCCCCTACTTCTCGGTGGGAACATTATATACGCCTATAGCGTTATATATCCTAACCTAAGGCAAGCTATCATCTCAAATGTAGTATTTCACAAGATTCCTGGCGTAACGGCCCCTACTTCTCGGTGGGAACATTATAGAGGTCTATAACGTAATATAACCTAATCTAACACATCTAGCCCCTCGCTGGTAATCTTTTACAGAATCCCGTTCCTGCCGTCCCGTACATCTCGGTTGGGATATTATATACGTCTACAGCGATATATATCCTAACGTAAGGCAGGCTAACATCTCGGATGTAGCATTTTACAACATTCCTGGCGTATCGGCCTCTACTTCTCGGTGGGACCATTATATTCGTCTATAACGTAACATAACCTAACCTAACCCATCTAGCCCCTCGCTGGTGATGTTTTACAGAATCCCGTTCTTCTCGTCCCGTACATCTCGGTTGGGATATTATATACGTCTACAGCGATATATATCATAACGCAAAGCAGGCTAACATCTCGGATGTAGCATTTTACAACATTCCTGGCGTATCGGCCCCTACTTCTCGGTGGGAACATTATATTCGTCTATAACGTAATATAACCTAACCTAACACATCTAGCCCCTCGCTGGTAATGTTTTGCAGAATCCCGTTCGTGTCGTCCCGTACGTCTCGGTTGACACATTATATACGTCTATAGCGTTATATATCCTAACCTAAGGCAGGCTATCATCTCTGATGTAGTATTTTACAACATTCCTGACGTATCGGCCCCTACTTCTCGGTGGGAACATTATATACGTCTATAAGGTATCACATCCTAACCTTTCCCATCTAGCCCCTCGCTGGTAATGTTTTACAGAATCCCGTTCTTCTCGTCCCGTACATCTCGGTTGGGATATTATATACGTCTACAGCGATATATATCATAACGCAAAGCAGGCTAACATCTCGGATGTAGCATTTTACAACATTCCTGGCGTATCGGCCTCTACTTCTCGGTGGGACCATTATATTCGTCTATAGCGTAACATAACCTAACTTAACCCATCTGACCCCTCGCTGGTAACGTTTTACAGAATCCCGTTCGTTTCGTCCCGTACATCTCGGTTGGGATATTATATAAGTCTATAGCGTTATATATCCTAACCTAAGGCAGGCTATCATCTCGGATGTAGTATTTTACAACATTCCTGGCGTATCGGCCCCTACTTCTCGGTGGGAACATTATATAGGTGTATAACGTAATATAACCTAACCTAACACATCTAGCCCCTCGCTGGTAATGTTTTACAGAATCCCGTTCGTGTCGTCCCGTACGTCTCGGTTTGGACATTATATACGTTTACAGCGTTATATATCCTAACCTAAAGCAGGCTAACATCTCGGATGCAGTATTTTACGCCATTCCTGGCGTATCGGCTCTACATCTCGGTGGGAACATTATACACGTCTATAACGTAACATAACCTAACCTAACCCATCTAGCCCCTCGCTGGTAATGTTTTACAGAATCCCGTTCCTGCCGTCCCGTACATCTCGGTTGGGATATTATATACGTCTACAGCGATATATATCCTAACGTAAGGCAGGCTAACATCTCGGATGTAGTATTCTACAACATTCCTGGCGTATCGTCCTCTACTTCTCGGTGGAACATTATATTCGTCTATAACGTAACATAACCTAACCTAACCCATCTGGCCCCTCGCTGGTAATGTTTTACAGAATGCCGTTCGTTTCGTCCCGTACATCTCGGTTGAGATATTATATAAGTCTATAGCGTTATATATCCTAACCTAAGGCAAGCTATCATCTCGGATGTAGTATTTTACAACATTCCTGGCGTATCGTCCTCTACTTCTCGGTGGAACATTATATTCGTCTATAACGTAACATAACCTAACCTAACCCATCTGGCCCCTCGCTGGTAATGTTTTACAGAATCCCGTTCGTTTCGTCCCGTACATCTCGGTTGAGATATTATATAAGACTATAGCGTTATATATCCTAACCTAAGGCAAGCTATCATCTCGGATGTAGTATTTTACAACATTCCTGGCGTATCGGCCCCTTCTTCTCGGTGGGAACATTATATACGTCTATAACGTATCACATCCTAACCTAACCCATCTAGCCCCTCGCTGGTAATGTTTTACAGAATCCCGTTCGTTTCGTCCCGTACATCTCGGTTGAGATATTATATAAGTCTGTAGCGTTATATATCCTAACCTAAGGCAAGCTATCATCTCGGATGTAGTATTTTACAACATTCCTGGCGTATCGTCCTCTACTTCTCGGTGGAACATTATATTCGTCTATAACGTAACATAACCTAACCTAACCCATCTGGCCCCTCACTGGTAATGTTTTACAGAATCCCGTTCCTGTCGTCCCGGACATCTCGGTTGGGATATTATATACGTCTACAGCGATATATATCCTAACGTAAGGCAGGCTATCATCTCGGATGTAGTATTTCACAACATTCCTGGCGTATCGGCCCCTACTTTTCGGTGGGAACATTATATACGTCTATAACGTATCACATCCTAACCTAACCCATCTAGCCCCTCGCTGGTAATGTTTTACAGAATCCCGTTCCTGCCGTCCCGTACATCTCGGTTGGGATATTATATACGTCTACAGCGATATATATCCTAACGTAAGGCAGGCTAACATCTCGGATGTAGCATTTTACAACATTCCTGGCGTATCGGCCTCTACTTCTGGGTGGGACCATTATATTCGTCTATAACGTAACATAACCTAACCTAACCCATCTGGCCCCCGCTGGTAACGTTTTACAGAATCCCGTTCGTTTCGTCCCGTACATCTCGGTTGGGATATTATATACGTCTACAGCGATATATATCCTAACGTAAGGCAGGCTAACATCTCGGATGTAGTATTTTAAAACATTCCTGGCGTATCGGCCTCTACTTCTCGGTGGAACATTATATTCGTCTATAACGTAACATAACCTAACCTAACCCATCTGGCCCCTCGCTGGTAATGTTTTACAGAATCCCGTTCCTGTCGTCCCGGACATCTCGGTTGGGATATTATATACGTCTACAGCGATATATATCCTAACGTAAGGCAGGCTATCATCTCGGATGTAGTATTTCACAACATTCCTGGCGTATCGGCCCCTACTTCTCGGTGGGAACATTATATACGTCTATAACGTATCACATCCTAACCTAACCCATCTAGCCCCTCGCTGGTAATGTTTTACAGAATCCCGTTCCTGCCGTCCCGTACATCTCGGTTGGGATATTATATACGTCTATAGCGTTATATATCCTAACCTAAGGCAGGCTAACATCTCGGATGTAGTATTTTAAAACATTCCTGGCGTATCGGCCTCTACTTCTCGGTGGGAACATTATATTCGTCTATAACGTAACATAACCTAACCTAACCCATCTGGCCCCTCGCTGGTAATGTTTTACAGAATCCCGTTCGTTTCGTCCCGTACATCTCGGTTGAGATATTATATAAGTCTATAGCGTTATATATCCTAACCTAATGCAAGCTATCATCTCGGATGTAGTATTTTACAACATTCCTGGCGTATCGGCCCCTTCTTCTCGGTGGGAGCATTATATACGTCTATAACGTATCACATCCTGACCTAACCCATCTAGCCCCTCGCTGGTAATGTTTTACAGAATCCCGTTCCTGTCGTCCCGGACATCTCGGTTGGGATATTATATACGTCTACAGCGATATATATCCTAACGTAAGGCAGGGTATCATCTCGGATGTAGTATTTCACAACATTCCTGGCGTATCGGCCCCTACTTCTCGGTGGGAACATTATATAGGTATATAACTTAATATAACCTAACCTAACACATCTAGCCCCTCGCTGGTAATGTTCTACAGGATCCCGTTCGTGTCGTCCCGTACGTCTCGGTTGGGACATTATATACGTCTATAGCGTTATATATCCTAACCTAAGGCAGGCTATCATCTCGGATGTAGTATTTTACAACATTCCTGGCGTATCGGCCCCTTCTTCTCGGTGGGAGCATTATATACGTCTATAACGTATCACATCCTCACCTAACCCATCTAGCCCCTCGCTGGTAATGTTTTACAGAATCCCGTTCCTGTCGTCCCGGACATCTCGGTTGGGATATTATATACGTCTACAGCGATATATATCCTAACGTAAGGCAGGGTATCATCTCGGATGTAGTATTTCACAACATTCCTGGCGTATCGGCCCCTACTTCTCGGTGGGAACATTATATAGGTATATAACTTAATATAACCTAACCTAACACATCTAGCCCCTCGCTGGTAATGTTCTACAGGATCCCGTTCGTGTCGTCCCGTACGTCTCGGTTGGGACATTATATACGTCTATAGCGTTATACATCCTAACCTAAGGCAGGCTATCATCTCGGATGCAGTATTTTCCAACATGCCTGGTGGGTCGGCCCCTACTTCTCGGTGGGAACATTATATACGTCTATAACGTATCACAACCTAACCTAACCCATCTAGCCCCTCGCTGGTAATGTTTTACAGAATCCCGTTCCTGCCGTCCCGTACATCTCGCTTGGAATATTATATACGTCTATAGCGTTATATATCCTAACCTAAGGCAAGCTATCATCGCGGATGTAGTATTTTACAACATTCCTGGCGTATCGGCCCCTTCTTCTCGGTGGGAGCATTATATACGTCTATAACGTATCACATCCTCACCTAACCCATCTAGCCCCTCGCTGGTAATGTTTTACAGAATCCCGTTCCTGTCGTCCCGGACATCTCGGTTGGGATATTATATACGTCTACAGCGATATATATCCTAACGTAAGGCAGGGTATCATCTCGGATGTAGTATTTCACAACATTCCTGGCGTATCGGCCCCTACTTCTCGGTGGGAACATTATATAGGTATATAACTTAATATAACCTAACCTAACACATCTAGCCCCTCGCTGGTAATGTTCTACAGGATCCCGTTCGTGTCGTCCCGTACGTCTCGGTTGGGACATTATATACGTCTATAGCGTTATATATCCTAACCTAAGGCAGGCTATCATCTCGGATGCAGTATTTTCCAACATTCCTGGTGGGTCGGCCCCTACTTCTCGGTGGGAACATTATATACGTCTATAACGTATCACAACCTATCCTAACCCATCTAGCCCCTCGCTGGTAATGTTTTACAGAATCCCGTTCCTGCCGTCCCGTACATCTCGGTTGGGATATTATATACGTCTACAGCGATATACATATCCTAACGTAAGGCAGGCTAACATCTCGGATGTAGTATTTTACAACATTCCTGGCGTATCGTCCTCTACTTCTCGGTGGGAACATTATATTCGTCAATAACGTAATATAACCTAACCTAACACATCTAGGCCCTCGCTGTTAATGTTTTACAGAATCCCGTTCGTGACGTCCCGTACATCTCGCTTGGAATATTATATACGTCTATAGCGTTATATATCCTAACCTAAGGCAAGCTATCATCTCGAATGTAGTATTTCACAAGATTCCTGGCGTAACGGCCCCTACTTCTCGGTGGGAACATTATATAGGTCTATAACGTAATATAACCTAACCTAACACATCTATCCCCTCGCTGGTAATCTTTTACAGAATCCCGTTCCTGCCGTCCCGTACATCTCGGTTGGGATATTATATAAGTCTATAGCGTTATATATCCTAACCTAAGGCAGGCTATCACCTCGGATGTAGTATTTCACAACATTCCTGGCGTATCGGCCCCTACTTCTCGGTGGGAGCATTATATACGTCTATAACGTATCACATCCTCACCTAACCCATCTAGCCCCTCGCTGGTAATGTTTTACAGAATCCCGTTCCTGTCGTCCCGGACATCTCGGTTGGGATATTATATACGTCTACAGCGATATATATCCTAACGTAAGGCAGGCTATCATCTCGGATGTAGTATTTCACAACATTCCTGGCGTATCGGCCCCTACTTCTCGGTGGGAACATTATATACGTCTATAACGTAATATAACCTAACCTAACACATCTAGGCCCTCGCTGTTAATGTTTTACAGAATCCCGTTCGTGACGTCCCGTACATCTCGCTTGGAATATTATATACGTCTATAGCGTTATATATCCTAACCTAAGGCAGGCTAACATCTCGGATGTAGTATTTTAAAACATTCCTGGCGTATCGGCCTCTACTTCTCGGTGGGAACATTATATTCGTCTATAACGTAACATAACCTAACCTAACCCATCTGGCCCCTCGCTGGTAATGTTTTACAGAATCCCGTTCGTTTCGTCCCGTACATCTCGGTTGAGATATTATATAAGTCTATAGCGTTATATATCCTAACCTAAGGCAAGCTATCATCTCGGATGTAGTATTTTACAACATTCCTGGCGTATCGGCCCCTTCTTCTCGGTGGGAGCATTATATACGTCTATAACGTATCACATCCTCACCTAACCCATCTAGCCCCTCGCTGGTAATGTTTTACAGAATCCCGTTCCTGTCGTCCCGGACATCTCGGTTGGGATATTATATACGTCTACAGCGATATATATCCTAACGTAAGGCAGGGTATCATCTCGGATGTAGTATTTCACAACATTCCTGGCGTATCGGCCCCTACTTCTCGGTGGGAACATTATATAGGTATATAACTTAATATAACCTAACCTAACACATCTAGCCCCTCGCTGGTAATGTTCTACAGGATCCCGTTCGTGTCGTCCCGTACGTCTCGGTTGGGACATTATATACGTCTATAGCGTTATATATCCTAACCTAAGGCAGGCTATCATCTCGGATGTAGTATTTTACAACATTCCTGGCGTATCGGCCCCTTCTTCTCGGTGGGAGCATTATATACGTCTATAACGTATCACATCCTCACCTAACCCATCTAGCCCCTCGCTGGTAATGTTTTACAGAATCCCGTTCCTGTCGTCCCGGACATCTCGGTTGGGATATTATATACGTCTACAGCGATATATATCCTAACGTAAGGCAGGGTATCATCTCGGATGTAGTATTTCACAACATTCCTGGCGTATCGGCCCCTACTTCTCGGTGGGAACATTATATAGGTATATAACTTAATATAACCTAACCTAACACATCTAGCCCCTCGCTGGTAATGTTCTACAGGATCCCGTTCGTGTCGTCCCGTACGTCTCGGTTGGGACATTATATACGTCTATAGCGTTATACATCCTAACCTAAGGCAGGCTATCATCTCGGATGCAGTATTTTCCAACATGCCTGGTGGGTCGGCCCCTACTTCTCGGTGGGAACATTATATACGTCTATAACGTATCACAACCTAACCTAACCCATCTAGCCCCTCGCTGGTAATGTTTTACAGAATCCCGTTCCTGCCGTCCCGTACATCTCGCTTGGAATATTATATACGTCTATAGCGTTATATATCCTAACCTAAGGCAAGCTATCATCTCGAATGTAGTATTTCACAAGATTCCTGGCGTAACGGCCCCTACTTCTCGGTGGGAACATTATATAGGTCTATAACGTAATATAACCTAACCTAACACATCTAGCCCCTCGCTGGTAATCTTTTACAGAATCCCGTTCCTGCCGTCCCGTACATCTCGGTTGGGATATTATATACGTCTACAGCGATATATATACTAACGTAAGGCAGGCTAACATCTCGGATGTAGTATTTTACAACATTCCTGGCGTATCGTCCTCTACTTCTCGGTGGAACATTATATTCGTCTATAACGTAACATAACCTAACCTAACCCATCTGGCCCCTCGCTGGTAATGTTTTACAGAATCCCGTTCGTTTCGTCCCGTACATCTCGGTTGAGATATTATATAAGTCTATAGCATTATATATCCTAACCTAAGGCAAGCTATCATCTCGGATGTAGTATTTTACAACATTCCTGGCGTATCGTTCTCTACTTCTCGGTGGAACATTATATTCGTCTATAACGTAACATAACCTAACCTAACCCATCTGGCCCCTCGCTGGTAATGTTTTACAGAATCCCGTTCCTGTCGTCCCGTACATCTCGGTTGGGATATTATATACGTCTACAGCGATATATATCCTAACGTAAGGCAGGCTAACATCTCGGGTGTAGCATTTTACAACATTCCTGGCGTATCGGCCCCTACTTCTCGGTGGGAACATTATATAGGTCTATAACATAATATAACCTAACCTAACACATCTAGCCCCTCGCTGGTAATGTTCTACAGGATCCCGTTCGTGTCGTCCCGTACGTCTCGGTTGGGACATTATATACGTCTATAGCGTTATATATCCTAACCTAAGGCAGGCTATCATCTCGGATGCAGTATTTTCCAACATTCCTGGTGGGTCGGCCCCTACTTCTCGGTGGGAACATTATATACGTCTATAACGTATCACAACCTAACCTAACCCATCTAGCCCCTCGCTGGTAATGTTTTACAGAATCCCGTTCGTGACGTCCCGTACATCTCGGTTGGAATATTATATACGTCTATAGCGTTATATATCCTAACCTAAGGCAAGCTATCATCTCGAATGTAGTATTTCACAACATTCCTGGCGTAACGGCCCCTACTTCTCGGTGGGAACATTATATAGGTCTATAACGTAATATAACCTAACCTAACACATCTAGCCCCTCGCTGGTAATCTTTTACAGAATCCCGTTCGTGTCGTCCCGTCCGTCCCGGTTGGGACATTATATACGTCTATAGCGTTATATATCCTAACCTAAGGCAGGCTATCATCTCGAATGTAGTATTTCACAACATTCCTGGCGTAACGGCCCCTACTTCTCGGTGGGAACATTATATAGGTCTATAACGTAATATAACCTAACCTAACACATCTAGCCCCTCGCTGGTAATCTTTTACAGAATCCCGTTCCTGCCGTCCCGTACATCTCGGTTGGGATATTATATACGTCTACAGCGATATATATCCTAACGTAAGGCAGGCTAACATCTCGGATGTAGTATTTTACCACATTCCTGGCGTATCGGCCTCTACTTCTCGGTGGGAACATTATATTCGTCTATAACGTAACATAACCTAGCCTAACCCATCTGGCCCCTCGCTGGGAATGTTTTACAGAATCCCGTTCGTTTCGTCCCGTACATCTCGGTTGAGATATTATATAAGTCTATAGCGTTATATATCCTAACCTAAGGCAGGCTATCATCTCGGATGTAGTATTTCACAACATTCCTGGCGTATCGGCCCCTACTTCTCGGTGGGAACATTATGTAGTTCTATAACATAATATAACCTAACCTAACACATCTAGCCCCTCGCTGGTAATGTTCTACAGAATCCCGTTCGTGTCGTCCCGTCCGTCCCGGTTGGGACATTATATACGTCTATAGCGTTATATATCCTAACCTAAGGCAGGCTATCATCTCGAATGTAGTATTTCACAACATTCCTGGCGTAACGGCCCCTACTTCTCGGTGGGAACATTATATAGGTCTATAACGTAATATAACCTAACCTAACACATCTAGCCCCTCGCTGGTAATCTTTTACAGAATCCCGTTCCTGCCGTCCCGTACATCTCGGTTGGGATATTATATACGTCTACAGCGATATATATATTAACGTAAGGCAGGCTAACATCTCGGATGTAGTATTTTACCACATTCCTGGCGTATCGGCCTCTACTTCTCGGTGGGAACATTATATTCGTCTATAACGTAACATAACCTAGCCTAACCCATCTGGCCCCTCGCTGGGAATGTTTTACAGAATCCCGTTCGTTTCGTTCCGTACATCTCGGTTGAGATATTATATAAGTCTATAGCGTTATATATCCTAACCTAAGGCAGGCTATCATCTCGGATGTAGTATTTCACAACATTCCTGGCGTATCGGCCCCTACTTCTCGGTGGGAACATTATGTAGGTCTATAACATAATATAACCTAACCTAACACATCTAGCCCCTCGCTGGTAATGTTCTACAGAATCCCGTTCGTGTCGTCCCGTCCGTCCCGGTTGGGACATTATATACGTCTATAGCGTTATATATCCTAACCTAAGGCAGGCTATCATCTCGAATGTAGTATTTCACAACATTCCTGGCGTAACGGCCCCTACTTCTCGGTGGGAACATTATATAGGTCTATAACGTAATATAACCTAACCTAACACATCTAGCCCCTCGCTGGTAATCTTTTACAGAATCCCGTTCCTGCCGTCCCGTACATCTCGGTTGGGATATTATATACGTCTGCAGCGATATATATCCTAACGTAAGGCAGGCTAACATCTCGGATGTAGTATTTTACCACATTCCTGGCGTATCGGCCTCTACTTCTCGGTGGGAACATTATATTCGTCTATAACGTAACATAACCTAGCCTAACCCATCTGGCCTCTCGCTGGGAATGTTTTACAGAATCCCGTTCGTTTCGTCCCGTACATCTCGGTTGAGATATTATATAAGTCTATAGCGTTATATATCCTAACCTAAGGCAGGCTATCATCTCGGATGTAGTATTTCACAACATTCCTGGCGTATCGGCCCCTACTTCTCGGTGGGAACATTATGTAGGTCTATAACATAATATAACCTAACCTAACACATCTAGCCCCTCGCTGGTAATGTTCTACAGAATCCCGTTCGTGTCGTCCCGTCCGTCCCGGTTGGGACATTATATACGTCTATAGCGTTATATATCCTAACCTAAGGCAGGCTATCATCTCGAATGTAGTATTTCACAACATTCCTGGCGTAACGGCCCCTACTTCTCGGTGGGAACATTGTATAGGTCTATAACGTAATATAACCTAACCTAACACATCTAGCCCCTCGCTGGTAATCTTTTACAGAATCCCGTTCCTGCCGTCCCGTACATCTCGGTTGGGATATTATATACGTCTACAGCGATATATATCCTAACGTAAGGCAGGCTAACATCTCGGATGTAGTATTTTACCACATTCCTGGTGTATCGGCCTCTACTTCTCGGTGGGAACATTATATTCGTCTATAACGTAACATAACCTAACCTAACCCATCTGGTCCCGCGCTGGGAATGTTTTACAGAATCCCGTTCGTTTCGTCCCGTACATCTCGGTTGAGATATTATATAAGTCTATAGCGTTATATATCCTAACCTAAGGCAGGCTATCATCTCGGATGTAGTATTTCACAACATTCCTGGCGTATCGGCCCCTACTTCTCGGTGGGAACATTATATAGGTCTATAACATAATATAACCTAACCTAACACATCTAGCCCCTCGCTGGTAATGTTCTACAGAATCCCGTTCGTGTCGTCCCGTACGTCTCGGTTGGGACATTATATACGTGTATAGCGATATATATCCTAACCTAAGGCAGGCTATCATCTCGGATGCAGTATTTTCCAACATTCCTGGTGGGTCGGCCCCTACTTCTCGGTGGGAACATTATATACGTCTATAACGTATCACATCCTCACCTAACCCATCTAGCCCCTCGCTGGTAATGTTTTACAGAATCCCGTTCCTGTCGTCCCGGACATCTCGGTTGGGATATTATAAACGTCTACAGCGATATATATCCTAACGTAAGGCAGGCTATCATCTCGGATGTAGTATTTCACAACATTCCTGGCGTATCGGCCCCTACTTCTCGGTGGGAACATTATATAGGTATATAACTTAATATAACCTAACCTAACACATCTAGCCCCTCGCTGGTAATGTTTTACAGAATCCCGTTCGTTTCGTCCCGTACATCTCGGTTGAGATATTATATAATTCTATAGCGTTATATATCCTAACCTAAGGCAAGCTATCATCTCGGATGTAGTATTTTACAACATTCCTGGCGTATCGGCCCCTACTTCTCGGTGGGAACATTATATAGGTCTATAACATAATATAACCTAACCTAACACATGTAGCCCCTCGCTGGTAATGTTCTACAGGATCCCGTTCGTGTCGTCCCGTACGTCTCGGTTGGGACATTATATACGTCTATAGCGTTATATATCCTAACCTAAGGCAGGCTATGATCTCGGATGCAGTATTTTCCAACATTCCTGGTGGGTCGGCCCCTACTTCTCGGTGGGAACATTATATACGTCTATAACGTAATATAACCTAACCTAACACATCTAGCCCCTCGCTGGTAATCTTTTACAGAATCCCGTTCCTGCCGTCCCGTACATCTCGGTTGGGATATTATATACGACTACAGCGATATATATCCTAACGTAAGGCAGGCTATCATCTCGGATGTAGTATTTTACAACATTCCTGGCTTATCGGCCTCTACTTCTCAGGTGGGAACATTATATTCGTCTATAACGTAACATAACCTAACCTAACCCATCTGGCCCCTCGCTGGTAATGTTTTACAGAATCCCGTTCGTTTCGTCCCGTACATCTCGGTTGAGATATTATATAAGTCTATAGCATTATATATCCTAACCTAAGGCAAGCTATCATCTCGGATGTAGTATTTTACAACATTCCTGGCGTATCGTTCTCTACTTCTCGGTGGAACATTATATTCGTCTATAACTTAACATAACCTAACCTAACCCATCTGGCCCCTCGCTGGTAATGTTTTACAGAATCCCGTTCCTGTCGTCCCGTACATCTCGGTTGGGATATTATATACGTCTACAGCGATATATATCCTAACGTAAGGCAGGCTAACATCTCGGGTGTAGCATTTTACAACATTCCTGGCGTATCGGCCCCTACTTCTCGGTGGGAACATTATATAGGTCTATAACATAATATAACCTAACCTAACACATCTAGCCCCTCGCTGGTAATGTTCTACAGGATCCCGTTCGTGTCGTCCCGTACGTCTCGGTTGGGACATTATATACGTCTATAGCGTTATATATCCTAACCTAAGGCAGGCTATCATCTCGGATGCAGTATTTTCCAACATTCCTGGTGGGTCGGCCCCTACTTCTCGGTGGGAACATTATATACGGCTATAACGTATCACAACCTAACCTAACCCATCTAGCCCCTCGCTGGTAATGTTTTACAGAATCCCGTTCCTGTCGTCCCGGACATCTCGGTTGGGATATTATATACGTCTACAGCGATATATATCCTAACGTAAGGCAGGCTATCATCTCGGATGTAGTATTTCACAACATTCCTGGCGTATCGGCCCCTACTTCTCGGTGGGAACATTATATACGTCTATAACGTATCACAACCTAACCTAACCCATCTAGCCCCTCGCTGGTAATGTTTTACAGAATCCCGTTCGTGACGTCCCGTACATCTCGGTTGGAATATTATATACGTCTATAGCGTTATATATCCTAACCTAAGGCAAGCTATCATCTCGAATGTAGTATTTCACAACATTCCTGGCGTAACGGCCCCTACTTCTCGGTGGGAACATTATATAGGTCTATAACGTAATATAACCTAACCTAACACATCTAGCCCCTCGCTGGTAATCTTTTACAGAATCCCGTTCCTGCCGTCCCGTACATCTCGGTTGGGATATTATATACGTCTACAGCGATATATATCCTAACGTAAGGCAGGCTAACATCTCGGATGTAGTATTTTACCACATTCCTGGCGTATCGGCCTCTACTTCTCGGTGGGAACATTATATTCGTCTATAACGTAACATAACCTAGCCTAACCCATCTGGCCCCTCGCTGGGAATGTTTTACAGAATCCCGTTCGTTTCGTCCCGTACATCTCGGTTGAGATATTATATAAGTCTATAGCGTTATATATCCTAACCTAAGGCAGGCTATCATCTCGAATGTAGTATTTCACAACATTCCTGGCGTAACGGCCCCTACTTCTCGGTGGGAACATTATATAGGTCTATAACGTAATATAACCTAACCTAACACATCTAGCCCCTCGCTGGTAATCTTTTACAGAATCCCGTTCCTGCCGTCCCGTACATCTCGGTTGGGATATTATATACGTCTACAGCGATATATATCCTAACGTAAGGCAGGCTAACATCTCGGATGTAGTATTTTACCACATTCCTGGTGTATCGGCCTCTACTTCTCGGTGGGAACATTATATACGTCTATAACGTATCACATCCTCACCTAACCCATCTAGCCCCTCGCTGGTAATGTTTTACAGAATCCCGTTCGTTTCGTCCCGTACATCTCGGTTGAGATATTATATAATTCTATAGCGTTATATATCCTAACCTAAGGCAAGCTATCATCTCGAATGTAGTATTTCACAACATTCCTGGCGTATCGGCCCCTACTTCTCGGTGGGAACATTATATAGGTCTATAACGTAATATCACCTAACCTAACACATCTAGCCCCTCGCTGGTAATCTTTTACAGAATCCCGTTCCTGCCGTCCCGTACATCTCGGTTGGGATATTATATACGTCTACAGCGATATATATCCTAACGTAAGGCAGGCTAACATCTCGGATGTAGTATTTTACAACATTCCTGGCGTATCGGCCTCTACTTCTCGGTGGGAACATTATATTCGTCTATAACGTAACATAACCTAACCTAACCCATCTAGCCCCTCGCTGGTAATGTTTTACAGAATCCCGTTCCTGCCGTCCCGTACATCTCGGTTGGGATATTATATACGTCTACAGCGATATATATCCTAACGTAAGGCAGGCTAACATCTCGGATGTAGTATTTTACCACATTCCTGGCGTATCGGCCTCTACTTCTCGGTGGGAACATTATATTCGTCTATAACGTAACATAACCTAGCCTAACCCATCTGGCCCCTCGCTGGGAATGTTTTACAGAATCCCGTTCGTTTCGTCCCGTACATCTCGGTTGAGATATTATATAAGTCTATAGCATTATATATCCTAACCTAAGGCAAGCTATCATCTCGGATGTAGTATTTTACAACATTCCTGGCGTATCGTTCTCTACTTCTCGGTGGAACATTATATTCGTCTATAACTTAACATAACCTAACCTAACCCATCTGGCCCCTCGCTGGTAATGTTTTACAGAATCCCGTTCCTGTCGTCCCGTACATCTCGGTTGGGATATTATATACGTCTACAGCGATATATATCCTAACGTAAGGCAGGCTAACATCTCGGGTGTAGCATTTTACAACATTCCTGGCGTATCGGCCCCTACTTCTCGGTGGGAACATTATATAGGTCTATAACATAATATAACCTAACCTAACACATCTAGCCCCTCGCTGGTAATGTTCTACAGGATCCCGTTCGTGTCGTCCCGTACGTCTCGGTTGGGACATTATATACGTCTATAGCGTTATATATCCTAACCTAAGGCAGGCTATCATCTCGGATGCAGTATTTTCCAACATTCCTGGTGGGTCGGCCCCTACTTCTCGGTGGGAACATTATATACGGCTATAACGTATCACAACCTAACCTAACCCATCTAGCCCCTCGCTGGTAATGTTTTACAGAATCCCGTTCCTGTCGTCCCGGACATCTCGGTTGGGATATTATATACGTCTACAGCGATATATATCCTAACGTAAGGCAGGCTATCATCTCGGATGTAGTATTTCACAACATTCCTGGCGTATCGGCCCCTACTTCTCGGTGGGAACATTATATACGTCTATAACGTATCACAACCTAACCTAACCCATCTAGCCCCTCGCTGGTAATGTTTTACAGAATCCCGTTCGTGACGTCCCGTACATCTCGGTTGGAATATTATATACGTCTATAGCGTTATATATCCTAACCTAAGGCAAGCTATCATCTCGAATGTAGTATTTCACAACATTCCTGGCGTAACGGCCCCTACTTCTCGGTGGGAACATTATATAGGTCTATAACGTAATATAACCTAACCTAACACATCTAGCCCCTCGCTGGTAATCTTTTACAGAATCCCGTTCCTGCCGTCCCGTACATCTCGGTTGGGATATTATATACGTCTACAGCGATATATATCCTAACGTAAGGCAGGCTAACATCTCGGATGTAGTATTTTACCACATTCCTGGCGTATCGGCCTCTACTTCTCGGTGGGAACATTATATTCGTCTATAACGTAACATAACCTAGCCTAACCCATCTGGCCCCTCGCTGGGAATGTTTTACAGAATCCCGTTCGTTTCGTCCCGTACATCTCGGTTGAGATATTATATAAGTCTATAGCGTTATATATCCTAACCTAAGGCAGGCTATCATCTCGAATGTAGTATTTCACAACATTCCTGGCGTAACGGCCCCTACTTCTCGGTGGGAACATTATATAGGTCTATACCGTAATATAACCTAACCTAACACATCTAGCCCCTCGCTGGTAATCTTTTACAGAATCCCGTTCCTGCCGTCCCGTACATCTCGGTTGGGATATTATATACGTCTACAGCGATATATATCCTAACGTAAGGCAGGCTAACATCTCGGATGTAGTATTTTACCACATTCCTGGTGTATCGGCCTCTACTTCTCGGTGGGAACATTATATACGTCTATAACGTATCACATCCTCACCTAACCCATCTAGCCCCTCGCTGGTAATGTTTTACAGAATCCCGTTCGTTTCGTCCCGTACATCTCGGTTGAGATATTATATAATTCTATAGCGTTATATATCCTAACCTAAGGCAAGCTATCATCTCGAATGTAGTATTTCACAACATTCCTGGCGTATCGGCCCCTACTTCTCGGTGGGAACATTATATAGGTCTATAACGTAATATAACCTAACCTAACACATCTAGCCCCTCGCTGGTAATCTTTTACAGAATCCCGTTCCTGCCGTCCCGTACATCTCGGTTGGGATATTATATACGTCTACAGCGATATATATCCTAACGTAAGGCAGGCTAACATCTCGGATGTAGTATTTTACCACATTCCTGGCGTATCGGCCTCTACTTCTCGGTGGGAACATTATATTCGTCTATAACGTAACATAACCTAGCCTAACCCATCTGGCCCCTCGCTGGGAATGTTTTACAGAATCCCGTTCGTTTCGTCCCGTACATCTCGGTTGAGATATTATATAAGTCTATAGCGTTATATATCCTAACCTAAGGCAGGCTATCATCTCGAATGTAGTATTTCACAACATTCCTGGCGTAACAGCCCCTACTTCTCGGTGGGAACATTATATAGGTCTATAACGTAATATAACCTAACCTAACACATCTAGCCCCTCGCTGGTAATGTTCTACAGAATCCCGTTCGTGTCGTCCCGTACGTCTCGGTTGGGACATTATATACGTGTATAGCGTTATATATCCTAACCTAAGGCGGGCTATCATCTCGGATGCAGTATTTTCCAACATTCCTGGTGGGTCGGGCCCTACTTCTCGGTGGGAACATTATATACGTCTATAACGTATCACAACCTAACCTAACCCATCTAGCCCCTCGCTGGTAATGTTTTACAGAATCCCGTTCCTGCCGTCCCGTACATCTCGGTTGGGATATTATATACGTCTACAGCGATATATATCCTAACGTAAGGCAGGCTAACATCTCGGATGTAGTATTTTACAACATTCCTGGCGTATCGGCCTCTATTTCTCGATGGGAACATTATATTCGTCTATAACGTAACATAACCTAACCTAACCCATCTGGCCCCTCGCTGGTAATGTTTTACAGAATCCCGTTCCTGCCGTCCCGTACATCTCGGTTGGGATATTATATACGTCTACAGCGATATATATCCTAACGTAAGGCAGGCTAACATCTCGGATGTAGTATTTTACAACATTCCTGGCGTATCGTCCTCTACTTCTCGGTGGAACATTATATTCGTCTATAACGTAACATAACCTAACCTAACCCATCTGGCCCCTCGCTGGTAATGTTTTACAGAATCCCGTTCGTTTCGTCCCGTACATCTCGGTTGAGATATTATATACGTCTACAGCGATATATATCCTAACGTAAGGCAGGCTATCATCTCGGATGTAGTATTTCACAACATTCCTGGCGTATCGGCCCCTACTTCTCGGTGGGAACATTATATAGGTATATAACTTAATATAACCTAACCTAACACATCTAGCCCCTCGCTGGTAATGTTTTACAGAATCCCGTTCGTTTCGTCCCGTACATCTCGGTTGAGATATTATATAATTCTATAGCGTTATATATCCTAACCTAAGGCAAGCTATCATCTCGGATGTAGTATTTTACAACATTCCTGGCGTATCGGCCCCTACTTCTCGGTGGAAACATTATATAGGTCTATAACATAATATAACCTAACCTAACACATCTAGCCCCTCGCTGGTAATGTTCTACAGGATCCCGTTCGTGTCGTCCCGTACGTCTCGGTTGGGACATTATATACGTCTATAGCGTTATATATCCTAACCTAAGGCAGGCTATGATCTCGGATGCAGTATTTTCCAACATTCCTGGTGGGTCGGCCCCTACTTCTCGGTGGGAACATTATATACGTCTATAACGTAATATAACCTAACCTAACACATCTAGCCCCTCGCTGGTAATCTTTTACAGAATCCCGTTCCTGCCGTCCCGTACGTCTCGGTTGGGACATTATATACGTGTATAGCGTTATATATCCTAACCTAAGGCAGGCTATCATCTCGGATGCAGTATTTTCCAACATTCCTGGCGTATCGGCCTCTACTTCTCGGTGGGAACATTATATTCGTCTATAACGTAACATAACCTAGCCTAACCCATCTGGCCCCTCGCTGGGAATGTTTTACAGAATCCCGTTCGTTTCGTCCCGTACATCTCGGTTGAGATATTATATAAGTCTATAGCGTTATATATCCTAACCTAAGGCAGGCTATCATCTCGAATGTAGTATTTCACAACATTCCTGGCGTAACGGCCCCTACTTCTCGGTGGGAACATTATATAGGTCTATACCGTAATATAACCTATCCTAACACATCTAGCCCCTCGCTGGTAATCTTTTACAGAATCCCGTTCCTGCCGTCCCGTACATCTCGGTTGGGATATTATATACGTCTACAGCGATATATATCCTAACGTAAGGCAGGCTAACATCTCGGATGTAGTATTTTACCACATTCCTGGTGTATCGGCCTCTACTTCTCGGTGGGAACATTATATACGTCTATAACGTATCACATCCTCACCTAACCCATCTAGCCCCTCGCTGGTAATGTTTTACAGAATCCCGTTCGTTTCGTCCCGTACATCTCGGTTGAGATATTATATAATTCTATAGCGTTATATATCCTAACCTAAGGCAAGCTATCATCTCGAATGTAGTATTTCACAACATTCCTGGCGTATCGGCCCCTACTTCTCGGTGGGAACATTATATAGGTCTATAACGTAATATAACCTAACCTAACACATCTAGCCCCTCGCTGGTAATCTTTTACAGAATCCCGTTCCTGCCGTCCCGTACATCTCGGTTGGGATATTATATACGTCTACAGCGATATATATCCTAACGTAAGGCAGGCTAACATCTCGGATGTAGTATTTTACCACATTCCTGGCGTATCGGCCTCTACTTCTCGGTGGGAACATTATATTCGTCTATAACGTAACATAACCTAGCCTAACCCATCTGGCCCCTCGCTGGGAATGTTTTACAGAATCCCGTTCGTTTCGTCCCGTACATCTCGGTTGAGATATTATATAAGTCTATAGCGTTATATATCCTAACCTAAGGCAGGCTATCATCTCGAATGTAGTATTTCACAACATTCCTGGCGTAACAGCCCCTACTTCTCGGTGGGAACATTATATAGGTCTATAACGTAATATAACCTAACCTAACACATCTAGCCCCTCGCTGGTAATGTTCTACAGAATCCCGTTCGTGTCGTCCCGTACGTCTCGGTTGGGACATTATATACGTGTATAGCGTTATATATCCTAACCTAAGGCGGGCTATCATCTCGGATGCAGTATTTTCCAACATTCCTGGTGGGTCGGGCCCTACTTCTCGGTGGGAACATTATATACGTCTATAACGTATCACAACCTAACCTAACCCATCTAGCCCCTCGCTGGTAATGTTTTACAGAATCCCGTTCCTGCCGTCCCGTACATCTCGGTTGGGATATTATATACGTCTACAGCGATATATATCCTAACGTAAGGCAGGCTAACATCTCGGATGTAGTATTTTACAACATTCCTGGCGTATCGGCCTCTATTTCTCGATGGGAACATTATATTCGTCTATAACGTAACATAACCTAACCTAACCCATCTGGCCCCTCGCTGGTAATGTTTTACAGAATCCCGTTCCTGCCGTCCCGTACATCTCGGTTGGGATATTATATACGTCTACAGCGATATATATCCTAACGTAAGGCAGGCTAACATCTCGGATGTAGTATTTTACAACATTCCTGGCGTATCGTCCTCTACTTCTCGGTGGAACATTATATTCGTCTATAACGTAACATAACCTAACCTAACCCATCTGGCCCCTCGCTGGTAATGTTTTACAGAATCCCGTTCGTTTCGTCCCGTACATCTCGGTTGAGATATTATATACGTCTACAGCGATATATATCCTAACGTAAGGCAGGCTATCATCTCGGATGTAGTATTTCACAACATTCCTGGCGTATCGGCCCCTACTTCTCGGTGGGAACATTATATAGGTATATAACTTAATATAACCTAACCTAACACATCTAGCCCCTCGCTGGTAATGTTTTACAGAATCCCGTTCGTTTCGTCCCGTACATCTCGGTTGAGATATTATATAATTCTATAGCGTTATATATCCTAACCTAAGGCAAGCTATCATCTCGGATGTAGTATTTTACAACATTCCTGGCGTATCGGCCCCTACTTCTCGGTGGGAACATTATATAGGTCTATAACATAATATAACCTAACCTAACACATCTAGCCCCTCGCTGGTAATGTTCTACAGGATCCCGTTCGTGTCGTCCCGTACGTCTCGGTTGGGACATTATATACGTCTATAGCGTTATATATCCTAACCTAAGGCAGGCTATGATCTCGGATGCAGTATTTTCCAACATTCCTGGTGGGTCGGCCCCTACTTCTCGGTGGGAACATTATATACGTCTATAACGTAATATAACCTAACCTAACACATCTAGCCCCTCGCTGGTAATCTTTTACAGAATCCCGTTCCTGCCGTCCCGTACGTCTCGGTTGGGACATTATATACGTGTATAGCGTTATATATCCTAACCTAAGGCAGGCTATCATCTCGGATGCAGTATTTTCCAACATTCCTGGTGGGTCGGGCCCTACTTCTCGGTGGGAACATTATATACGTCTATAACGTATCACAACCCAACCTAACCCATCTAGCCCCTCGCTGGTAATGTTTTACAGAATCCCGTTCGTTTCGTCCCGTACATCTCGGTTGAGATATTATATAAGTCTATAGCGTTATATATCCTAACCTAAGGCAAGCTATCATCTCGGATGTAGTATTTTACAACATTCCTGGCGTATCGTCCTCTACTTCTCGGTGGAACATTATATTCGTCTATAACGTAACATAACCTAACCTAACCCATCTGGCCCCTCGCTGGTAATGTTTTACAGAATCCCGTTCGTTTCGTCCCGTACATCTCGGTTGAGATATTATATAAGTCTATAGCGTTATATATCCTAACCTACGGCAAGCTATCATCTCGGATGTAGTATTTTACAACATTCCTGGCGTATCGGCCCCTTCTTCTCGGTGGGAACATTATATACGTCTATAACGTATCACATCCTAACCTAACCCATCTAGCCCCTCGCTGGTAATGTTTTACAGAATCCCGTTCGTTTCGTCCCGTACATCTCGGTTGAGATATTATATAAGTCTATAGCGTTATATATCCTAACCTAAGGCAAGCTATCATCTCGGATGTAGTATTTTACAACATTCCTGGCGTATCGTCCTCTACTTCTCGGTGGAACATTATATTCGTCTATAACGTAACATAACCTAACCTAACCCATCTGGCCCCTCGCTGGTAATGTTCTACAGAATCCCGTTCGTGTCGTCCCGTACGTCTCGGTTTGGACATTATATACGTGTATAGCGATATATATCCTAACCTAAGGCAGGCTATCATCTCGGATGCAGTATTTTCCAACATTCCTGGTGGGTCGGCCCCTACTTCTCGGTGGGAACATTATATACGTCTATAACGTATCACATCCTCACCTAACCCATCTAGCCCCTCGCTGGTAATGTTTTACAGAATCCCGTTCCTGTCGTCCCGGACATCTCGGTTGGGATATTATATACGTCTACAGCGATATATATCCTAACGTAAGGCAGGCTATCATCTCGGATGTAGTATTTCACAACATTCCTGGCGTATCGGCCCCTACTTCTCGGTGGGAACATTATATAGGTATATAACTTAATATAACCTAACCTAACACATCTAGCCCCTCGCTGGTAATGTTTTACAGAATCCCGTTCGTTTCGTCCCGTACATCTCGGTTGAGATATTATATAATTCTATAGCGTTATATATCCTAACCTAAGGCAAGCTATCATCTCGGACGTAGTATTTTACAACATTCCTGGCGTATCGGCCCCTACTTCTCGGTGGGAACATTATATAGGTCTATAACATAATATAACCTAACCTAACACATCTAGCCCCTCGCTGGTAATGTTCTACAGGATCCCGTTCGTGTCGTCCCGTACGTCTCGGTTGGGACATTATATACGTCTATAGCGTTATATATCCTAACCTAAGGCAGGCTATGATCTCGGATGCAGTATTTTCCAACATTCCTGGTGGGTCGGGCCCTACTTCTCGGTGGGAACATTATATACGTCTATAACGTAATATAACCTAACCTAACACATCTAGCCCCTCGCTGGTAATCTTTTACAGAATCCCGTTCCTGCCGTCCCGTACATCTCGGTTGGGATATTATATACGTCTACAGCGATATATATCCTAACGTAAGGCAGGCTAACATCTCGGATGTAGTATTTTACAACATTCCTGGCGTATCGGCCTCTACTTCTCAGGTGGGAACATTATATTCGTCTATAACGTAACATAACCTAACCTAACCCATCTGGCCCCTCGCTGGTAATGTTTTACAGAATCCCGTTCATTTCGTCCCGTACATCTCGGTTGAGATATTATATAAGTCTATAGCGTTATATATCCTAACCTAAGGCAGGCTAACATCTCGGATGTAGTATTTCACAACATTCCTGGCGTATCGGCCCCTACTTCTCGGTGGGAACATTATATAGGTATATAACTTAATATAACCTAACCTAACACATCTAGCCCCTCGCTGGTAATGTTTTACAGAATCCCGTTCGTTTCGTCCCGTACATCTCGGTTGAGATATTATATAATTCTATAGCGTTATATATCCTAACCTAAGGCGGGCTATCATCTCGGATGCAGTATTTTCCAACATTCCTGGTGGGTCGGGCCCTACTTCTCGGTGGGAACATTATATACGTCTATAACGTATCACAACCTAACCTAACCCATCTAGCCCCTCGCTGGTAATGTTTTACAGAATCCCGTTCCTGCCGTCCCGTACATCTCGGTTGGGATATTATATACGTCTACAGCGATATATATCCTAACGTAAGGCAGGCTAACATCTCGGATGTAGTATTTTACAACATTCCTGGCGTATCGGCCTCTATTTCTCGATGGGAACATTATATTCGTCTATAACGTAACATAACCTAACCTAACCCATCTGGCCCCTCGCTGGTAATGTTTTACAGAATCCCGTTCCTGCCGTCCCGTACATCTCGGTTGTGATATTATATACGTCTACAGCGATATATATCCTAACGTAAGGCAGGCTAACATCTCGGATGTAGTATTTTACAACATTCCTGGCGTATCGTCCTCTACTTCTCGGTGGAACATTATATTCGTCTATAACGTAACATAACCTAACCTAACCCATCTGGCCCCTCGCTGGTAATGTTTTACAGAATCCCGTTCGTTTCGTCCCGTACATCTCGGTTGAGATATTATATACGTCTACAGCGATATATATCCTAACGTAAGGCAGGCTATCATCTCGGATGTAGTATTTCACAACATTCCTGGCGTATCGGCCCCTACTTCTCGGTGGGAACATTATATAGGTATATAACTTAATATAACCTAACCTAACACATCTAGCCCCTCGCTGGTAATGTTTTACAGAATCCCGTTCGTTTCGTCCCGTACATCTCGGTTGAGATATTATATAATTCTATAGCGTTATATATCCTAACCTAAGGCAAGCTATCATCTCGGATGTAGTATTTTACAACATTCCTGGCGTATCGGCCCCTACTTCTCGGTGGGAACATTATATAGGTCTATAACATAATATAACCTAACCTAACACATCTAGCCCCTCGCTGGTAATGTTCTACAGGATCCCGTTCGTGTCGTCCCGTACGTCTCGGTTGGGACATTATATACGTCTATAGCGTTATATATCCTAACCTAAGGCAGGCTATGATCTCGGATGCAGTATTTTCCAACATTCCTGGTGGGTCGGCCCCTACTTCTCGGTGGGAACATTATATACGTCTATAACGTAATATAACCTAACCTAACACATCTAGCCCCTCGCTGGTAATCTTTTACAGAATCCCGTTCCTGCCGTCCCGTACGTCTCGGTTGGGACATTATATACGTGTATAGCGTTATATATCCTAACCTAAGGCAGGCTATCATCTCGGATGCAGTATTTTCCAACATTCCTGGTGGGTCGGGCCCTACTTCTCGGTGGGAACATTATATAGGTATATAACTTAATATAACCTAACCTAACACATCTAGCCCCTCGCTGGTAATGTTTTACAGAATCCCGTTCGTTTCGTCCCGTACATCTCGGTTGAGATATTATATAATTCTATAGCGTTATATATCCTAACCTAAGGCAAGCTATCATCTCGGATGTAGTATTTTACAACATTCCTGGCGTATCGGCCCCTACTTCTCGGTGGGAACATTATATAGGTCTATAACATAATATAACCTAACCTAACACATCTAGCCCCTCGCTGGTAATGTTCTACAGGATCCCGTTCGTGTCGTCCCGTACGTCTCGGTTGGGACATTATATACGTCTATAGCGTTATATATCCTAACCTAAGGCAGGCTATGATCTCGGATGCAGTATTTTCCAACATTCCTGGTGGGTCGGCCCCTACTTCTCGGTGGGAACATTATATACGTCTATAACGTAATATAACCTAACCTAACACATCTAGCCCCTCGCTGGTAATCTTTTACAGAATCCCGTTCCTGCCGTCCCGTACGTCTCGGTTGGGACATTATATACGTGTATAGCGTTATATATCCTAACCTAAGGCAGGCTATCATCTCGGATGCAGTATTTTCCAACATTCCTGGTGGGTCGGGCCCTACTTCTCGGTGGGAACATTATATACGTCTATAACGTATCACAACCTAACCTAACCCATCTAGCCCCTCGCTGGTAATGTTTTACAGAATCCCGTTCGTTTCGTCCCGTACATCTCGGTTGAGATATTATATAAGTCTATAGCGTTATATATCCTAACCTAAGGCAAGCTATCATCTCGGATGTAGTATTTTACAACATTCCTGGCGTATCGTCCTCTACTTCTCGGTGGAACATTATATTCGTCTATAACGTAACATAACCTAACCTAACCCATCTGGCCCCTCGCTGGTAATGTTTTACAGAATCCCGTTCGTTTCGTCCCGTACATCTCGGTTGAGATATTATATAAGTCTATAGCGTTATATATCCTAACCTAAGGCAAGCTATCATCTCGGATGTAGTATTTTACAACATTCCTGGCGTATCGGCCCCTTCTTCTCGGTGGGAACATTATATACGTCTATAACGTATCACATCCTAACCTAACCCATCTAGCCCCTCGCTGGTAATGTTTTACAGAATCCCGTTCGTTTCGTCCCGTACATCTCGGTTGAGATATTATATAAGTCTATAGCGTTATATATCCTAACCTAAGGCAAGCTATCATCTCGGATGTAGTATTTTACAACATTCCTGGCGTATCGTCCTCTACTTCTCGGTGGAACATTATATTCGTCTATAACGTAACATAACCTAACCTAACCCATCTGGCCCCTCGCTGGTAATGTTCTACAGAATCCCGTTCGTGTCGTCCCGTACGTCTCGGTTTGGACATTATATACGTGTATAGCGATATATATCCTAACCTAAGGCAGGCTATCATCTCGGATGCAGTATTTTCCAACATTCCTGGTGGGTCGGCCCCTACTTCTCGGTGGGAACATTATATACGTCTATAACGTATCACATCCTCACCTAACCCATCTAGCCCTCCGCTGGTAATGTTTTACAGAATCCCGTTCCTGTCGTCCCGGACATCTCGGTTGGGATATTATATACGTCTACAGCGATATATATCCTAACGTAAGGCAGGCTATCATCTCGGATGTAGTATTTCACAACATTCCTGGCGTATCGGCCCCTACTTCTCGGTGGGAACATTATATAGGTATATAACTTAATATAACCTAACCTAACACATCTAGCCCCTCGCTGGTAATGTTTTACAGAATCCCGTTCGTTTCGTCCCGTACATCTCGGTTGAGATATTATATAATTCTATAGCGTTATATATCCTAACCTAAGGCAAGCTATCATCTCGGATGTAGTATTTTACAACATTCCTGGCGTATCGGCCCCTACTTCTCGGTGGGAACATTATATAGGTCTATAACATAATATAACCTAACCTAACACATCTAGCCCCTCGCTGGTAATGTTCTACAGGATCCCGTTCGTGTCGTCCCGTACGTCTCGGTTGGGACATTATATACGTCTATAGCGTTATATATCCTAACCTAAGGCAGGCTATGATCTCGGATGCAGTATTTTCCAACATTCCTGGTGGGTCGGCCCCTACTTCTCGGTGGGAACATTATATACGTCTATAACGTAATATAACCTAACCTAACACATCTAGCCCCTCGCTGGTAATCTTTTACAGAATCCCGTTCCTGCCGTCCCGTAAATCTCGGTTGGGATATTATATACGTCTACAGCGATATATATCCTAACGTAAGGCAGGCTAACATCTCGGATGTAGTATTTTACAACATTCCTGGCGTATCGGCCTCTACTTCTCAGGTGGGAACATTATATTCGTCTATAACGTAACATAACCTAACCTAACCCATCTGGCCCCTCGCTGGTAATGTTTTACAGAATCCCGTTCATTTCGTCCCGTACATCTCGGTTGAGATATTATATAAGTCTATAGCGTTATATATCCTAACCTAAGGCAGGCTAACATCTCGGATGTAGTATTTCACAACATTCCTGGCGTATCGGCCCCTACTTCTCGGTGGGAACATTATATAGGTCTATAACATAATATAACCTAACCTAACACATCTAGCCCCTCGCTGGTAATGTTCTACAGAATCCCGTTCGTGTCGTCCCGTACGTCTCGGTTGGGACATTATATACGTGTATAGCGTTATATATCCTAACCTAAGGCAAGCTATCATCTCGAATGTAGTATTTCACAACATTCCTGGCGTAACGGCCCCTACTTCTCGGTGGGAACATTATATAGGTCTATAACGTAATATAACCTAACCTAACACATCTAGCCCCTCGCTGGTAATCTTTTACAGAATCCCGTTCCTGCCGTCCCGTACATCTCGGTTGGGACATTATATACGTCTACAGCGATATATATCCTAACGTAAGGCAGGCTAACATCTCGGATGTAGTATTTTACAACATTCCTGTCGTATCGGCCTCTACTTCTCGGTGGGAACATTATATTCGTCTATAACGTAACATAACCTAACCTAACCCATCTAGCCCCTCGCTGGTAATGTTTTACAGAATCTCGTTCGTTTCGTCCCGTACATCTCGGTTGAGATATTATATAAGTCTATAGCGTTATATATCCTAACCTAAGGCAGGCTATCACCTCGGATGTAGTATTTCACAACATTCCTGGCGTATCGGCCCCTACTTCTCGGTGGGAACATTATGTAGGTCTATAACATAATATAACCTAACCTAACACATCTAGCCCCTCGCTGGTAATGTTCTACAGAATCCCGTTCGTGTCGTCCCGTCCGTCCCGGTTGGGACATTATATACGTCTATAGCGTTATATATCCTAACCTAAGGCAGGCTGTCATCTCGAATGTAGTATTTCACAACATTCCTGGCGTAACGGCCCCTACTTCTCGGTGGGAACATTATATAGGTCTATAACGTAATATAACCTAACCTAACACATCTAGCCCCTCGCTGGTAATCTTTTACAGAATCCCGTTCCTGCCGTCCCGTACATCTCGGTTGGGATATTATATACGTCTACAGCGATATATATCCTAACGTAAGGCAGGCTAACATCTCGGATGTAGTATTTTACCACATTCCTGGCGTATCGGCCTCTACTTCTCGGTGGGAACATTATATTCGTCTATAACGTAACATAACCTAGCCTAACCCATCTGGCCCCTCGCTGGGAATGTTTTACAGAATCCCGTTCGTTTCGTCCCGTACATCTCGGTTGAGATATTATATAAGTCTATAGCGTTATATATCCTAACCTAAGGCAGGCTATCATCTCGGATGTAGTATTTCACAACATTCCTGGCGTATCGGCCCCTACTTCGCGTTGGGAACATTATATAGGTCTATAACACAATATAACCTAACCTAACACATCTAGCCCCTCGCTGGTAATGTTTTACAGAATCCCGTTCCTGCCGTCCCGTACATCTCGGTTGGGATATTATATACGTCTACAGCGATATATATCCTAACGTAAGGCAGGCTAACATCTCGGATGTAGTATTTTACAACATTCCTGGCGTATCGGCCTCTACTTCTCGGTGGGTACATTATATTCGTCTATAACGTAACATAACCTAACCTAACCCATCTGGCCCCTCGCTGGTAATGTTTTACAGAATCCCGTTCGTTTCGTCCCGTACATCTCGGTTGAGATATTATATAAGTCTATAGCGTTATATATCCTAACCTAAGGCAGGCTATCACCTCGGATGTAGTATTTCACAACATTCCTGGCGTATCGGCCCCTACTTCTCGGTGGGAACATTATGTAGGTCTATAACATAATATAACCTAACCTAACACATCTAGCCCCTCGCTGGTAATGTTCTACAGAATCCCGTTCGTGTCGTCCCGTCCGTCCCGGTTGGGACATTATATACGTCTATAGCGTTATATATCCTAACCTAAGGCAGGCTATCATCTCGAATGTAGTATTTCACAACATTCCTGGCGTAACGGCCCCTACTTCTCGGTGGGAACATTATATAGGTCTATAACGTAATATAACCTAACCTAACACATCTAGCCCCTCGCTGGTAATCTTTTACAGAATCCCGTTCCTGCCGTCCCGTACATCTCGGTTGGGATATTATATACGTCTACAGCGATATATATCCTAACGTAAGGCAGGCTAACATCTCGGATGTAGTATTTTACCACATTCCTGGTGTATCGGCCTCTACTTCTCGGTGGGAACATTATATTCGTCTATAACGTAACATAACCTAACCTAACCCATCTGGCCCCTCGCTGGGAATGTTTTACAGAATCCCGTTCGTTTCGTCCCGTACATCTCGGTTGAGATATTATATAAGTCTATAGCGTTATATATCCTAACCTAAGGCAGGCTATCATCTCGGATGTAGTATTTCACAACATTCCTGGCGTATCGGCCCCTACTTCTCGGTGGGAACATTATATAGGTCTATAACATAATATAACCTAACCTATCAAATCTAGCCCCTCGCTGGTAATGTTCTACAGAATCCCGTTCGTGTCGTCCCGTACGTCTCGGTTGGGACATTATATACGTGTATAGCGATATATATCCTAACCTAAGGCAGGCTATCATCTCGGATGCAGTATTTTCCAACATTCCTGGTGGGTCGGCCCCTACTTCTCGGTGGGAACATTATATACGTCTATAACGTATCACATCCTCACCTAACCCATCTAGCCCCTCGCTGGTAATGTTTTACAGAATCCCGTTCCTGTCGTCCCGGACATCTCGGTTGGGATATTATATACGTCTACAGCGATATATATCCTAACGTAAGGCAGGCTATCATCTCGGATGTAGTATTTCACAACATTCCTGGCGTATCGGCCCCTACTTCTCGGTGGGAACATTATATAGGTATATAACTTAATATAACCTAACCTAACACATCTAGCCCCTCGCTGGTAATGTTTTATAGAATCCCGTTCGTTTCGTCCCGTACATCTCGGTTGAGATATTATATAATTCTATAGCGTTATATGTCCTAACCTAAGGCAAGCTATCATCTCGGATGTAGTATTTTACAACATTCCTGGCGTATCGGCCCCTACTTCTCGGTGGGAACATTATATAGGTCTATAACATAATATAACCTAACCTAACACATCTAGCCCCTCGCTGGTAATGTTCTACAGGATCCCGTTCGTGTCGTCCCGTACGTCTCGGTTGGGACATTATATACGTCTATAGCGTTATATATCCTAACCTAAGGCAGGCTATGATCTCGGATGCAGTATTTTCCAACATTCCTGGTGGGTCGGCCCCTACTTCTCGGTGGGAACATTATATACGTCTATAACGTAATATAACCTAACCTAACACATCTAGCCCCTCGCTGGTAATCTTTTACAGAATCCCGTTCCTGCCGTCCCGTACATCTCGGTTGGGATATTATATACGTCTACAGCGATATATATCCTAACGTAAGGCAGGCTAACATCTCGGATGTAGTATTTTACAACATTCCTGGCGTATCGGCCTCTACTTCTCAGGTGGGAACATTATATTCGTCTATAACGTAACATAACCTAACCTAACCCATCTGGCCCCTCGCTGGTAATGTTTTACAGAATCCCGTTCGTTTCGTCCCGTACATCTCGGTTGAGATATTATATAAGTCTATAGCGTTATATATCCTAACCTAAGGCAGGCTAACATCTCGGATGTAGTATTTCACATCATTCCTGGCGTATCGGCCCCTACTTCTCGGTGGGAACATTATATAGGTCTATAACATAATATAACCTAACCTAACACATCTCGGTTGGGACATTATATACGTGTATAGCGTTATATATCCTAACCTAAGGCAGGCTATCATCTCGGATGCAGTATTTTCCAACATTCCTGGTGGGTCGGGCCCTACTTCTCGGTGGGTACATTATATACGTCTATAACGTATCACAACCTAACCTAACCCATCTAGCCCCTCGCTGGTAATGTTTTACAGAATCCCGTTCCTGCCGTCCCGTACATCTCGGTTGGGATATTATATACGTCTACACCGATATATATCCTAACGTAAGGCAGGCTAACATCTCGGATGTAGTATTTTACAACATTCCTGGCGTATCGGCCTCTATTTCTCGATGGGAACATTATATTCGTCTATAACGTAACATAACCTAACCTAACCCATCTGGCCCCTCGCTGGTAATGTTTTACAGAATCCCGTTCCTGCCGTCCCGTACATCTCGGTTGGGATATTATATACGTCTACAGCGATATATATCCTAACGTAAGGCAGGCTAACATCTCGGATGTAGTATTTTACAACATTCCTGGCGTATCGTCCTCTACTTCTCGGTGGAACATTATATTCGTCTATAACGTAACATAACCTAACCTAACCCATCTGGCCCCTCGCTGGTAATGTTTTACAGAATCCCGTTCGTTTCGTCCCGTACATCTCGGTTGAGATATTATATACGTCTACAGCGATATATATCCTAACGTAAGGCAGGCTATCATCACGGATGTAGTATTTCACAACATTCCTGGCGTATCGGCCCCTACTTCTCGGTGGGAACATTATATAGGTATATAACTTAATATAACCTAACCTAACCCATCTAGCCCCTCGCTGGTAATGTTTTACAGAATCTCGTTCGTTTCGTCCCGTACATCTCGGTTGAGATATTATATAAGTCTATAGCGTTATATATCCTAACCTAAGGCAGGCTATCACCTCGGATGTAGTATTTCACAACATTCCTGGCGTATCGGCCCCTACTTCTCGGTGGGAACATTATATAGGTCTATAACGTAATATAACCTAACCTAACACATCTAGCCCCTCGCTGGTAATCTTTTACAGAATCCCGTTCCTGCCGTCCCATACATCTCGGTTGGGATATTATATACGTCTACAGCGATATATATCCTAACGTAAGGCAGGCTAACATCTCGGATGTAGTATTTTACCACATTCCTGGCGTATCGGCCTCTACTTCTCGGTGGGAACATTATATTCGTCTATAACGTAACATAACCTAGCCTAACCCATCTGGCCCCTCGCTGGGAATGTTTTACAGAATCCCGTTCGTTTCGTCCCGTACATCTCGGTTGAGATATTATATAAGTCTATAGCGTTATATATCCTAACCTAAGGCAGGCTATCATCTCGGATGTAGTATTTCACAACATTCCTGGCGTATCGGCCCCTACTTCTCGTTGGGAACATTATATAGGTCTATAACACAATATAACCTAACCTAACACATCTAGCCCCTCGCTGGTAATGTTTTACAGAATCCCGTTCCTGCCGTCCCGTACATCTCGGTTGGGATATTATATACGTCTACAGCGATATATAGCCTAACGTAAGGCAGGCTAACATCTCGGATGTAGTATTTTACAACATTCCTGGCGTATCGGCCTCTACTTCTCGGTGGGTACATTATATTCGTCTATAACGTAACATAACCTAACCTAACCCATCTGGCCCCTCGCTGGTAATGTTTTACAGAATCCCGTTCGTTTCGTCCCGTACATCTCGGTTGAGATATTATATAAGTCTATAGCGTTATATATCCTAACCTAAGGCAGGCTATCACCTCGGATGTAGTATTTCACAACATTCCTGGCGTATCGGCCCCTACTTCTCGGTGGGAACATTATGTAGGTCTATAACATAATATAACCTAACCTAACACATCTAGCCCCTCGCTGGTAATGTTCTACAGAATCCCGTTCGTGTCGTCCCGTCCGTCCCGGTTGGGACACTATATACGTCTATAGCGTTATATATCCTAACCTAAGGCAGGCTATCATCTCGAATGTAGTATTTCACAACATTCCTGGCGTAACGGCCCCTACTTCTCGGTGGGAACATTATATAGGTCTATAACGTAATATAACCTAACCTAACACATCTAGCCCCTCGCTGGTAATCTTTTACAGAATCCCGTTCCTGCCGTCCCGTACATCTCGGTTGGGATATTATATACGTCTACAGCGATATATATCCTAACGTAAGGCAGGCTAACATCTCGGATGTAGTATTTTACCACATTCCTGGTGTATCGGCCTCTACTTCTCGGTGGCAACATTATATTCGTCTATAACGTAACATAACCTAACCTAACCCATCTGGCCCCTCGCTGGGAATGTTTTACAGAATCCCGTTCGTGTCGTCCCGTACGTCTCGGTTGGGACATTATATACGTGTATAGCGATATATATCCTAACCTAAGGCAGGCTATCATCTCGGATGCAGTATTTTCCAACATTCCTGGTGGGTCGGCCCCTACTTCTCGGTGGGAACATTATATACGTCTATAACGTATCACATCCTCACCTAACCCATCTAGCCCCTCGCTGGTAATGTTTTACAGAATCCCGTTCCTGTCGTCCCGGACATCTCGGTTGGGATATTATATACGTCTACAGCGATATATATCCTAACGTAAGGCAGGCTATCATCTCGGATGTAGTATTTCACAACATTCCTGGCGTATCGGCCCCTACTTCTCGGTGGGAACATTATATAGGTATATAACTTAATATAACCTAACCTAACACATCTAGCCCCTCGCTGGTAATGTTTTATAGAATCCCGTTCGTTTCGTCCCGTACATCTCGGTTGAGATATTATATAATTCTATAGCGTTATATATCCTAACCTAAGGCAAGCTATCATCTCGGATGTAGTATTTTACAACATTCCTGGCGTATCGGCCCCTACTTCTCGGTGGGAACATTATATAGGTCTATAACATAATATAACCTAACCTAACACATCTAGCCCCTCGCTGGTAATGTTCTACAGGATCCCGTTCGTGTCGTCCCGTACGTCTCGGTTGGGACATTATATACGTCTATAGCGTTATATATCCTAACCTAAGGCAGGCTATGATCTCGGATGCAGTATTTTCCAACATTCCTGGTGGGTCGGCCCCTACTTCTCGGTGGGAACATTATATACGTCTATAACGTAATATAACCTAACCTAACACATCTAGCCCCTCGCTGGTAATCCTTTACAGAATCCCGTTCCTGCCGTCCCGTACATCTCGGTTGGGATATTATATACGTCTACAGCGATATATATCCTAACGTAAGGCAGGCTAACATCTCGGATGTAGTATTTTACAACATTCCTGGTGTATCGGCCTCTACTTCTCGGTGGCAACATTATATTCGTCTATAACGTAACATAACCTAACCTAACCCATCTGGCCCCTCGCTGGGAATGTTTTACAGAATCCCGTTCGTGTCGTCCCGTACGTCTCGGTTGGGACATTATATACGTGTATAGCGATATATATCCTAACCTAAGGCAGGCTATCATCTCGGATGCAGTATTTTCCAACATTCCTGGTGGGTCGGCCCCTACTTCTCGGTGGGAACATTATATACGTCTATAACGTATCACATCCTCACCTAACCCATCTAGCCCCTCGCTGGTAATGTTTTACAGAATCCCGTTCCTGTCGTCCCGGACATCTCGGTTGGGATATTATATACGTCTACAGCGATATATATCCTAACGTAAGGCAGGCTATCATCTCGGATGTAGTATTTCACAACATTCCTGGCGTATCGGCCCCTACTTCTCGGTGGGAACATTATATAGGTATATAACTTAATATAACCTAACCTAACACATCTAGCCCCTCGCTGGTAATGTTTTATAGAATCCCGTTCGTTTCGTCCCGTACATCTCGGTTGAGATATTATATAATTCTATAGCGTTATATATCCTAACCTAAGGCAAGCTATCATCTCGGATGTAGTATTTTACAACATTCCTGGCGTATCGGCCCCTACTTCTCGGTGGGAACATTATATAGGTCTATAACATAATATAACCTAACCTAACACATCTAGCCCCTCGCTGGTAATGTTCTACAGGATCCCGTTCGTGTCGTCCCGTACGTCTCGGTTGGGACATTATATACGTCTATAGCGTTATATATCCTAACCTAAGGCAGGCTATGATCTCGGATGCAGTATTTTCCAACATTCCTGGTGGGTCGGCCCCTACTTCTCGGTGGGAACATTATATACGTCTATAACGTAATATAACCTAACCTAACACATCTAGCCCCTCGCTGGTAATCCTTTACAGAATCCCGTTCCTGCCGTCCCGTACATCTCGGTTGGGATATTATATACGTCTACAGCGATATATATCCTAACGTAAGGCAGGCTAACATCTCGGATGTAGTATTTTACAACATTCCTGGCGTATCGGCCTCTACTTCTCAGGTGGGAACATTATATTCGTCTATAACGTAACATAACCTAACCTAACCCATCTGGCCCCTCGCTGGTAATGTTTTACAGAATCCCGTTCGTTTCGTCCCGTACATCTCGGTTGAGATATTATATAAGTCTATAGCGTTATATATCCTAACCTAAGGCAGGCTAACATCTCGGATGTAGTATTTCACATCATTCCTGGCGTATCGGCCCCTACTTCTCGGTGGGAACATTATATAGGTCTATAACATAATATAACCTAACCTAACACATCTCGGTTGGGACATTATATACGTGTATAGCGTTATATATCCTAACCTAAGGCAGGCTATCATCTCGGATGCAGTATTTTCCAACATTCCTGGTGGTACGGGCCCTACTTCTCGGTGGGTACATTATATACGTCTATAACGTATCACAACCTAACCTAACCCATCTAGCCCCTCGCTGGTAATGTTTTACAGAATCCCGTTCCTGCCGTCCCGTACATCTCGGTTGGGATATTATATACGTCTACAGCGATATATATCCTAACGTAAGGCAGGCTAACATCTCGGATGTAGTATTTTACAACATTCCTGGCGTATCGGCCTCTATTTCTCGATGGGAACATTATATTCGTCTATAACGTAACATAACCTAACCTAACCCATCTGGCCCCTCGCTGGTAATGTTTTACAGAATCCCGTTCCTGCCGTCCCGTACATCTCGGTTGGGATATTATATACGTCTACAGCGATATATATCCTAACATAAGGCAGGCTAACATCTCGGATGTAGTATTTTACAACATTCCTGGCGTATCGTCCTCTACTTCTCGGTGGAACATTATATTCGTCTATAACGTAACATAACCTAACCTAACCCATCTGGCCCCTCGCTGGTAATGTTTTACAGAATCCCGTTCGTTTCGTCCCGTACATCTCGGTTGAGATATTATATACGTCTACAGCGATATATATCCTAACGTAAGGCAGGCTATCATCTCGGATGTAGTATTTCACAACATTCCTGGCGTATCGGCCCCTACTTCTCGGTGGGAACATTATATAGGTATATAACTTAATATAACCTAACCTAACCCATCTAGCCCCTCGCTGGTAATGTTTTACAGAATCTCGTTCGTTTCGTCCCGTACATCTCGGTTGAGATATTATATAATTCTATAGCGTTATATATCCTAACCTAAGGCAAGCTATCATCTCGGATGTAGTATTTTACAACATTCGTGGCGTATCGGCCCCTACTTCTCGGTGGGAACATTATATAGGTCTATAACATAATATAACCTAACCTAACACATCTAGCCCCTCGCTGGTAATGTTCTACAGGATCCCGTTCGTGTCGTCCCGTACGTCTCGGTTGGGACATTATATACGTCTATAGCGTTATATATCCTAACCTAAGGCAGGCTATCATCTCGAATGTAGTATTTCACAACATTCCTGGCGTAACGGCCCCTACTTCTCGGTGGGAACATTATATAGGTCTATAACGTAATATAACCTAACCTAACACATCTAGCCCCTCGCTGGTAATCTTTTACAGAATCCCGTTCCTGCCGTCCCGTACATCTCGGTTGGGATATTATATACGTCTACAGCGATATATATCCTAACGTAAGGCAGGCTAACATCTCGGATGTAGTATTTTACCACATTCCTGGTGTATCGGCCTCTACTTCTCGGTGGCAACATTATATTCGTCTATAACGTAACATAACCTAACCTAACCCATCTGGCCCCTCGCTGGGAATGTTTTACAGAATCCCGTTCGTTTCGTCCCGTACATCTCGGTTGAGATATTATATAAGTCTATAGCGTTATATATCCTAACCTAAGGCAGGCTATCATCTCGGATGTAGTATTTCACAACATTCCTGGCGTATCGGCCCCTACTTCTCGGTGGGAACATTATATAGGTCTATAACATAATATAACCTAACCTAACACATCTAGCCCCTCGCTGGTAATGTTCTACAGAATCCCGTTCGTGTCGTCCCGTACGTCTCCGTTGGGACATTATATACGTGTATAGCGATATATATCCTAACCTAAGGCAGGCTATCATCTCGGATGCAGTATTTTCCAACATTCCTGGTGGGTCGGCCCCTACTTCTCGGTGGGAACATTATATACGTCTATAACGTATCACATCCTCACCTAACCCATCTAGCCCCTCGCTGGTAATGTTTTACAGAATCCCGTTCCTGTCGTCCCGGACATCTCGGTTGGGATATTATATACGTCTACAGCGATATATATCCTAACGTAAGGCAGGCTATCATCTCGGATGTAGTATTTCACAACATTCCTGGCGTATCGGCCCCTACTTCTCGGTGGGAACATTATATAGGTATATAACTTAATATAACCTAACCTAACACATCTAGCCCCTCGCTGGTAATGTTTTACAGAATCCCGTTCGTTTCGTCCCGTACATCTCGGTTGAGATATTATATAATTCTATAGCGTTATATATCCTAACCTAAGGCAAGCTATCATCTCGGATGTAGTATTTTACAACATTCCTGGCGTATCGGCCCCTACTTCTCGGTGGGAACATTATATAGGTCTATAACATAATATAACCTAACCTAACACATCTAGCCCCTCGCTGGTAATGTTCTACAGGATCCCGTTCGTGTCGTCCCGTACGTCTCGGTTGGGACATTATATACGTCTATAGCGTTATATATCCTAACCTAAGGCAGGCTATGATCTCGGATGCAGTATTTTCCAACATTCCTGGTGGGTCGGCCCCTACTTCTCGGTGGGAACATTATATACGTCTATAACGTAATATAACCTAACCTAACACATCTAGCCCCTCGCTGGTAATCTTTTACAGAATCCCGTTCCTGCCGTCCCGTACATCTCGGTTGGGATATTATATACGTCTACAGCGATATATATCCTAACGTAAGGCAGGCTAACATCTCGGATGTAGTATTTTACAACATTCCTGGCGTATCGGCCTCTACTTCTCAGGTGGGAACATTATATTCGTCTATAACGTAACATAACCTAACCTAACCCATCTGGCCCCTCGCTGGTAATGTTTTACAGAATCCCGTTCGTTTCGTCCCGTACATCTCGGTTGAGATATTATATAAGTCTATAGCGTTATATATCCTAACCTAAGGCAGGCTAACATCTCGGATGTAGTATTTCACATCATTCCTGGCGTATCGGCCCCTACTTCTCGGTGGGAACATTATATAGGTCTATAACATAATATAACCTAACCTAACACATCTCGGTTGGGACATTATATACGTGTATAGCGTTATATATCCTAACCTAAGGCAGGCTATCATCTCGGATGCAGTATTTTCCAACATTCCTGGTGGTACGGGCCCTACTTCTCGGTGGGTACATTATATACGTCTATAACGTATCACAACCTAACCTAACCCATCTAGCCCCTCGCTGGTAATGTTTTACAGAATCCCGTTCCTGCCGTCCCGTACATCTCGGTTGGGATATTATATACGTCTACAGCGATATATATCCTAACGTAAGGCAGGCTAACATCTCGGATGTAGTATTTTACAACATTCCTGGCGTATCGGCCTCTATTTCTTGATGGGAACATTATATTCGTCTATAACGTAACATAACCTAACCTAACCCATCTGGCCCCTCGCTGGTAATGTTTTACAGAATCCCGTTCCTGCCGTCCCGTACATCTCGGTTGGGATATTATATACGTCTACAGCGATATATATCCTAACGTAAGGCAGGCTAACATCTCGGATGTAGTATTTTACAACATTCCTGGCGTATCGTCCTCTACTTCTCGGTGGAACATTATATTCGTCTATAACGTAACATAACCTAACCTAACCCATCTGGCCCCTCGCTGGTAATGTTTTACAGAATCCCGTTCGTTTCGTCCCGTACATCTCGGTTGAGATATTATATACGTCTACAGCGATATATATCCTAACGTAAGGCAGGCTATCATCTCGGATGTAGTATTTCACAACATTCCTGGCGTATCGGCCCCTACTTCTCGGTGGGAACATTATATAGGTATATAACTTAATATAACCTAACCTAACACATCTAGCCCCTCGCTGGTAATGTTTTACAGAATCCCGTTCGTTTCGTCCCGTACATCTCGGTTGAGATATTATATAATTCTATAGCGTTATATATCCTAACCTAAGGCAAGCTATCATCTCGGATGTAGTATTTTACAACATTCGTGGCGTATCGGCCCCTACTTCTCGGTGGGAACATTATATAGGTCTATAACATAATATAACCTAACCTAACACATCTAGCCCCTCGCTGGTAATGTTCTACAGGATCCCGTTCGTGTCGTCCCGTACGTCTCGGTTGGGACATTATATACGTCTATAGCGTTATATATCCTAACCTAAGGCAGGCTATCATCTCGAATGTAGTATTTCACAACATTCCTGGCGTAACGGCCCCTACTTCTCGGTGGGAACATTATATAGGTCTATAACGTAATATAACCTAACCTAACACATCTAGCCCCTCGCTGGTAATCTTTTACAGAATCCCGTTCCTGCCGTCCCGTACATCTCGGTTGGGATATTATATACGTCTACAGCGATATATGTCCTAACGTAAGGCAGGCTAACATCTCGGATGTAGTATTTTACCACATTCCTGGTGTATCGGCCTCTACTTCTCGGTGGGAACATTATATTCGTCTATAACGTAACATAACCTAACCTAACCCATCTGGCCCCTCGCTGGGAATGTTTTACAGAATCCCGTTCGTTTCGTCCCGTACATCTCGGTTGAGATATTATATAAGTCTATAGCGTTATATATCCTAACCTAAGGCAGGCTATCATCTCGGATGTAGTATTTCACAACATTCCTGGCGTATCGGCCCCTACTTCTCGGTGGGAACATTATATAGGTCTATAACATAATATAACCTAACCTAACACATCTAGCCCCTCGCTGGTAATGTTCTACAGAATCCCGTTCGTGTCGTCCCGTACGTCTCGGTTGGGACATTATATACGTGTATAGCGATATATATCCTAACCTAAGGCAGGCTATCATCTCGGATGCAGTATTTTCCAACATTCCTGGTGGGTCGGCCCCTACTTCTCGGTGGGAACATTATATACGTCTATAACGTATCACATCCTCACCTAACCCATCTAGCCCCTCGCTGGTAATGTTTTACAGAATCCCGTTCCTGTCGTCCCGGACATCTCGGTTGGGATATTATATACGTCTACAGCGATATATATCCTAACGTAAGGCAGGCTATCATCTCGGATGTAGTATTTCACAACATTCCTGGCGTATCGGCCCCTACTTCTCGGTGGGAACATTATATAGGTATATAACTTAATATAACCTAACCTAACACATCTAGCCCCTCGCTGGTAATGTTTTACAGAATCCCGTTCGTTTCGTCCCGTACATCTCGGTTGAGATATTATATAATTCTATAGCGTTATATATCCTAACCTAAGGCAAGCTATCATCTCGGATGTAGTATTTTACAACATTCCTGGCGTATCGGCCCCTACTTCTCGGTGGGAACATTATATAGGTCTATAACATAATATAACCTAACCTAACACATCTAGCCCCTCGCTGGTAATGTTCTACAGGATCCCGTTCGTGTCGTCCCGTACGTCTCGGTTGGGACATTATATACGTCTATAGCGTTATATATCCTAACCTAAGGCAGGCTATGATCTCGGATGCAGTATTTTCCAACATTCCTGGTGGGTCGGCCCCTACTTCTCGGTGGGAACATTATATACGTCTATAACGTAATATAACCTAACCTAACACATCTAGCCCCTCGCTGGTAATCTTTTACAGAATCCCGTTCCTGCCGTCCCGTACATCTCGGTTGGGATATTATATACGTCTACAGCGATATATATCCTAACGTAAGGCAGGCTAACATCTCGGATGTAGTATTTTACAACATTCCTGGCGTATCGGCCTCTACTTCTCAGGTGGGAACATTATATTCGTCTATAACGTAACATAACCTAACCTAACCCATCTGGCCCCTCGCTGGTAATGTTTTACAGAATCCCGTTCGTTTCGTCCCGTACATCTCGGTTGAGATATTATATAAGTCTATAGCGTTATATATCCTAACCTAAGGCAGGCTAACATCTCGGATGTAGTATTTCACATCATTCCTGGCGTATCGGCCCCTACTTCTCGGTGGGAACATTATATAGGTCTATAACATAATATAACCTAACCTAACACATCTCGGTTGGGACATTATATACGTGTATAGCGTTATATATCCTAACCTAAGGCAGGCTATCATCTCGGATGCAGTATTTTCCAACATTCCTGGTGGGTCGGGCCCTACTTCTCGGTGGGTACATTATATACGTCTATAACGTATCACAACCTAACCTAACCCATCTAGCCCCTCGCTGGTAATGTTTTACAGAATCCCGTTCCTGCCGTCCCGTACATCTCGGTTGGGATATTATATACGTCTACAGCGATATATATCCTAACGTAAGGCAGGCTAACATCTCGGATGTAGTATTTTACAACATTCCTGGCGTATCGGCCTCTATTTCTCGATGGGAACATTATATTCGTCTATAACGTAACATAACCTAACCTAACCCATCTGGCCCCTCGCTGGTAATGTTTTACAGAATCCCGTTCCTGCCGTCCCGTACATCTCGGTTGGGATATTATATACGTCTACAGCGATATATATCCTAACGTAAGGCAGGCTAACATCTCGGATGTAGTATTTTACAACATTCCTGGCGTATCGTCCTCTACTTCTCGGTGGAACATTATATTCGTCTATAACGTAACATAACCTAACCTAACCCATCTGGCCCCTCGCTGGTAATGTTTTACAGAATCCCGTTCGTTTCGTCCCGTACATCTCGGTTGAGATATTATATACGTCTACAGCGATATATATCCTAACGTAAGGCAGGCTATCATCTCGGATGTAGTATTTCACAACATTCCTGGCGTATCGGCCCCTACTTCTCGGTGGGAACATTATATAGGTATATAACTTAATATAACCTAACCTAACACATCTAGCCCCTCGCTGGTAATGTTTTACAGAATCCCGTTCGTTTCGTCCCGTACATCTCGGTTGAGATATTATATAATTCTATAGCGTTATATATCCTAACCTAAGGCAAGCTATCATCTCGGATGTAGTATTTTACAACATTCCTGGCGTATCGGCCCCTACTTCTCGGTGGGAACATTATATAGGTCTATAACATAATATAACCTAACCTAACACATCTAGCCCCTCGCTGGTAATGTTCTACAGGATCCCGTTCGTGTCGTCCCGTACGTCTCGGTTGGGACATTATATACGTCTATAGCGTTATATATCCTAACCTAAGGCAGGCTATCATCTCGAATGTAGTATTTCACAACATTCCTGGCGTAACGGCCCCTACTTCTCGGTGGGAACATTATATAGGTCTATAACGTAATATAACCTAACCTAACACATCTAGCCCCTCGCTGGTAATCTTTTACAGAATCCCGTTCCTGCCGTCCCGTACATCTCGGTTGGGATATTATATACGTCTACAGCGATATATGTCCTAACGTAAGGCAGGCTAACATCTCGGATGTAGTATTTTACCACATTCCTGGTGTATCGGCCTCTACTTCTCGGTGGGAACATTATATTCGTCTATAACGTAACATAACCTAACCTAACCCATCTGGCCCCTCGCTGGGAATGTTTTACAGAATCTCGTTCGTTTCGTCCCGTACATCTCGGTTGAGATATTATATAAGTCTATAGCGTTATATATCCTAACCTAAGGCAGGCTATCATCTCGGATGTAGTATTTCACAACATTCCTGGCGTATCGGCCCCTACTTCTCGGTGGGAACATTATATAGGTCTATAACATAATATAACCTAACCTAACACATCTAGCCCCTCGCTGGTAATGTTCTACAGAATCCCGTTCGTGTCGTCCCGTACGTCTCGGTTGGGACATTATATACGTGTATAGCGATATATATCCTAACCTAAGGCAGGCTATCATCTCGGATGCAGTATTTTCCAACATTCCTGGTGGGTCGGCCCCTACTTCTCGGTGGGAACATTATATACGTCTATAACGTATCACATCCTCACCTAACCCATCTAGCCCCTCGCTGGTAATGTTTTACAGAATCCCGTTCCTGTCGTCCCGGACATCTCGGTTGGGATATTATATACGTCTACAGCGATATATATCCTAACGTAAGGCAGGCTATCATCTCGGATGTAGTATTTCACAACATTCCTGGCGTATCGGCCCCTACTTCTCGGTGGGAACATTATATAGGTATATAACTTAATATAACCTAACCTAACACATCTAGCCCCTCGCTGGTAATGTTTTACAGAATCCCGTTCGTTTCGTCCCGTACATCTCGGTTGAGATATTATATAAGTCTATAGCGTTATATATCCTAACCTAAGGCAGGCTAACATCTCGGATGTAGTATTTCACATCATTCCTGGCGTATCGGCCCCTACTTCTCGGTGGGAACATTATATAGGTCTATAACATAATATAACCTAACCTAACACATCTCGGTTGGGACATTATATACGTGTATAGCGTTATATATCCTAACCTAAGGCAGGCTATCATCTCGGATGCAGTATTTTCCAACATTCCTGGTGGGTCGGGCCCTACTTCTCGGTGGGTACATTATATACGTCTATAACGTATCACAACCTAACCTAACCCATCTAGCCCCTCGCTGGTAATGTTTTACAGAATCCCGTTCCTGCCGTCCCGTACATCTCGGTTGGGATATTATATACGTCTACAGCGATATATATCCTAACGTAAGGCAGGCTAACATCTCGGATGTAGTATTTTACAACATTCCTGGCGTATCGGCCTCTATTTCTCGATGGGAACATTATATTCGTCTATAACGTAACATAACCTAACCTAACCCATCTGGCCCCTCGCTGGTAATGTTTTACAGAATCCCGTTCCTGCCGTCCCGTACATCTCGGTTGGGATATTATATACGTCTACAGCGATATATATCCTAACGTAAGGCAGGCTAACATCTCGGATGTAGTATTTTACAACATTCCTGGCGTATCGTCCTCTACTTCTCGGTGGAACATTATATTCGTCTATAACGTAACATAACCTAACCTAACCCATCTGGCCCCTCGCTGGTAATGTTTTACAGAATCCCGTTCGTTTCGTCCCGTACATCTCGGTTGAGATATTATATACGTCTACAGCGATATATATCCTAACGTAAGGCAGGCTATCATCTCGGATGTAGTATTTCACAACATTCCTGGCGTATCGGCCCCTACTTCTCGGTGGGAACATTATATAGGTATATAACTTAATATAACCTAACCTAACACATCTAGCCCCTCGCTGGTAATGTTTTACAGAATCCCGTTCGTTTCGTCCCGTACATCTCGGTTGAGATATTATATAATTCTATAGCGTTATATATCCTAACCTAAGGCAAGCTATCATCTCGGATGTAGTATTTTACAACATTCCTGGCGTATCGGCCCCTACTTCTCGGTGGGAACATTATATAGGTCTATAACATAATATAACCTAACCTAACACATCTAGCCCCTCGCTGGTAATGTTCTACAGGATCCCGTTCGTGTCGTCCCGTACGTCTCGGTTGGGACATTATATACGTCTATAGCGTTATATATCCTAACCTAAGGCAGGCTATCATCTCGAATGTAGTATTTCACAACATTCCTGGCGTAACGGCCCCTACTTCTCGGTGGGAACATTATATAGGTCTATAACGTAATATAACCTAACCTAACACATCTAGCCCCTCGCTGGTAATCTTTTACAGAATCCCGTTCCTGCCGTCCCGTACATCTCGGTTGGGATATTATATACGTCTACAGCGATATATGTCCTAACGTAAGGCAGGCTAACATCTCGGATGTAGTATTTTACCACATTCCTGGTGTATCGGCCTCTACTTCTCGGTGGGAACATTATATTCGTCTATAACGTAACATAACCTAACCTAACCCATCTGGCCCCTCGCTGGGAATGTTTTACAGAATCCCGTTCGTTTCGTCCCGTACATCTCGGTTGAGATATTATATAAGTCTATAGCGTTATATATCCTAACCTAAGGCAGGCTATCATCTCGGATGTAGTATTTCACAACATTCCTGGCGTATCGGCCCCTACTTCTCGGTGGGAACATTATATAGGTCTATAACATAATATAACCTAACCTAACACATCTAGCCCCTCGCTGGTAATGTTCTACAGGATCCCGTTCGTGTCGTCCCGTACGTCTCGGTTGGGACATTATATACGTCTATAGCGTTATATATCCTAACCTAAGGCAGGCTATGATCTCGGATGCAGTATTTTCCAACATTCCTGGTGGGTCGGCCCCTACTTCTCGGTGGGAACATTATATACGTCTATAACGTAATATAACCTAACCTAACACATCTAGCCCCTCGCTGGTAATCTTTTACAGAATCCCGTTCCTGCCGTCCCGTACATCTCGGTTGGGATATTATATACGTCTACAGCGATATATATCCTAACGTAAGGCAGGCTAACATCTCGGATGTAGTATTTTACAACATTCCTGGCGTATCGGCCTCTACTTCTCAGGTGGGAACATTATATTCGTCTATAACGTAACATAACCTAACCTAACCCATCTGGCCCCTCGCTGCTAATGTTTTACAGAATCCCGTTCGTTTCGTCCCGTACATCTCGGTTGAGATATTATATAAGTCTATAGCGTTATATATCCTAACCTAAGGCAGGCTAACATCTCGGATGTAGTATTTCACATCATTCCTGGCGTATCGGCCCCTACTTCTCGGTGGGAACATTATATAGGTCTATAACATAATATAACCTAACCTAACACATCTCGGTTGGGACATTATATACGTGTATAGCGTTATATATCCTAACCTAAGGCAGGCTATCATCTCGGATGCAGTATTTTCCAACATTCCTGGTGGGTCGGGCCCTACTTCTCGGTGGGTACATTATATACGTCTATAACGTATCACAACCTAACCTAACCCATCTAGCCCCTCGCTGGTAATGTTTTACAGAATCCCGTTCCTGCCGTCCCGTACATCTCGGTTGGGATATTATATACGTCTACAGCGATATATATCCTAACGTAAGGCAGGCTAACATCTCGGATGTAGTATTTTACAACATTCCTGGCGTATCGGCCTCTATTTCTCGATGGGAACATTATATTCGTCTATAACGTAACATAACCTAACCTAACCCATCTGGCCCCTCGCTGGTAATGTTTTACAGAATCCCGTTCCTGCCGTCCCGTACATCTCGGTTGGGATATTATATACGTCTACAGCGATATATATCCTAACGTAAGGCAGGCTAACATCTCGGATGTAGTATTTTACAACATTCCTGGCGTATCGTCCTCTACTTCTCGGTGGAACATTATATTCGTCTATAACGTAACATAACCTAACCTAACCCATCTGGCCCCTCGCTGGTAATGTTTTACAGAATCCCGTTCGTTTCGTCCCGTACATCTCGGTTGAGATATTATATACGTCTACAGCGATATATATCCTAACGTAAGGCAGGCTATCATCTCGGATGTAGTATTTCACAACATTCCTGGCGTATCGGCCCCTACTTCTCGGTGGGAACATTATATAGGTCTATAACATAATATAACCTAACCTAACACATCTAGCCCCTCGCTGGTAATGTTCTGCAGGATCCCGTTCGTGTCGTCCCGTACGTCTCGGTTGGGACATTATATACGTCTATAGCGTTATATATCCTAACCTAAGGCAGGCTATGATCTCGGATGCAGTATTTTCCAACATTCCTGGTGGGTCGGCCCCTACTTCTCGGTGGGAACATTATATACGTCTATAACGTAATATAACCTAACCTAACACATCTAGCCCCTCGCTGGTAATCTTTTACAGAATCCCGTTCCTGCCGTCCCGTACATCTCGGTTGGGATATTATATACGTCTACAGCGATATATATCCTAACGTAAGGCAGGCTAACATCTCGGATGTAGTATTTTACAACATTCCTGGCGTATCGGCCTCTACTTCTCAGGTGGGAACATTATATTCGTCTATAACGTAACATAACCTAACCTAACCCATCTGGCCCCTCGCTGGTAATGTTTTACAGAATCCCGTTCGTTTCGTCCCGTACATCTCGGTTGAGATATTATATAAGTCTATAGCGTTATATATCCTAACCTAAGGCAGGCTAACATCTCGGATGTAGTATTTCACATCATTCCTGGCGTATCGGCCCCTACTTCTCGGTGGGAACATTATATAGGTCTATAACATAATATAACCTAACCTAACACATCTCGGTTGGGACATTATATACGTGTATAGCGTTATATATCCTAACCTAAGGCAGGCTATCATCTCGGATGCAGTATTTTCCAACATTCCTGGTGGGTCGGGCCCTACTTCTCGGTGGGTACATTATATACGTCTATAACGTATCACAACCTAACCTAACCCATCTAGCCCCTCGCTGGTAATGTTTTACAGAATCCCGTTCCTGCCGTCCCGTACATCTCGGTTGGGATATTATATACGTCTACAGCGATATATATCCTAACGTAAGGCAGGCTAACATCTCGGATGTAGTATTTTACAACATTCCTGGCGTATCGGCCTCTATTTCTCGATGGGAACATTATATTCGTCTATAACGTAACATAACCTAACCTAACCCATCTGGCCCCTCGCTGGTAATGTTTTACAGAATCCCGTTCCTGCCGTCCCGTACATCTCGGTTGGGATATTATATACGTCTACAGCGATATATATCCTAACGTAAGGCAGGCTAACATCTCGGATGTAGTATTTTACAACATTCCTGGCGTATCGTCCTCTACTTCTCGGTGGAACATTATATTCGTCTATAACGTAACATAACCTAACCTAACCCATCTGGCCCCTCGCTGGTAATGTTTTACAGAATCCCGTTCGTTTCGTCCCGTACATCTCGGTTGAGATATTATATACGTCTACAGCGATATATATCCTAACGTAAGGCAGGCTATCATCTCGGATGTAGTATTTCACAACATTCCTGGCGTATCGGCCCCTACTTCTCGGTGGGAACATTATATAGGTATATAACTTAATATAACCTAACCTAACACATCTAGCCCCTCGCTGGTAATGTTTTACAGAATCCCGTTCGTTTCGTCCCGTACATCTCGGTTGAGATATTATATAATTCTATAGCGTTATATATCCTAACCTAAGGCAAGCTATCATCTCGGATGTAGTATTTTACAACATTCCTGGCGTATCGGCCCCTACTTCTCGGTGGGAACATTATATAGGTCTATAACATAATATAACCTAACCTAACACATCTAGCCCCTCGCTGGTAATGTTCTGCAGGATCCCGTTCGTGTCGTCCCGTACGTCTCGGTTGGGACATTATATACGTCTATAGCGTTATATATCCTAACCTAAGGCAGGCTATGATCTCGGATGCAGTATTTTCCAACATTCCTGGTGGGTCGGCCCCTACTTCTCGGTGGGAACATTATATACGTCTATAACGTAATATAACCTAACCTAACACATCTAGCCCCTCGCTGGTAATCTTTTACAGAATCCCGTTCCTGCCGTCCCGTACATCTCGGTTGGGATATTATATACGTCTACAGCGATATATATCCTAACGTAAGGCAGGCTAACATCTCGGATGTAGTATTTTACAACATTCCTGGCGTATCGGCCTCTACTTCTCAGGTGGGAACATTATATTCGTCTATAACGTAACATAACCTAACCTAACCCATCTGGCCCCTCGCTGGTAATGTTTTACAGAATCCCGTTCGTTTCGTCCCGTACATCTCGGTTGAGATATTATATAAGTCTATAGCGTTATATATCCTAACCTAAGGCAGGCTAACATCTCGGATGTAGTATTTCACAACATTCCTGGCGTATCGGCCCCTACTTCTCGGTGGGAACATTATATAGGTCTATAACATAATATAACCTAACCTAACACATCTAGCCCCTCGCTGGTAATGTTCTACAGAATCCCGTTCGTGTCGTCCCGTACGTCTCGGTTGGGACATTATATACGTGTATAGCGTTATATATCCTAACCTAAGGCAGGCTATCATCTCGGATGCAGTATTTTCCAACATTCCTGGTGGGTCGGGCCCTACTTCTCGGTGGGAACATTATATACGTCTATAACGTATCACAACCTAACCTAACCCATCTAGCCCCTCGCTGGTAATGTTTTACAGAATCCCGTTCGTGTCGTCCCGTACGTCTCGGTTGGGACATTATATACGTCTATAGCGTTATATATCCTAACCTAAGGCAGGCTATGATCTCGGATGCAGTATTTTCCAACATTCCTGGTGGGTCGGCCCCTACTTCTCGGTGGGAACATTATATACGTCTATAACGTAATATAACCTAACCTAACACATCTAGCCCCTCGCTGGTAATCTTTTACAGAATCCCGTTCCTGCCGTCCCGTACGTCTCGGTTGGGACATTATATACGTGTATAGCGTTATATATCCTAACCTAAGGCAGGCTATCATCTCGGATGCAGTATTTTCCAACATTCCTGGTGGGTCGGGCCCTACTTCTCGGTGGGAACATTATATACGTCTATAACGTATCACAACCTAACCTAACCCATCTAGCCCCTCGCTGGTAATGTTTTACAGAATCCCGTTCGTTTCGTCCCGTACATCTCGGTTGAGATGTTATATAAGTCTATAGCGTTATATATCCTAACCTAAGGCAAGCTATCATCTCGGATGTAGTATTTTACAACATTCCTGGCGTATCGTCCTCTACTTCTCGGTGGAACATTATATTCGTCTATAACGTAACATAACCTAACCTAACCCATCTGGCCCCTCGCTGGTAATGTTTTACAGAATCCCGTTCGTTTCGTCCCGTACATCTCGGTTGAGATATTATATAAGTCTATAGCGTTATATATCCTAACCTAAGGCAAGCTATCATCTCGGATGTAGTATTTTACAACACAGCTGGCGTATCGGCCCCTTCTTCTCGGTGGGAACATTATATACGTCTATAACGTATCACATCCTAACCTAACCCATCTAGCCCCTCGCTGGTAATGTTTTACAGAATCCCGTTCGTTTCGTCCCGTACATCTCGGTTGAGATATTATATAAGTCTATAGCGTTATATATCCTAACCTAAGGCAAGCTATCATCTCGGATGTAGTATTTTACAACATTCCTGGCGTATCGTCCTTTACTTCTCGGTGGAACATTATATTCGTCTATAACGTAACATAACCTAACCTAACCCATCTGGCCCCTCGCTGGTAATGTTCTACAGAATCCCGTTCGTGTCGTCCCGTACGTCTCGGTTGGGACATTATATACGTGTATAGCGATATATATCCTAACCTAAGGCAGGCTATCATCTCGGATGTAGTATTTTCCAACATTCCTGGTGGGTCGGCCCCTACTTCTCGGTGGGAACATTATATACGTCTATAACTTAATATAACCTAACCTAACACATCTAGCCCCTCGCTGGTAATGTTTTACAGAATCCCGTTCGTTTCGTCCCGTACATCTCGGTTGAGATATTATATAAGTCTATAGCGTTATATATCCTAACCTAAGGCAAGCTATCATCTCGGATGTAGTATTTTACAACATTCCTGGCGTATCGTCCTTTACTTCTCGTTGGAACATTATATTCGTCTATAACGTAACATAACCTAACCTAACCCATCTGGCCCCTCGCTGGTAATGTTCTACAGAATCCCGTTCGTGTCGTCCCGTACGTCTCGGTTGGGACATTATATACGTGTATAGCGATATATATCCTAACCTAAGGCAGGCTATCATCTCGGATGCAGTATTTTCCAACATTCCTGGTGGGTCGGCCCCTACTTCTCGGTGGGAACATTATATACGTCTATAACGTATCACATCCTCACTTAACCCATCTAGCCCCTCGCTGGTAATGTTTTACAGAATCCCGTTCCTGTCGTCCCGGACATCTCGGTTGGGATATTATATACGTCTACAGCGATATATATCCTAACGTAAGGCAGGCTATCATCTCGGATGTAGTATTTCACAACATTCCTGGCGTATCGGCCCCTACTTCTCGGTGGGAACATTATATAGGTATATAACTTAATATAACCTAACCTAACACATCTAGCCCCTCGCTGGTAATGTTTTACAGAATCCCGTTCGTTTCGTCCCGTACATCTCGGTTGAGATATTATATAATTCTATAGCGTTATATATCCTAACCTAAGGCAAGCTATCATCTCGGATGTAGTATTTTACAACATTCCTGGCGTATCGGCCCCTACTTCTCGGTGGGAACATTATATAGGTCTATAACATAATATAACCTAACCTAACACATCTAGCCCCTCGCTGGTAATGTTCTACAGGATCCCGTTCGTGTCGTCCCGTACGTCTCGGTTGGGACATTATATACGTCTATAGCGTTATATATCCTAACCTAAGGCAGGCTATGATCTCGGATGCAGTATTTTCCAACATTCCTGATGGGTCGGCCCCTACTTCTCGGTGGGAACATTATATACGTGTATAACGTAATATAACCTAACCTAACACATCTAGCCCCTCGCTGGTAATCTTTTACAGAATCCCGTTCCTGCCGTCCCGTACGTCTCGGTTGGGACATTATATACGTGTATAGCGTTATATATCCTAACCTAAGGCAGGCTATCATCTCGGATGCAGTATTTTCCAACATTCCTGGTGGGTCGGGCCCTACTTCTCGGTGGGAACATTATATTCGTCTATAACGTAACATAACCTAACCTAACACATCTGGCCCCTCGCTGGTAATGTTTTACAGAATCCCGTTCGTTTCGTCCCGTACATCTCGGTTGGGATATTATATACGTCTACAGCGATATATATCCTAACGTAAGGCAGGCTAACATCTCGGATGTAGTATTTTACAACATTCCTGGCGTATCGGCCTCTACTTCTCAGGTGGGAACATTATATTCGTCTATAACGTAACATAACCTAACCTAACCCATCTGGCCCCTCGCTGGTAATGTTTTACAGAATCCCGTTCGTTTCGTCCCGTACATCTCGGTTGAGATATTATATAAGTCTATAGCGTTATATATCCTAACCTAAGGCAGGCTAACATCTCGGATGTAGTATTTCACAACATTCCTGGCGTATCGGCCCCTACTTCTCGGTGGGAACATTATATAGGTCTATAACATAATATAACCTAACCTAACACATCTAGCCCCTCGCTGGTAATGTTCTACAGAATCCCGTTCGTGTCGTCCCGTACGTCTCGGTTGGGACATTATATACGTGTATAGCGTTATATATCCTAACCTAAGGCAGGCTATCATCTCGGATGCAGTATTTTCCAACATTCCTGGTGGGTCGGGCCCTACTTCTCGGTGGGAACATTATATACGTCTATAACGTATCACAACCTAACCTAACCCATCTAGCCCCTCGCTGGTAATGTTTTACAGAATCCCGTTCGTGTCGTCCCGTACGTCTCGGTTGGGACATTATATACGTCTATAGCGTTATATATCCTAACCTAAGGCAGGCTATGATCTCGGATGCAGTATTTTCCAACATTCCTGGTGGGTCGGCCCCTACTTCTCGGTGGGAACATTATATACGTCTATAACGTAATATAACCTAACCTAACACATCTAGCCCCTCGCTGGTAATCTTTTACAGAATCCCGTTCCTGCCGTCCCGTACGTCTCGGTTGGGACATTATATACGTGTATAGCGTTATATATCCTAACCTAAGGCAGGCTATCATCTCGGATGCAGTATTTTCCAACATTCCTGGTGGGTCGGGCCCTACTTCTCGGTGGGAACATTATATACGTCTATAACGTATCACAACCTAACCTAACCCATCTAGCCCCTCGCTGGTAATGTTTTACAGAATCCCGTTCGTTTCGTCCCGTACATCTCGGTTGAGATGTTATATAAGTCTATAGCGTTATATATCCTAACCTAAGGCAAGCTATCATCTCGGATGTAGTATTTTACAACATTCCTGGCGTATCGTCCTCTACTTCTCGGTGGAACATTATATTCGTCTATAACGTAACATAACCTAACCTAACCCATCTGGCCCCTCGCTGGTAATGTTTTACAGAATCCCGTTCGTTTCGTCCCGTACATCTCGGTTGAGATATTATATAAGTCTATAGCGTTATATATCCTAACCTAAGGCAAGCTATCATCTCGGATGTAGTATTTTACAACACAGCTGGCGTATCGGCCCCTTCTTCTCGGTGGGAACATTATATACGTCTATAACGTATCACATCCTAACCTAACCCATCTAGCCCCTCGCTGGTAATGTTTTACAGAATCCCGTTCGTTTCGTCCCGTACATCTCGGTTGAGATATTATATAAGTCTATAGCGTTATATATCCTAACCTAAGGCAAGCTATCATCTCGGATGTAGTATTTTACAACATTCCTGGCGTATCGTCCTTTACTTCTCGGTGGAACATTATATTCGTCTATAACGTAACATAACCTAACCTAACCCATCTGGCCCCTCGCTGGTAATGTTCTACAGAATCCCGTTCGTGTCGTCCCGTACGTCTCGGTTGGGACATTATATACGTGTATAGCGATATATATCCTAACCTAAGGCAGGCTATCATCTCGGATGTAGTATTTTCCAACATTCCTGGTGGGTCGGCCCCTACTTCTCGGTGGGAACATTATATACGTCTATAACTTAATATAACCTAACCTAACACATCTAGCCCCTCGCTGGTAATGTTTTACAGAATCCCGTTCGTTTCGTCCCGTACATCTCGGTTGAGATATTATATAAGTCTATAGCGTTATATATCCTAACCTAAGGCAAGCTATCATCTCGGATGTAGTATTTTACAACATTCCTGGCGTATCGTCCTTTACTTCTCGTTGGAACATTATATTCGTCTATAACGTAACATAACCTAACCTAACCCATCTGGCCCCTCGCTGGTAATGTTCTACAGAATCCCGTTCGTGTCGTCCCGTACGTCTCGGTTGGGACATTATATACGTGTATAGCGATATATATCCTAACCTAAGGCAGGCTATCATCTCGGATGCAGTATTTTCCAACATTCCTGGTGGGTCGGCCCCTACTTCTCGGTGGGAACATTATATACGTCTATAACGTATCACACCCTCACTTAACCCATCTAGCCCCTCGCTGGTAATGTTTTACAGAATCCCGTTCCTGTCGTCCCGGACATCTCGGTTGGGATATTATATACGTCTACAGCGATATATATCCTAACGTAAGGCAGGCTATCATCTCGGATGTAGTATTTCACAACATTCCTGGCGTATCGGCCCCTACTTCTCGGTGGGAACATTATATAGGTATATAACTTAATATAACCTAACCTAACACATCTAGCCCCTCGCTGGTAATGTTTTACAGAATCCCGTTCGTTTCGTCCCGTACATCTCGGTTGAGATATTATATAATTCTATAGCGTTATATATCCTAACCTAAGGCAAGCTATCATCTCGGATGTAGTATTTTACAACATTCCTGGCGTATCGGCCCCTACTTCTCGGTGGGAACATTATATAGGTCTATAACATAATATAACCTAACCTAACACATCTAGCCCCTCGCTGGTAATGTTCTACAGGATCCCGTTCGTGTCGTCCCGTACGTCTCGGTTGGGACATTATATACGTCTATAGCGTTATATATCCTAACCTAAGGCAGGCTATGATCTCGGATGCAGTATTTTCCAACATTCCTGATGGGTCGGCCCCTACTTCTCGGTGGGAACATTATATACGTGTATAACGTAATATAACCTAACCTAACACATCTAGCCCCTCGCTGGTAATCTTTTACAGAATCCCGTTCCTGCCGTCCCGTACGTCTCGGTTGGGACATTATATACGTGTATAGCGTTATATATCCTAACCTAAGGCAGGCTATCATCTCGGATGCAGTATTTTCCAACATTCCTGGTGGGTCGGGCCCTACTTCTCGGTGGGAACATTATATTCGTCTATAACGTAACATAACCTAACCTAACACATCTGGCCCCTCGCTGGTAATGTTTTACAGAATCCCGTTCGTTTCGTCCCGTACATCTCGGTTGAGATATTATATAAGTCTATAGCGTTATATATCCTAACCTAAGGCAGGCTAACATGTCGGATGTAGTATTTCACAACATTCCTGGCGTATCGGCCCCTACTTCTCGGTGGGAACATTATATAGGTCTATAACATAATATAACCTAACCTAACACATCTAGCCCCTCGCTGGTAATGTTCTACAGAATCCCGTTCGTGTCGTCCCGTACGTCTCGGTTGGGACATTATATACGTGTATAGCGTTATATATCCTAACCTAAGGCAGGCTATCATGTCGGATGCAGTATTTTCCAACATTCCTGGTGGGTCGGGCCCTACTTCTCGGTGGGAACATTATATACGTCTATAACGTATCACAACCTAACCTAACCCATCTAGCCCCTCGCTGGTAATGTTTTACAGAATCCCGTTCCTGCCGTCCCGTACATCTCGGTTGGGATATTATATACGTCTACAGCGATATATATCCTAAAATAAGGCAGGCTAACATCTCGGATGTAGTATTTTACAACATTCCTGGCGTATCGGCCTCTATTTCTCGATGGGAACATTATATTCTCTATAACGTAACATAACCTAACCTAACCCATCTGGCCCCTCGCTGGTAATGTTTTACAGAATCCCGTTCCTGCCGTCCCGTACATCTCGGTTGGGATATTATATACGTCTACAGCGATATATATCCTAACGTAAGGCAGGCTAACATCTCGGATGTAGTATTTTACAACATTCCTGGCGTATCGTCCTCTACTTCTCGGTGGAACATTATATTCGTCTATAACGTAACATAACCTAACCTAACCCATCTGGCCCCTCGCTGGTAATGTTTTACAGAATCCCGTTCGTTTCGTCCCGTACATCTCGGTTGAGATATTATATACGTCTACAGCGATATATATCCTAACGTAAGGCAGGCTATCATCTCGGATGGAGTATTTCACAACATTCCTGGCGTATCGGCCCCTACTTCTCGGTGGGAACATTATATAGGTATATAACTTAATATAACCTAACCTAACACATCTAGCCCCTCGCTGGTAATGTTTTACAGAATCCCGTTCGTTTCGTCCCGTACATCTCGGTTGAGATATTATATAATTCTATAGCGTTATATATCCTAACCTAAGGCAAGCTATCATCTCGGATGTAGTATTTTACAACATTCCTGGCGCATCGGCCCCTACTTCTCGGTGGGAACATTATATAGGTCTATAACATAATATAACCTAACCTAACACATCTAGCCCCTCGCTGGTAATGTTCTACAGGATCCCGTGCGTGTCGTCCCGTACGTCTCGGTTGGGACATTATATACGTCTATAGCGTTATATATCCTAACCTAAGGCAGGCTATGATCTCGGATGCAGTATTTTCCAACATTCCTGGTGGGTCGGCCCCTACTTCTCGGTGGGAACATTATATACGTCTATAACGTAATATAACCTAACCTAACACATCTAGCCCCTCGCTGGTAATCTTTTACAGAATCCCGTTCCTGCCGTCCCGTACGTCTCGGTTGGGACATTATATACGTGTATAGCGTTATATATCCTAACCTAAGGCAGGCTATCATCTCGGATGCAGTATTTTCCAACATTCCTGGTGGGTCGGGCCCTACTTCTCGGTGGGAACATTATATACGTCTATAACGTATCACAACCTAACCTATCCCATCTAGCCCCTCGCTGGTAATGTTTTACAGAATCCCGTTCGTTTCGTCCCGTACACCTCGGTTGAGATATTATATAAGTCTATAGCGTTATATATCCTAACCTAAGGCAAGCTATCATCTCGGATGTAGTATTTTACAACATTCCTGGCGTATCGTCCTCTACTTCTCGGTGGAACATTCTATTCGTCTATAACGTAACATAACCTAACCTAACCCATCTGGCCCCTCGCTGGTAATGTTTTACAGAATCCCGTTCCTGTCGTCCCGGACATCTCGGTTGGGATATTATATACGTCTACAGCGATATATATCCTAACGTAAGGCAGGCTATCACCTCGGATGTGGTATTTCACAACATTCCTGGCGTATCGGCCCCTACTACTCGGTGGGAACATTATATACGTCTATAACGTATCACATCCTAACCTAACCCATCTAGCCCCTCGCTGGTAATGTTTTACAGAATCCCGTTCCTGCCGTCCCGTACATCTCGGTTGGGATATTATATACGTCTACAGCGATATATATCCTAACGTAAGGCAGGCTAACATATCGGATGTAGCATTTTACAACATTCCTGGCGTATCGGCCTCTACTTCTCGGTGGGACCATTATATTCGTCTATAACGTAACATAACCTAACCTAACCCATCTGGCCCCCGCTGGTAACGTTTTACAGAATCCCGTTCGTTTCGTCCCGTACATCTCGGTTGGGATATTATATACGTCTACAGCGATATATATCCTAACGTAAGGCAGGCTAACATCTCGGATGTAGTATTTTACAACATTCCTGGTGTATCGGCCTCTACTTCTCGGTGGGAACATTATATTCGTCTATAACGTAACATAACCTAACCTAACCCATCTGGCCCCTCGCTGGTAATGTTTTACAGAATCCCGTTCGTTTCGTCCCGTACATCTCGGTTGAGATATTATATAAGTCTATAGCGTTATATATCCTAACCTAAGGCAGGCTATCATCTCGGATGTAGTATTTCACAACATTCCTGGCGTATCGGCCCCTTCTTCTCGGTGGGAACATTATATACGTCTATAACGTATCACATCCTAACCTAACCCATCTAGCCCCTCGCTGGTAATGTTTTACAGAATCCCGTTCGTTTCGTCCCGTACATCTCGGTTGAGATATTATATAAGTCTATAGCGTTATATATCCTAACCTAAGGCAAGCTATCATCTCGGATGTAGTATTTTACAACATTCCTGGCGTATCGTCCTTTACTTCTCGGTAGAACATTATATTCGTCTATAACGTAACATAACCTAACCTAACCCATCTGGCCCCTCGCTGGTAATGTTCTACAGAATCCCGTTCGTGTCGTCCCGTACGTCTCGGTTGGGACATTATATACGTGTATAGCGATATATATCCTAACCTAAGGCAGGCTATCATCTCGGATGCAGTATTTTCCAACATTCCTGGTGGGTCGGCCCCTACTTCTCGGTGGGAACATTATATACGTCTATAACGTATCACATCCTCACTTAACCCATCTAGCCCCTCGCTGGTAATGTTTTACAGAATCCCGTTCCTGTCGTCCCGGACATCTCGGTTGGGATATTATATACGTCTACAGCGATATATATCCTAACGTAAGGCAGGCTATCATCTCGGATGTAGTATTTCACAACATTCCTGGCGTATCGGCCCCTACTTCTCGGTGGGAACATTATATAGGTATATAACTTAATATAACCTAACCTAACACATCTAGCCCCTCGCTGGTAATGTTTTACAGAATCCCGTTCGTTTCGTCCCGTACATCTCGGTTGAGATATTATATAATTCTATAGCGTTATATATCCTTACCTAAGGCAAGCTATCATCTCGGATGTCATATTTTACAACATTCCTGGCGTATCGGCCCCTACTTCTCGGTGGGAACATTATATAGGTCTATAACATAATATAACCTAACCTAACACATCTAGCCCCTCGCTGGTAATGTTCTACAGGATCCCGTTCGTGTCGTCCCGTACGTCTCGGTTGGGACATTATATACGTCTATAGCGTTATATATCCTAACCTAAGGCAGGCTATGATCTCGGATGCAGTATTTTCCAACATTCCTGATGGGTCGGCCCCTACTTCTCGGTGGGAACATTATATACGTCTATAACGTAATATAACCTAACCTAACCCATCTGGCCCCTCGCTGGTAATGTTTTACAGGATCCCGTTCGTTTCGTCCCGTACATCTCGGTTGAGATATTATATAAGTCTATAGCGTTATATATCCTAACCTAAGGCAAGCTATCATCTCGGATGTAGTATTTTACAACATTCCTGGCGTATCGGCCCCTTCTTCTCGGTGGGAACATTATATACGTCTATAACGTATCACATCCTAACCTAACCCATCTAGCCCCTCGCTGGTAATGTTTTACAGAATCCCGTTCGTTTCGTCCCGTACATCTCGGTTGAGATATTATATAAGTCTATAGCGTTATATATCCTAACCTAAGGCAAGCTATCATCTCGGATGTAGTATTTTACAACATTCCTGGCGTATCGTCCTTTACTTCTCGGTGGAACATTATATTCGTCTATAACGTAACATAACCTAACCTAACCCATCTGGCCCCTCGCTGGTAATGTTCTACAGAATCCCGTTCGTGTCGTCCCGTACGTCTCGGTTGGGACATTATATACGTCTATAGCGTTATATATCCTAACCTAAGGCAGGCTATGATCTCGGATGCAGTATTTTCCAACATTCCTGATGGGTCGGCCCCTACTTCTCGGTGGGAACATTATATTCGTCTATAACGTAACATAACCTAACCTAACCCATCTGGCCCCTCGCTGGTAATGTTTTACAGAATCCCGTTCGTTTCGTCCCGTACATCTCGGTTGAGATATTATATAAGTCTATAGCGTTATATATCCTAACCTAAGGCAGGCTAACATCTCGGATGTAGTATTTCACAACATTCCTGGCGTATCGGCCCCTACTTCTCGGTGGGAACATTATATAGGTCTATAACATAATATAACCTAACCTAACACATCTAGCCCCTCGCTGGTAATGTTCTACAGAATCCCGTTCGTGTCGTCCCGTACGTCTCGGTTGGGACATTATATACGTGTATAGCGTTATATATCCTAACCTAAGGCAGGCTATCATGTCGGATGCAGTATTTTCCAACATTCCTGGTGGGTCGGGCCCTACTTCTCGGTGGGAACATTATATACGTCTATAACGTATCACAACCTAACCTAACCCATCTAGCCCCTCGCTGGTAATGTTTTACAGAATCCCGTTCCTGCCGTCCCGTACATCTCGGTTGGGATATTATATACGTCTACAGCGATATATATCCTAACCTAAGGCAAGCTATCATCTCGGATGTAGTATTTTACAACATTCCTGGCGTATCGGCCCCTTCTTCTCGGTGGGAACATTATATACGTCTATAACGTATCACATCCTAACCTAACCCATCTAGCCCCTCGCTGGTAATGTTTTACAGAATCCCGTTCGTTTCGTCCCGTACATCTCGGTTGAGATATTATATAAGTCTATAGCGTTATATATCCTAACCTAAGGCAAGCTATCATCTCGGATGTAGTATTTTACAACATTCCTGGCGTATCGTCCTCTACTTCTCGGTGGAACATTCTATTCGTCTATAACGTAACATAACCTAACCTAACCCATCTGGCCCCTCGCTGGTAATGTTTTACAGAATCCCGTTCCTGTCGTCCCGGACATCTCGGTTGGGATATTATATACGTCTACAGCGATATATATCCTAACGTAAGGCAGGCTATCACCTCGGATGTAGTATTTCACAACATTCCTGGCGTATCGACCCCTACTACTCGGTGGGAACATTATATACGTCTATAACGTATCACATCCTAACCTAACCCATCTAGCCCCTCGCTGGTAATGTTTTACAGAATCCCGTTCCTGCCGTCCCGTACATCTCGGTTGGGATATTATATACGTCTACAGCGATATATATCCTAACGTAAGGCAGGCTAACATATCGGATGTAGCATTTTACAACATTCCTGGCGTATCGGCCTCTACTTCTCGGTGGGACCATTATATTCGTCTATAACGTAACATAACCTAACCTAACCCATCTGGCCCCCGCTGGTAACGTTTTACAGAATCCCGTTCGTTTCGTCCCGTACATCTCGGTTGGGATATTATATACGTCTACAGCGATATATATCCTAACGTAAGGCAGGCTAACATCTCGGATGTAGTATTTTACAACATTCCTGGTGTATCGGCCTCTACTTCTCGGTGGGAACATTATATTCGTCTATAACGTAACATAACCTAACCTAACCCATCTGGCCCCTCGCTGGTAATGTTCTACAGAATCCCGTTCGTGTCGTCCCGTACGTCTCGGTTGGGACATTATATACGTGTATAGCGATATATATCCTAACCTAAGGCAGGCTATCATCTCGGATGCAGTATTTTCCAACATTCCTGGTGGGTCGGCCCCTACTTCTCGGTGGGAACATTATATACGTCTATAACGTATCACATCCTCACTTAACCCATCTAGCCCCTCGCTGGTAATGTTTTACAGAATCCCGTTCCTGTCGTCCCGGACATCTCGGTTGGGATATTATATACGTCTACAGCGATATATATCCTAACGTAAGGCAGGCTATCATCTCGGATGTAGTATTTCACAACATTCCTGGCGTATCGGCCCCTACTTCTCGGTGGGAACATTATATAGGTATATAACTTAATATAACCTAACCTAACACATCTAGCCCCTCGCTGGTAATGTTTTACAGAATCCCGTTCGTTTCGTCCCGTACATCTCGGTTGAGATATTATATAATTCTATAGCGTTATATATCCTAACCTAAGGCAAGCTATCATCTCGGATGTAGTATTTTACAACATTCCTGGCGTATCGGCCCCTACTTCTCGGTGGGAACATTATATAGGTCTATAACATAATATAACCTAACCTAACACATCTAGCCCCTCGCTGGTAATGTTCTACAGGATCCCGTTCGTGTCGTCCCGTACGTCTCGGTTGGGACATTATATACGTCTATAGCGTTATATATCCTAACCTAAGGCAGGCTATGATCTCGGATGCAGTATTTTCCAACATTCCTGATGGGTCGGCCCCTACTTCTCGGTGGGAACATTATATACGTCTATAACGTAATATAACCTAACCTAACCCATCTGGCCCCTCGCTGGTAATGTTTTACAGAATCCCGTTCGTTTCGTCCCGTACATCTCGGTTGAGATATTATATAAGTCTATAGCGTTATATATCCTAACCTAAGGCAAGCTATCATCTCGGATGTAGTATTTTACAACATTCCTGGCGTATCGGCCCCTTCTTCTCGGTGGGAACATTATATACGTCTATAACGTATCACATCCTAACCTAACCCATCTAGCCCCTCGCTGGTAATGTTTTACAGAATCCCGTTCGTTTCGTCCCGTACATCTCGGTTGAGATATTATATAAGTCTATAGCGTTATATATCCTAACCTAAGGCAAGCTATCATCTCGGATGTAGTATTTTACAACATTCCTGGCGTATCGTCCTCTACTTCTCGGTGGAACATTCTATTCGTCTATAACGTAACATAACCTAACCTAACCCATCTGGCCCCTCGCTGGTAATGTTTTACAGAATCCCGTTCCTGTCGTCCCGGACATCTCGGTTGGGATATTATATACGTCTACAGCGATATATATCCTAACGTAAGGCAGGCTATCACCTCGGATGTAGTATTTCACAACATTCCTGGCGTATCGGCCCCTACTACTCGGTGGGAACATCATATACGTCTATAACGTATCACATCCTAACCTAACCCATCTAGCCCCTCGCTGGTAATGTTTTACAGAATCCCGTTCCTGCCGTCCCGTACATCTCGGTTGGGATATTATATACGTCTACAGCGATATATATCCTAACGTAAGGCAGGCTAACATATCGGATGTAGCATTTTACAACATTCCTGGCGTATCGGCCTCTACTTCTCGGTGGGACCATTATATTCGTCTATAACGTAACATAACCTAACCTAACCCATCTGGCCCCCGCTGGTAACGTTTTACAGAATCCCGTTCGTTTCGTCCCGTACATCTCGGTTGGGATATTATATACGTCTACAGCGATATATATCCTAACGTAAGGCAGGCTAACATCTCGGATGTAGTATTTTACAACATTCCTGGTGTATCGGCCTCTACTTCTCGGTGGGAACATTATATTCGTCTATAACGTAACATAACCTAACCTAACCCATCTGGCCCCTCGCTGGTAATGTTTTACAGAATCCCGTTCGTTTCGTCCCGTACATCTCGGTTGAGATATTATATAAGTCTATAGCGTTATATATCCTAACCTAAGGCAGGCTATCATCTCGGATGTAGTATTTCACAACATTCCTGGCGTATCGGCCCCTTCTTCTCGGTGGGAACATTATATACGTCTATAACGTATCACATCCTAACCTAACCCATCTAGCCCCTCGCTGGTAATGTTTTACAGAATCCCGTTCGTTTCGTCCCGTACATCTCGGTTGAGATATTATATAAGTCTATAGCGTTATATATCCTAACCTAAGGCAAGCTATCATCTCGGATGTAGTATTTTACAACATTCCTGGCGTATCGTCCTTTACTTCTCGGTGGAACATTATATTCGTCTATAACGTAACATAACCTAACCTAACCCATCTGGCCCCTCGCTGGTAATGTTCTACAGAATCCCGTTCGTGTCGTCCCGTACGTCTCGGTTGGGACATTATATACGTGTATAGCGATATATATCCTAACCTAAGGCAGGCTATCATCTCGGATGCAGTATTTTCCAACATTCCTGGTGGGTCGGCCCCTACTTCTCGGTGGGAACATTATATACGTCTATAACGTATCACATCCTCACTTAACCCATCTAGCCCCTCGCTGGTAATGTTTTACAGAATCCCGTTCCTGTCGTCCCGGACATCTCGGTTGGGATATTATATACGTCTACAGCGATATATATCCTAACGTAAGGCAGGCTATCATCTCGGATGTAGTATTTCACAACATTCCTGGCGTATCGGCCCCTACTTCTCGGTGGGAACATTATATAGGTATATAACTTAATATAACCTAACCTAACACATCTAGCCCCTCGCTGGTAATGTTTTACAGAATCCCGTTCGTTTCGTCCCGTACATCTCGGTTGAGATATTATATAATTCTATAGCGTTATATATCCTAACCTAAGGCAAGCTATCATCTCGGATGTAGTATTTTACAACATTCCTGGCGTATCGGCCCCTACTTCTCGGTGGGAACATTATATAGGTCTATAACATAATATAACCTAACCTAACACATCTAGCCCCTCGCTGGTAATGTTCTACAGGATCCCGTTCGTGTCGTCCCGTACGTCTCGGTTGGGACATTATATACGTCTATAGCGTTATATATCCTAACCTAAGGCAGGCTATGATCTCGGATGCAGTATTTTCCAACATTCCTGATGGGTCGGCCCCTACTTCTCGGTGGGAACATTATATACGTCTATAACGTAATATAACCTAACCTAACACATCTAGCCCCTCGCTGGTAATCTTTTACAGAATCCCGTTCCTGCCGTCCCGTACGTCTCGGTTGGGACATTATATACGTGTATAGCGTTATATATCCTAACCTAAGGCAGGCTATCATCTCGGATGCAGTATTTTCCAACATTCCTGGTGGGTCGGGCCCTACTTCTCGGTGGGAACATTATATTCGTCTATAACGTAACATAACCTAACCTAACCCATCTGGCCCCTCGCTGGTAATGTTTTACAGAATCCCGTTCGTTTCGTCCCGTACATCTCGGTTGAGATATTATATAAGTCTATAGCGTTATATATCCTAACCTAAGGCAGGCTAACATCTCGGATGTAGTATTTCACAACATTCCTGGCGTATCGGCCCCTACTTCTCGGTGGGAACATTATATAGGTCTATAACATAATATAACCTAACCTAACACATCTAGCCCCTCGCTGGTAATGTTCTACAGAATCCCGTTCGTGTCGTCCCGTACGTCTCGGTTGGGACATTATATACGTGTATAGCGTTATATATCCTAACCTAAGGCAGGCTATCATCTCGGATGCAGTATTTTCCAACATTCCTGGTGGGTCGGGCCCTTCTTCTCGGTGGGAACATTATATACGTCTATAACGTATCACAACCTAACCTAACCCATCTAGCCCCTCGCTGGTAATGTTTTACAGAATCCCGTTCCTGCCGTCCCGTACATCTCGGTTGGGATATTATATACGTCTACAGCGATATATATCCTAAAATAAGACAGGCTAACATCTCGGATGTAGTATTTTACAACATTCCTGGCGTATCGGCCTCTATTTCTCGATGGGAACATTATATTCTCTATAACGTAACATAACCTAACCTAACCCATCTGGCCCCTCGCTGGTAATGTTTTACAGAATCCCGTTCCTGCCGTCCCGTACATCTCGGTTGGGATATTATATACGTCTACAGCGATATATATCCTAACGTAAGGCAGGCTATCATCTCGGATGGAGTATTTCACAACATTCCTGGCGTATCGGCCCCTACTTCTCGGTGGGAACATTATTTAGGTATATAACTTAATATAACCTAACCTAACACATCTAGCCCCTCGCTGGTAATGTTTTACAGAATCCCGTTCGTTTCGTCCCGTACATCTCGGTTGAGATATTATATAATTCTATAGCGTTATATATCCTAACCTAAGGCAAGCTATCATCTCGGATGTAGTATTTTACAACATTCCTGGCGTATCGGCCCCTACTTCTCGGTGGGAACATTATATAGGTCTATAACATAATATAACCTAACCTAACACATCTAGCCCCTCGCTGGTAATGTTCTACAGGATCCCGTGCGTGTCGTCCCGTACGTCTCGGTTGGGACATTATATACGTCTATAGCGTTATATATCCTAACCTAAGGCAGGCTATGATCTCGGATGCAGTATTTTCCAACATTCCTGGTGGGTCGGCCCCTACTTCTCGGTGGGAACATTATATACGTCTATAACGTAATATAACCTAACCTAACACATCTAGCCCCTCGCTGGTAATCTTTTACAGAATCCCGTTCCTGCCGTCCCGTACGTCTCGGTTGGGACATTATATACGTGTATAGCGTTATATATCCTAACCTAAGGCAGGCTATCATCTCGGATGCAGTATTTTCCAACATTCCTGGTGGGTCGGGCCCTACTTCTCGGTGGGAACATTATATACGTCTATAACGTATCACAACCTAACCTATCCCATCTAGCCCCTCGCTGGTAATGTTTTACAGAATCCCGTTCGTTTCGTCCCGTACATCTCGGTTGAGATATTATATAAGTCTATAGCGTTGTATATCCTAACCTAAGGCAAGCTATCATCTCGGATGTAGTATTTTACAACATTCCTGGCGTATCGTCCTCTACTTCTCGGTGGACCATTATATTCGTCTATAACGTAACATAACCTAACCTAACCCATCTGGCCCCTCGCTGGTAATGTTTTACAGAATCCCGTTCGTTTCGTCCCGTACATCTCGGTTGAGATATTATATAAGTCTATAGCGTTATATATCCTAACCTAAGGCAAGCTATCATCTCGGATGTAGTATTTTACAACATTCCTGGCGTATCGGCCCCTTCTTCTCGGTGGGAACATTATATACGTCTATAACGTATCACATCCTAACCTAACCCATCTAGCCCCTCGCTGGTAATGTTTTACAGAATCCCGTTCGTTTCGTCCCGTACATCTCGGTTGAGATATTATATAAGTCTATAGCGTTATATATCCTAACCTAAGGCAAGCTATCATCTCGGATGTAGTATTTCACAACATTCCTGGCGTATCGTCCTCTACTTCTCGGTGGAACATTCTATTCGTCTATAACGTAACATAACCTAACCTAACCCATCTGGCCCCTCGCTGGTAATGTTTTACAGAATCCCGTTCCTGTCGTCCCGGACATCTCGGTTGGGATATTATATACGTCTACAGCGATATATATCCTAACGTAAGGCAGGCTATCACCTCGGATGTAGTATTTCACAACATTCCTGGCGTATCGGCCCCTACTTCTCGGTGGGAACATTATATACGTCTATAA